>ONZH01026338.1:0-42113 GCA_900303285.1 Rhinella marina | reverse complement strand
CACATAATTTTTAAGAGGTCTCACCTCTTGGGCCTCCACAAAATTTTAAGAGGTCTCACCTCTTTGGGCCTCCACATAATTTTTAAGAGGTCTCACCTCTTTGGCCTACAAACAATTTTTAAGAGGTCTCACCTCTTTGGCCTCCACATAATTTTTAAGAGGTCTCACCTCTTGGGCCTACAAACAATTTTTAAGAGGTCTCACCTCTTTGGCCTCCACATAATTTTTAAGAGGTCTCACCTCTTGGGCTACAAACAATTTTTCTCATGGCTCACCTCTTGGGCCTACAAACAATTTTAAGAGGTCTCACCTCTTGGGCCTACAAACAATTTTTAAGAGGTCTCACCTCTTTAGCCTCCACATAATTTTTAAGAGGTCTCACCTCTTGGCCTACAAACAATTTTTATTATGGCTCACCTCTTGGGCCTTAATACAATTGTTAAGAGGTCTCACCTCTTGGGCTTACAAACAATTGTTAAGAGGTCTCACCTCTTTGGCCTCCACATAATTTTTACGAGGTCTCACCTCTTGGGCCTACAAACAATTTTTCTCATGGCTCACCTCTTGGGCCTACAAACAATTTTTATTATGGCTCACCTCTTGGGCCTTAATACAATTGTTAAGAGGTCTCACCTCTTGGGCCTTAATACAATTGTTAAGAGGTCTCACCTCTTGGGCCTACAAAACAATTTTTAAGAGGTCTCACCTCTTTGGCCTCCACATAATTTTTAAGAGGTCTCACCTCTTGGGCCTACAAACAATTTTTCTCATGGCTCACCTCTTGGGCCTACAAACAATTTTTAAGAGGTCTCACCTCTTGGGCCTACAAACAATTTTTATTATGGCTCACCTCTTGGGCCTTAATACAATTGTTAAGAGGTCTCACCTCTTGGGCCTACAAACAATTTTTAAGAGGTCTCACCTCTTGGGCCTACAAACAATTTTTAAGAGGTCTCACCTCTTGGGCCTACAAACAATTTTTATTATGGCTCACCTCTTGGGCCTTAATACAATTTTTAAGAGGTCTCACCTCTTTGGCCTCCACTTAATTTTTTCGAGGGCTCACCTCTTGGGCCTCCATATCATTTTTTCGAGGGCTCACCTCAAGCTAACTTTGCGCACTCATTAAAATATTTTCACAACAAGGACCTAAGAGCCCTCGATGGGAGAGCTTTGTGTGGGGGCCTGTTATAGGGAAGAGATGCGGCCCTGCGGCTCTAGCCTGCCTTCTCCATGAGCCTCTGGCCAGCCCACGGCCTCTTCCTGCCTTTTGCGGTCCTACGCATCCCTCAACATCCCCACTGCTTTACCTGCTAGACATGACACTGGGCCAGGTCGGGTCACTGACTTCGTCATACTCAACCACCTCCTCTTACACTGCCTCACTTTGCTCCAACAGCCTCCCTTGCTGGCAACTGTGTCTCATCATCGTCCCTAATCATTTTACACTTTAGTGCCCGTTCCACACCACCATCAGCTAGAGATGGAGCTTGCTCCAGTGTTTGGGCATCAGAACAAACAAAATCCTCAGATAGCTCCTGCGATTCTTGCATGGGTGGGAACACTGGGTTGATAACATTGGGCAGGGTGGGAGGAAGGAGGGTCAGAGTGAGGTCCCTGCAGTTTCTACAGGCTATCGACGAGACTGGACTTTGTGGACTTGACTGGGTGGTGGACAGATTTAACAAATCTAGAAGGAGAAGGAGGGGTTTGCCGAGCTGTCTGTAAGGGTTGCGGAAATCCAGACAGAACCAAGGCCCAAAACTTGGGTGGGGGTAGCAGGTTTGCCCGTCCCCGCCTCCACAACATTCACCCAGTGTGCTGTCAGGGAGATGTAGCATCCCCGGCCTCAAACCAAAGTGTTGGTGGTCAAATGGCCTTTTGCAGTAACCGTGTTACTCGGGCGTGGATGATGTTTTGGGACATGTGCCTGGGCAAGGCAGGGATGGCACAGAGGGAAAAATAGTGATGGCTTGATTGCTTTCCCCCTTGCCTATGCCATCTGTGGTTGTCATAGGCAACGTGATTTTAAGGGGTGCAGAATTCTATCTTCTTTTTTGTCTAGTTTGGCTTGGGGTCCATGGCAATGTAGAGGAAAGAAGGTTTCCTTGTATGGTCTCACTTTACAGAGAGGTTATATTGTCTTTGGAGTGTATTGTTGAGAGGCTGTGATAGTGGCGTAATAGTGCGACTTGGGCGCGTTATATGCACCCAGACATGCTTCCCCTGCTGTCCCAGTTGCATTCCAGCAGTGTTGGCATCCTTTTCTGAGGTTTCAGGGTGGACTTGGTGACCTCCAAGTGGTCGAATTGAGATTTCCAAGTGGCGAGCATTTAATGGGATTCGATATTCGGTCGAATAGTCGAATATCGCGGTCTATTCGAATCGAATTTCGAACTTTCGAATATTTCACTACTCGCTCATCTCTACTAATAAATAAACAAAGAATATTATATATATATATATATAATTGATAGGCACACTCCCATATGGATTCAACTATATTTTCAGTCTATTTATTGTTAAAATTGGGTATTCTGTTGCCCAAAATCGATAAACAAAACTTAGAAATTAAGATAAAATGATGATATATGACCAATATTAAGCGACCAAAAATTAAAATGATATCATCAGTATTCAAATAATCTCACCGGTATTTAAAAGTACCACAGCACTGGGTTAATCAAAGAATGGATTAAAATCAAACACTAAAATAGCAATATATGTTTGATAAAATCTAATAACACACAATGGTAAAAATGAGCAATATTGATACAAGTTCTGTCCAAGGTTGTCTCTATTGTGTAACAGTAAGTCTCCTTATTGGAATTATCCAGAAGTTGCAATGGTTGTGATAGTACTATAATACTATTGCTATTCAGCCTGTAATGTTTTTTATTAATCAGGATAATATACTAGTTTGCATTATAATCCTCCTGTAAATGTCTTGTGTTAAGTAGTGGTACGTTACCCCTCCTTTGAGTGCCTCTTCTGTGTTCCACTGTACTGTAGCGATCCCACGTGGATGCTCGCCGGCCCAATGTGTCGGCAACAGTGTATCTGGAGCGAGTTGAATCCTTCAGTGTGTGGGATAGGAGACAAATATCCTATTATACGGTTGTGCATCTATATGTAGGAGAGCATATGCACAAACATAGTAGGTGTAGAATAGGAAGTGCCTGACTGAGACCACCGTGGGTAGATGGGCACAAATATGTTTTGATCAAAATATATTGGCTAAGAGTCTCAGATGTTATCATTAGAGTGAGGGCTTAGTCTATGTATTATGTTTGCATCTATTGTTTTAGTGCATTTTCCGTGATTTTATTTATGTACGTAGCCATGCACATCCGCATATTTACTATCATATCGTGCAGGATGTTTTGTATCTTTTTTCCGTGATTGATGAGCCTCAATACAAGTCAACAGGAATGACCAAGCAGTTCTCAGTCATAAACAGTCTGACAGCTAAACCAGACTGTACATAGTTCACTGTCTGGCTTTTCCCTCCAAAACTTAGCTCTGTATTGTCCCCTATGACTGAAGATGAAAATTACTAGCTTCTCAGTGCACAGGCTGAAAATTCCCAAAGCCTCTTAGTAGGAACTGGCAATGCACTGACCCTTTCCACAATTTAGTGCAAACAAACAGGGTTTATCAGATCAAATATAATTCAACAGTATAAAACAGTATAAGTGCAAACAACGGTATAAATCACAGTGCAAGTTAACTCTTAAAAGTGCAATAAAGTAGTGAGTTGATGGCTTTGCATAGCAGCAATAGGGACAAATGTCTACAAACATCCAGACTAAGAAGTACCCTTGCTCCAGGACACTACACTTGTAACCATAGGTACAGTATCCATTAACTAGTTTGTCTCATCAGAACTGATTCTGCTGGGGAAAGCATGAATTTCAGTAATTAGTTTACATAATGCTAGCTTCAACTGTGATTGGCTGCTCGAAAGTGTGGTTGCGATTACCGTCTCATACAGTGTGGGCTTGGTGGAACCATATCTTTTGGAGGGAAGATGAGCATACTTAGGAGCAGTGCTCCATATTCCATTTACTGCCACATGACTATGTGCGGGATGTGCCATTAAAATGGGATACTACTGTCTGGAATGGAGGACTGATCTGCAGATCTTCAGACAACTAACATACAGTACATGTATATAGCACATATGACATACCAGCATCATTTCTGTAATTTTGTTTTCTGTCAATGTTGCTATATGAAGACTTTTGTTTAACACGACAAATTGTACCTTTACTTGGTGCAATTTTGGGATACATACAAATTATTGATTAGCGCATTATTTTTTTCTTGAAGAATGTGGATGAAAAATACACAGCATCTCTTGCTTTAGGACTTTAGGTTTTTGCAGCATTTACTGTGCAGGATACATAGCGCATTAATTTTCTTGAACAGGTCATATGCGTCAATACTAATCATATAGTTCTTCTTTTTTGCCACAATACAGACAGATTTTATTTGCTTGTAATTAGCTTTTTTAATAATTAACTTTTTTTTTAAGTCCATGAGGGAATTTGAACATATGTCCTCAAATTGCTTTTGTGATACTCTGCAATATTTATGTATTGCAATGTATTATACTTTGTTAGTTCTACATAGGCTTATGCACTTGGAAGTGCTGTGGGGCATTTTTAGGTCCATGGCTTCCATGGCAACCAATCTCCCTAGCTCCACCCCTTCCCACCACAGAAGCAATCTCTTCCGTTTGTAAAACTACTTCAGTGCAGGCTTACCATTGTCTAAGGGGCTTAACTATTGGGATCTTTTATATAGCTGGTACCCATAAGTGATGGCACGTTTCTATTTTTTCCTCTATTTGTGGCAATATGCAAACTCTTCAAGATTGTTGGAGTGATTTTTGGCAAATGTATAATATATATATATATATATATATATATATATATATATATATATATAATAAATTTGTCCTATTTTGGACTTTTCATAATTCAGAAAATGAAATCTAAACCTGCTATGAGCAAGTGTTGATTTGTACCTACATTTATACCATTTTAATAAATCTGTCAACCCCCCCAAGTAAACCACACCAACTTTTCAACATTTGGGGGTAAAATGTGTTTTGGGACATGATGATAGGCACTAATTTAATTTTAATAGTGCCCACTTTCAATTTGTGGCTAATTCTTAAGAAGTGACGCACCACTCACCGAATGTTAGTAAAGGCCATGCCCCCTTTACTGACGCAAAATTAAAATCCCCAGTAGTGGAAAAAAGCTCTAAATATGTCAGACTTCTTAAACATAATTTTTTCAAGGAATTATGGCAGAAAACACTGCTAATCGCATTAATAAATCACCCCAGTGTCTTCTACAGTTCAGTACTCTGTGTGAGGTCGTCTTTAATATATTTCAGTTTTGCGGCAGGACAGAAGCCATGTTGTTTAAGGTGCACAGCTTGCTTATCATCTTCAGTCCTTTCACAAATTATATGAAGAAAAAAACATAATGAGATTTTTAATATAAGACCGGTAGTCATCACTCACCAGTTGGAGCTTACTCCCAAACAATCCCATTAAACTCGACTTCATTTTAAGAAGAGTAATTAAGATAAAGTTAAGGGGGATGACTTTCCATGGTCCAGTGAGCTTGAATAGTCAGGTATTTATTGAAGACAACTTTACAGCTTGTTCACTATGGAAAAAAAAATTAATAAGGGTCATTTTAGTTTCCTAAAGATAACATTTTCAATAAATGGTGACGCTTTGTTTCTCTAAGAGCACGACACATGGAAATTTTAATTCACTTACGCAAGAAAAGCAGCCAGAAGAAGTGAAACAAATACATTAAAAGAATAATACACTGCCTTTATTTCAGTAATAAAAGGCATTATTTACAGTGGTTGCTCTGTGTGCAATGATCAAAGAAGTAATGTGCAGTATGTTAGTGGGAATCCATCTACTACCTGGGGGGATTTCGGAGGCTTACAAAATAGCTGTGTGGTTGGCAGTGAAGGTAAAGAAGATCAGTGTGATGGAAAGTATAATCACATAACATTAAAAAACCATCAAGGTTTACAGCATTTAGCGAAGGTCGCATGAGCGTGCCCTTCACCCTTTCATTACATGAGATGGATAATTTAAACCGTATTCCACAGTTAATGTGCATGATTTTCCTACTTAGAGCTACATTTCAGCGCAATTTTATTTTCTTCTACAAAATCTTTGACTGTTCGGACAGTTGGAAACTAGTCCAGCATTACATGGCTCTACAAGATTTTATTTTACTGTGAGTAAGACTAGTATAAGATGTAATAATTCAAGTGTAATATTAGAACATAAACATTGTCACATTACTGCAAATAAGTTAATAAACTGTCATTTTCTGATTACTTGTATACGGCCAATATATTCCAGAGCACTGTTTACATTGGTTTCCACATAGAGGTAACTAAACCCGTAAGGGCCTGGCCAATTTTTGTTCTTGCATTTTTATTTCTCCCGTCAAAGAGCCAGCAGTATTATTTTGGGGTACATACGTACAATGATTTGATCACTTTGTAAACACCTGTTTCATCATAGGCAACCCCTCTTGGACTTGAGATGTAGAGGCCATCAGAGGATTTTGCTAGTAATATATAGTTTTATATTGTGGCCATTCTGAAGATTAACTAATCATGCAATATATAAACACATATAGTCTGCCAGTATTGATTCAAAAAGAGGACACTTTGCTGTCCATGTAACCTAATCTTCATGAGACAACCTGGCGATCCTTGGGCAGAGGTGTAGCTAGGCTTTCCAGCACCCTGGGCAAGGATTCAGCATAGCGCCTCCTCCAGACACTTACCATCCAAATGTACCTAAAGAGGGAAGTGACTATACTCACCCAGTCCCACATACTCAATAAAATCTATGCTAGGGTACATGGTAGTACCAATACACCTTGTAAGAAATGAGAGAACCAATTAGTCCTACCACATTGAGGGTGTTGCTGACATGTTGGCGTGATATTCACTGGATCCAGAACAAGTTCCCTGTGGTAATAAAGCAAAAAGAATAATCACATAAGGAAGGGATGGTAACTGTCCCTGTTAAATCCCTAGCAGGGGTTCTGTGCTAGTCCTGTAAGACCGACCAAGCTGTCCCAATGTATAATAGGGTAATCTACAGCATTGCTTTCCCCTTCACATTGTGCTCCCTCACAGTAGTTATATCCACATTGTGCCTCCTTTACTGCAGAAATGCCCAATTTGTGCCCCCTCACTTCAGTTTTGCCCACATTATGCCCCCTCACAGTAGTTATGTTCTTCTTGAGGGCCCTTCACAGTAGTTCTGCCCAACTGTGTGCCCCCTCACAGTAGTTATGTCCTCCTTGTGGCCCCTTCACTCCTTGTGCCACTCCTTGTGGCCCCTTCACTCCTTGTGCCACTCCTTGTGGCCCCTTCTCTCCTTGTGCCCAGGGCATGTGCCATAACTACGCCCCTGCCTTTGGGTTCCACCAGAGGAAATCATTCTCCGGGTCAAACCCCCATATTATCAATAACATCTAATAGGTTTTGTTTCAAAGACATAGACCCACATGGCAAGTCATTGGCTCCAAAAGTAGCTGCACATGTATTTTTTCTCCTGGACCTTTGGGGTCCACTATGGTATCATTGCCTAAGCCCACTGCTCTGAGGAGTCTGGTGCTGGAGACAACCCCTTTAATATACAATTGATTCCAATTTTACCACATTTACTGTTATTAATTCTACCTCTGATGAGGTTGCCTGCTTTTGTAGAAGTACCAGTTCTGTAGTATACAAATAAAATCAGGATGGGGCAGCATTGGGATTAGAGTAAGCTTTCCCAAGTGCGTTGCTCAGCACCTGTTAGGGTTGACTTTAGACAATCCTAAATCCAAATCTGAGACAAACAATAGTGTGACGTTGAAATCCAACAGATTGACCATAGTACTGCAGCAACGTTTCAACTTCACAACAGAGATTGGGAATCACTCCATTGTTGGGTTGAAACATCACAGCTTCTGTACCACAAAGCCTATCTTTTATCGCTCAAGTCTCTAGTTTAAGTGCAACTTCATTCTGGAGGCATATAAACTGTAGGGCACATACTGTGTGGCAACATTTTAGTTGCACATTCCCCCCACAAGTGCACAGTCTCTGCTCAGAGCAAAAATACAATGGGCATATCATAACATATCATCCTCTCCTAATTCCATCTTCTGTAACTTATCGTAATATTAGGTTTTTACTTAATGTATTATAAATAGAGATGAGCGAGCATGCTCGTCCGAGCTTGGTGCTCGTTCGAGCATTAGGGTGCTCGTAAGTGCTCGCTGCTCGGACGAGTATCTCGCCATGCTCGAGGAAATGGCAACTTCCGCATCGTGCTTTTTTGGCGCCTAAAAACACAGCCAATCACAAGCCAGGAGACTCTGCGTACCACCCAGCATCACGTGGGGCCCTTACATGTCGATAGCAGGGGTTGGCTGGCCTGATCAGGTGACCCTGGAATATACTACCGACTGGCCGCGGTGCTCGGCTCAGATGCCGTCTGGATGTCGTTAGGGATAGAGCTGCTGCCTTTCAGGGACAGTGTTAGGGCCTGCATTTAGTTGTCTGTTAGGCAGGGATCACCCACAAAGAACCCAACAGCCCTTCTAAGGGCTAGAAGACATTTTTTTTTTTTTGTCACTTGGCTGGCTGGCACTAGTAGTGCAGCTATCGCCATGTATAACCCCCTTTTATTTTTTATGTTATATCTCAGTGATACAAATCCATTGCACACAGCAGTGTGGAACCATTCTGTGTGTCACAGTTCAGTACACTCACTATTTTCTGTCCAGGTGACACTTTCTGTATGTCACCGAATACAACCAAGTCATTTGCTGCCTGTCACGTGTATGGCTTGATCCCAAAAATCTCTGTGCGACATTTGTCTGGGTCGCAGTCTAAATAGCTACCGTCAGTAGGGTGTCAGTTAGCTCTACGATAGTTTCTGCACGTCACGTTCCCAAAAAAACAAAAATACAAAAAAATATAGAAAAAAATTAGTTTTTTTGTTGTTTTAGCTGAGTGATACAAATCCATTTCACACAGCTGCGTGTAACCTTTCTGTGTGTCACAGTTCAGCACACTCACTCCAAACCGTATATACTGTCCAGGTGACACTTTCTGTACGTCACAAAATACAACCAAGTCACCTGCTACCTGTCACGTATATATAGCTTGATCCTAAAAATCTCTGTGCGACATTTGTCTGGGTCGCAGTCTAAATAGCCACCGTCATTAGGGTGTCAGTCAGCTGTACGATAGTTTCTGCACGTCACGTTCCCAAAAAAACAAAACTAAAAGAAAAAATATAAAAAAAAATAGAAAAAAATAATTTTTTTGTTGTTTTAGCTGAGTGATACAAATCCATTTCACACAGCTGCGTGTAACCTTTCTGTGTGTCACAGTTCAGCACACTCACTCCAAACCGTATATACTGTCCAGGTGACACTTTCTGTACGTCACAAAATACAACCAAGTCACCTGCTACCTGTCACGTATATATAGCTTGATCCTAAAAATCTCTGTGCGACATTTGTCTGGGTCGCAGTCTAAATAGCCACCGTCATTAGGGTGTCAGTCAGCTGTACGATAGTTTCTGCACGTCACGTTCCCAAAAAAACAAAACTAAAAGAAAAAAATATTAAAAAAAAAAAATAGAAAAAAATAATTTTTTTTGTTGTTTTAGCTGAGTGATACAAATCCATTTCACACAGCTGCGTGTAACCTTTCTGTGTGTCACAGTTCAGCACACTCACTCCAAACCGTATATACTGTCCAGGTGACACTTTCTGTACGTCACAAAATACAACCAAGTCACCTGCTACCTGTCACGTATATATAGCTTGATCCTAAAAATCTCTGTGCGACATTTGTCTGGGTCGCAGTCTAAATAGCCACCGTCATTAGGGTGTCAGTCAGCTGTACGATAGTTTCTGCACGTCACGTTCCCAAAAAAACAAAACTAAAAGAAAAAATATTAAAAAAAAAATAGAAAAAAATATTTTTTTTGTTGTTTTAGCTGAGTGATACAAATCCATTTCACACAGCTGCGTGTAACCTTTCTGTGTGACACAGTTCAGCACACTCACTCCAAACCGTATATACTGTCCAGGTGACACTTTCTGTACGTCACAAAATACAACCAAGTCACCTGCTACCTGTCACGTATATATAGCTTGATCCTAAAAATCTCTGTGCGACATTTGTCTGGGTCGCAGTCTAAATAGCCACCGTCATTAGGGTGTCAGTCAGCTGTACGATAGTTTCTGCACGTCACGTTCCCAAAAAAACAAAACTAAAGAAAAAAATATTAAAAAAAAATAGAAAAAAAATAATTTTTTTGTTGTTTTAGCTGAGTGATACAAATCCATTTCACACAGCTGCGTGTAACCTTTCTGTGTGTCACAGTTCAGCACACTCACTCCAAACCGTATATACTGTCCAGGTGACACTTTCTGTACTTCACAAAATTAAACCAGACTGAACAAGTTTGTGGGTTTCAGTACACCAGGCCCATTTATTTTATTTTTTTTATAGAATACAATTATATACAGAAAATGTGGAACCCCAGGGCTAAGGGTCGAGGACGAGGACGAGGGCGTGGGCATTCAATTACTGCAGGGGGCAGAGGCCGTGGTCCTGGGCAGGGTGAGACAGTACCTGCTGATGAGGGAGCTGTGGAACGCCGCAGAGCTACACTCCCTAGCTTCATGTCTCAACTTACAGGGACACGTGGTAGAGGACTGTTGAAACCACAACAGTGCGAACAGCTGATCTCGTGGATTGCGGATAATGCTTCAAGTAATTTGTCCGCCAGTCAGTCTTCCACGCAGTCCACCCACGTTACCCAAGGGAGCACTCCTCTGGCTCCTCCACCTCAACCTCCTTCCCCCAGTCTGCCCCCTCCCAGGAAAATTTGGAATGCGATCCGGCATACTCTCAGGAACTGTTTTCTGGACCCTTCCCAGAGTCACAAACCACTTCTCAGGTTGCTGCTGACCTCTTTCCCGATGCCCAAGTGTTCCAACTGTCGCAGTCTGTGGGTGATGATGATGATAATGACAATGTTGAGTTAGTGGAAGAAGTTTGTAAAGAGGTGTCGGACGATGAGGAGACACGGTTGTCAGACAGTGGTGAAGTTGTTGTAAGGGGAGGAATTCCGAGGGGGGAGCAGACTGAGGAATCGGAGGATGACGAGGTGACTGACCCGAGCTGGGTTGATATGCCGAGTGAAGACAGTGCTTCTGAGGCGGAGGCGAGTGCTGCACCAGAACAGGTTGTAAGAGGCAGTGGTGTGGCCAGAGGGAGAAGCAGGGCCAGAGCTGGTGCATCAGCAGCAACTGTTTCACGTAGTGAAGCTCCCGTGGCGAGGCCTAGATGTTCGCAAGTCTGGAGGTTCTTTAAAGAAAGTGAGGATGACCGACGGACTGTGGTGTGCAACCTGTGCCACACCAGGATCAGCAGGGGTGCCACCACTACTAGCCTAACCACCACCAGCATGCGCAGGCATATGAGTGCTAAACACCCCACTCAATGGAACCAAGGCCGTTCACCACCTCCTGCGGGTCACACCACTGCTCCTTCCCCTGTGTCACTCGCTGCCTCTGCTAGTCAACCCCCTGCGTCACTCGCTGCCTCTGCTAGTCAACCCCCTGCCCAGGACCCCGGCACGAGCGCCTCCCGCCGGAAAACCACACCTTCGCCTCAACGATCCTCCACAGTGTCCACCAACGTGTCCCAGCGCAGCGTTCAGCTGTCTTTACAGCAGACGCTGGAGCGCAAGAGGAAATACAGTTCCACCCACCCACATGCCCAAGCCCTCAACGTCCACATCTCCAAATTGCTTAGCCTGGAGATGCTGCCCTATAGGCTGGTAGAGACCGAGGCCTTTCGCAATCTCATGGCGGTGGCTGCCCCTCGGTATTCCGTCCCCAGCCGCCACTATTTTTCCCGATGTGCCGTCCCAGCCCTACACCAGCACGTGTCAGAGAACATCATCCGTGCCCTGACCAACGCTGTTTCTGAGAAGGTCCACCTAACCACGGACACGTGGACAAGTGCTGCCGGGCAGGGACACTATATCTCACTGACGGCACATTGGGTTAACTTGGTGGAGGCTGGGACCGAGAATGACCCTGGGGCCGCTCATGTACTGCCCACACCGAGGATTGCGGGGCCTACCTCGGTCACGGTCTCTCAGACGTACTATGCCTCCTCCTCCTCCGACCCCCTCCTCCTCCACCGAATTACCATCCGTGGGCACGGCGCCTTCAGTCGGTAGCTCTAGGCGCAGCAGCAGTGCCGTGGGTAAGCGCCAGCAGGCGGTGCTCAAACTGCTGAGCTTAGGTGACAAAAGGCACACCGCCCAAGAGCTGTTACAGGGCATCACGGCGCAGACCGATGTGTGGCTGGCACCGCTGAACCTCAAGCCAGGCATGGTTGTGTGTGACAACGGGCGTAACCTGGTGGCGGCTCTGCAACTCGGCAGACTGACACATGTGCCATGCCTGGCCCACGTGTTCAATCTAATAGTTCAGCGGTTCCTCAAGACATACCCCAATCTGTCTGATTTGCTCACCAAGGTGCGCCGCATCTGTGCGCATTTCCGCAAGTCGACACAGATGCTGCCACTCTCAGGGCAGCGCAGCGCCGCCTACAACTGCCCGCTCACCGACTGTTGTGCGACGTGCCCACGAGATGGAATTCCACATTAAACATGTTATCCAGAGTTTACCAGCAGCGCAGAGCGATTGTAGACTGCCAGATGTCATCTTCCACCAGAACTGGTAGTCAGGTCTCTCAGATTCCTCAAGTCTACAATGAGGAGTGGACGTGGATGTCTGATATCTGCCAGGTGTTGAGCAACTTTGAGGAGTCAACACAGATGGTCAGCGGCGATGCCGCCATTATCAGCCTCACCATCCCGCTGCTTTGCCTGTTGAAAAACTCACTGCTCAGCATCAAGTCGGATGCTTTGCGCTTGTCACAAGAGACGGTGGAGGAAGATACGTCGCTTGATAGCCAGAGCACCCTCCGGTCTGTTTCTCAGCGCGTATCGGAGGAGGGGGATGAGGATGAGGAGGAAGAGGAGGAGAATGTCGGCGAGACAGTAGAGGGTACCAGTGCTCAGTCCTTAACTCTTGAGCGTGTATGGGCTGAAGAGGAGGACTTGGAGGAGGAGGAGGAGGAAATGGAGAGTCAGGCCAGTGAGGAGAGGGAATTCTTACGTGTTGGGACTCTGGCGCACATGGCAGACTTCATGTTAGGCTGCCTATCCCGTGACCCTCGCGTTAGAAGAATTTTTTCAAACACCGATTACTGGGTGTTCACTCTCCTGGACCCACGGTACAAGCAGAACCTTTCCACTCTCATCCCTGCAGAGGAAAGGAGTATGAGAGTGAATAGATATCAACAGGCCCTGGTGCACAAGCTGAAACAATTCTTCCCATCTGACGCCGCTAGCGGCAGAGGGCATGGTTCTGTGGGCCAAGTAGCGGGGGAGAGGAGGCGAGCAGGCAGCTTGTCCAGCACTGGCAGGGGAACGCTCTCCAAGGCCTTTGCCACTTTTATGTCACCCCAGCAAGACACTGTCACCTGTCCCCAGTCTAGGCAGAGTAGGGGGGAGCTGTACAGAAAGATGGTGAGGGAGTACCTAGCTGACCATACCAACGTCCGTAGCGATCACTCTGCTCCATACAACTACTGGGTTTCAAAGCTGGACACGTGGCCTGAACTGGCGCTGTACGCCTTGGAGGTGCTGGCCTGCCCTGCCGCTAGCGTGCTGTCAGAGCGGGTATTCAGTGCAGCTGGTGGCGTCATCACCGATAAGCGTACACGCCTGTCAACTGACAGCGCTGACAGGCTGACGCTTATTAAAATGAACAAAGCCTGGATTTCACCGGAATTCAAATCTCCTCCGGGGGAAAGCAGCTAAAGATTTAAATAACTTATGTATCCGATTCCTCTTCTCTACTCCTCCTCCTACTCCTCCTCCTCCTACATATCGTCTTTGCCTAACGCTGACCCAAAAAACGCCATTTTTTAGAGGTCCAACTGGCACTCTTTTAGCACAATTTTTCAGGAGGGCCCCCTACAGGCCCTCTATCCAAACAATTTTCCGGAGTCCACCTACAGGCCCTCTTCCAAACAATTTTTCCGGAGGTCCACCTACAGGCCCTCTCTTCCAAACAATTTTTCCGGAGGTCCACCTACAGGCCCTCTCTCCAAACAATTTTTCCGGAGGTCCACCTACAGGCCCTCTGTCCAAACAATTTTTCCGGAGTTCCACCTACAGGCCCTCTCTCCAAACAATTTTTCCGGAGGTCCACCTACAGGCCCTCTCTCCAATTCCAGTTTCCAGTTTTATTTGCGCAAACTGCATACATTTTTATTTTTGGGATAGGTGTGAAAAATAATATTACTTGCGAATCTATATTGCCCAACATTGGATACGGTAGCAAGTAGAAGACCAAACACATGCTGCCCACAGGGTTCCGCAAATTCCTGGTCCACCCGCAAATTCCTTGTCCACAATGTCAAGGAGGTCGAGGTTCTGTTGATGAGCAACAAGTCCTTCTGTACTGAAATCGCCGACAAAGTCTCCATCTAAGAACCTACAGACCATTGTGGAGAGAGCGGCACAGCTCGCCATCAAAGTGACGAACCCCAACGCCAGACTGCGCAGAGAAGATAACGAATAAATATCTCTGTGGTTATTTTTGCTAAATAAAAGTTAAATAAACCCCCCAAAAAATTCATCTGTTCCTGTGCCTGATCCACCCAAGTTGAATCTGTCCCATCCTGAGAAATTCCCCCCAAGGAGTCCCCACTGTAACTTGCTTCCCATACAACTACCTCACCCCCCGACACCTGTGTCTCGCCATTGTCCACCACCTCCTCAGACAACACTGGTAAATCCCCACTGTCAGCACACGGAAACAGCAAAAGGTCTTGCGAATTAGGGCAGAGAATGTTCTGGGCTAGCACATCAGGGAAGGGGTGACTATGGGGTTCCAGGGAGTACGTGACCACATGCAATATCCATTTAAAAGTCATGCCACACTTGATGTAGCTCATAATTGACAATTGTACCGGTTGATGCTAAATTTTTAATTTGGGGTCCTGCGTCGTCATTCTAACTACATCCGGCTGTTATCACCACCACACACGCTAGCCCAGGGGGCACTCCTCTGGCTCTTCCAGCGAAACCTCCTTCCCCCCAGCCTGCCACCCCACCTACAGGCCCTCTCTCCAAACAATTTACTTCTTTGTCCTATCTTTCTCTCTCTCTCTACAAACTATTTTTCCGGATAGCTGCCATATACGGTATTAAACTGAGTAGTATACATAGAAGACATACCACAATTGATCAATCTCATAATTTACGACTGTACCGGTTGATGCTAAATTTTTAAGTTGGGGTCCTGTGTCGTCATTCTAACTACATCCGGCTGTTGTCACCACCACACACGCTAGCCCAGGGGGCACTCCTCTGGCTCTTCCAGCGAAACCTCCTTCCCCCCAGCCTGCCCCCCACCTACAGGCCCTCTCTACAAACAATTTACCCGGATAGGGGACGTATTAGATATTGTACTGATGTTTTTTTTGTTTCTTCTTTTAATTGCCTCCTGACCTGTGATAGGCAGCGCATGGACACGTCCCCTTAGCTGCAGTAGGAAAGACACTCCCCTGGCCAGAGCAAGCTCTTTTTCCGTTTTCCGTGGTCGAAAAATCCATAAAATATAAGGTCCCAAGATAGGGGACGTATACGGTATTAAACTGAGAAGAATCGATACCGCACCGGCTGATGCTAGAGTATTTCCAAATGCATTCCGGCTGTTGTCACCACCACACACGCTAGCCCAGGGGGCACTCCTCTGGCTCTTCCAGCGAAACCTCCTTCCCCCCAGCCTGCCACCCCACCTACAGGCCCTCTCTCCAAACAATTTACTTCTTTGTCCTATCTTTCTCTCTCTCTCTACAAACTATTTTTCCGGATAGCTGCCATATACGGTATTAAACTGAGTAGTATACATAGAAGACATACCACACTTGATCAATCTCATAATTTACGACTGTACCGGTTGATGCTAAATTTTTAAGTTGGGGTCCTGCGTCGTCATTCTAACTACACCCGGCTGTTGTCACCACCACACACGCTAGCCCAGGGGGCACTCCTCTGGCTGTTCCAGCGAAACCTCCTTCCCCCCAGCCTGCCCCCCACCTACAGGCCCTCTCTACAAACAATTTACCCGGATAGGGGACGTATTAGATATTGTACTGATGTTTTTTTTGTTTCTTCTTTTAATTGCCTCCTGACCTGTGATAGGCAGCGCATGGACACGTCCCCTTAGCTGCAGTAGGAAAGACACTCCCCTGGCCAGAGCAAGCTCTTTTTCCGTTTTCCGTGGTCGAAAAATCCATAAAATATAAGGTCCCAAGATAGGGGACGTATACGGTATTAAACTGAGAAGAACCGATACCATACCGGTTGATGCAACAGTTTCTCCAAATCCATTCTGGCTGTTGTCATCACCACACACGCTAGCCCAGGGGGCACTCCTCTGGCTCTTCCAGCGAAACCTCCTTCCCCCCCACCTACAGGCCCTCTCTCCAAACAATTTACCCGGGTAGGGGGACGTATTAGATATTGTACTGATTTATTTTTTAGATGCTTGGGAAGCAGCTATGCTCACCACTATACATCCAACAGCCACAGCAACTGATAAGAACAGATACTAAACTTGATTTCAGCTGCAGTGCCAGCATGAGCAGTGGTGTCACCTGCAGGCGGTGATGGACCTTCGTTGCACCTAGTTGGGTGCTTCCCTAACATGTGATGGGTATTTGCCTCGCCTTTCTTGGTCTGGGTGAGCACAATTGCCATGAGGGTAACCACCAGGCTGTTGCAGGAGAATTTGGGGTAATGGTGGGATTAGGCAGCCTCAGAGGCATCCATGCATGCTGCCCCTGCTGTTTCCTGTCCATTTCCGTGGTGTTTCCATCATTTTCTGAGGTTTCCAGGTTTTCACCCAGCCTTCCCTAGGCAGAGCCTTGGTCCCCTGCAAAAAATGCTCGAGTCTCCCATTGACTTCAATGGGGTTCGTTACTCGAAACGAGCACCCGAGCATCGGGAAAAGTTCGACTCGAATAACGAGCACCCGAGCATTTTAGTGCTCGCTCATCTCTAATTATAAATCTAACATAAGAGTAATTATATACATTATTGTTTACATTGTTTATATACAAACAATGATAGCATTTGATTATTTTCTCCAGTCAGCTCTGTCCCATTATATTGTTATTCTCTTAATAGCTATTAGTTCTACCAAATTCATGCCATCTGTCCATTTCATCTCAAGCCTTTACCTTTTGAACTATAATGCACAATATTTTTTGGCTAAGAATCTCTAGCTCATTGTCCAAAATATTCTTGCAACTGTGGTTAATAAATCCCCTCCTGTATCATATTAAATTCAAAATGTAATTTTTATATTACTAATATATTCCAAACTTGAGATTTTATTAAAGCAAATAAAATTTTATTTAAGGGACACTAGGGGTATTGTCTACACAAATCGTGTTATTTATGGAGACAAATGAGCAATTTTTGAATTTCTTATTCATGGATTTCCAAGATTTCTCATGTCTATTTCATATAGCTGTGTATGTGCAACACTGGACTCCACACCTTAGAGTTTCTAAGCTTAACTCAAAATGTTACATGTAGAAAGACTGAGCATAGCAAAGGCTAGCTGCTCTACTGGCACTCTCTGCCCCCTCCATTGTCTATGACCTCTTCAATCTAGTCCCTGCAGACAACATAACAGCGCAAAACTTTGGGGGGGGGGATTTATTGGGGGGGGACGACTGGCATTGTGTACACTGGTATTAATTTGTCCTATGCTCGTATGAGATGTGCCACAATTATTAAGAGGAGCACTCAGCACACCTCATTGTGGAATGTGTCGTGCAGTCCATGTGCCAGATATGAAATCTACTTCCGCCAGGCAGCTTTCTGGCACAAATGTTGCTAAATGAGTTGGGCGATGGAGATCCAGCCCGCGACCTGTCTCCTTCCAGTCACACCCCGTCTTTTTGGAAAAGTGACAAGAGTGGAGGAAAAAGCTCACAGGTTTTGTCACAAAATGGCACTTTAAACTTTTACAGTTGTTACAGGAAAATATGGTTCCCAGCCAGACCCTCAGTCTGATGACCACACAAATATGCCTAATAATTGAATATAGTCACCCATTGAGTGATATCAGTATGGCCAGAAGCCATTCGATCATTGTGTCATGTGTTAGTATATCAAAGACAGGAAGAACACATTGTAAAGTGGGGGAAAAGCAGTTGGACAACATTCTCTTGGCCAACAGATTGGGAAGATATTCGATGGCGGTGGCCGAGACACAGAAAGATATAGGTTATGTGAAACTTGGGGCCTCAGGCGCTCTCTCTTCCTGCAACCCATGGATTAACAGCACTTCAGGAGCAAGCTAAGTTATATTATATGTGTGTTTTCTGTGTATGTATATAAGTATAATATTCCAGTAGACTTTATATGTGTACATATAGATATTTTTAGTCTGCAATTGTATTCCATTCACATGTGAAACTATGGACCCTGTGGTCGCCACGAGTTTACAGACGTGTAGATTATATATGCTATTTATGCATGAGTCTCTATATATACGTACATGTACTAAAGGTCAGGTACTGGATGTGAATTGGTTAGAAGTGTAGATCCAGTAGACAGTATATTGGTGGAATTTAGACATATATTGTATATACATACACATTACTAGCCATATTTGCTTAGCATCTAGGACGGACAGGAATGGAGGCAGTTGTGTGTGGTGGTGTATTCCATGTAATTTGTTGTATTTGTAGTTTTTGTATCTTTATGTAATGTCCATTGCTTTGTCACCTGTATGTTACCAGTAAGGTATTTTTATATATAAGTATCTGCGAGGGTTGTATGTTACTCCTGGGGTGTATGAAGGACTGGAGGGGGTGTATATAATACACAGAATAAGTGGGTTATCCAGGAAACAAGGAAAATGGTCCTGGATCAGAATAAAAGGGACAGAAGACTGAGATAGATATGTCTCCAAATTCCAATAAGCAAAATTCCCCTTTATCAACATTTTTTGGGGCGTTAAACCATAATAAATCTTCCTCCTTCAATAAAAACAATTAAAAAAGTGGACTGTTCCATATCAAACAATATCAAACAATATCATATTGAAATGATAGAATCTGGTTCTACATATCAAATATTATAACGTTCCTTTAATATTAATATTATGAAGTCATAATTAGGTCAGTTAGGTCAGTTTCATACAGATTATAGATGAGCGAATTTCCTAAAATGAAATTCGGTCTGATTCATCCTCTGCTTCCCACTCCCCTTACCCTCCGCTTCTCACAGCTTCACGGTGCTCTGGTATGGTGCTGTTTGTGACAACGCTAACCAAGCTGGGAATTCCCATTAAAGTACTTTCTACTCAGGTAGAATTGATGCATACCTGAATCAAATCTTTTTCTTGATTTGGACTAATCGACCTGAAATGACTATTAGGACATTTGCTCATCTTTAGATTGTACTCATATCTAAAGTGCTTTGATTGTCTGGACAACTCTCTCTTTGTCACACTTCTTCTTCTTTTCTCCTCTGTACAAACTTTACACTGTGTATGAGACCTTAAAGAGAGTTGTCACCAGGAAATTTACTGTTAAACCAGGCACAATGTCTTGTTTGGCTAGCTCAACTGAATATTATGATAAAATAAAAATAGCTTGCCACCATGTAGATAATTGGGCCCAAGGCATTAGAGGAAAATAGATGGTCTCGTGCAAAGGGAAAAAACAGACCAGTTCCTGGGTCACCATGTAAAACAAAATCCAATTTTATATTCAAAGATACATTAAAAACATAGTGGTGCTCATCCACAAACAAGAAACATATCTGCTTATAACCCTATCTGTTTCAAGCCCTATCTGGTTGTTATGGCTGCTAGCCATAACATCACATGTTATGTTGACTGTAAGAGCATGGGCAGTGGCCCTGATCAGGCACTTAAGCACAGACAGGGCATTTTACTTTGAGAGCCTTGAGACTCTCAGCCCATTGCGTCACCTCTTGAGTTCCTGATTAGTTTAAATTCTGACACTCAGCCGAAAGGGAAACTTTTAGTTTCCTCACTTTTTTTATCAAGAAAGAAAGGTTGGCTTTCAAGACTATGACTGATTAGATCACCTGATAAAGCACAAAATGCCATAGAGAAATGAAGTATTCTGGAGCTAATGCTATGCTTGTTTAGTAAATTAGGGATTCTTGGCAAATACATTTTGTACAAAATTATCTGGGCCCGTCCACCAAATCGTCAAGGTGATCTCTGTAGAACGGGAACCCCTTTTTTCCTTTGTAAGCTTGTACTGGAGGTGTGGCTACTCCATTTGGTCATGCACTCCGGACTAGCCCCGTCGGCCCCATAGGCTGATTTTAATTAGTGTAACTATAAAGCTGAGTGGACTCGGCATGCATGCTTGGTACCTGCATCCCTGTATTAGTGGAGGCCTTTGAAGCACTATAAATGGCAAAAGACAGAAGGGACCCAGCATGCATGTGGAACCAAACACCCCTTGAATATACGGAAGCCAAGGTAGGCAAATAACAGGTAGGAAATAGTGTTAGGTTCCTGTTCTACAAGCATAGCATTAGCTCCAGAATACTTCATTTCTCTATGGCATTTTGTGCTTTATCTGGTTAGCAGTGTGTCGTTGCATTGTATGTATTTTCCTTTCCTTGTGCATTTAGCCATAGCAACGTGCACCTGTGCACTGGGATGTGCTGACTGAAATTCCCCTTTTTTTCTTTGTAAGTTTGAACTGGAGGTGTGGCTACTCCATTTGGTCATGCACTCCTGACTAGCCTCGTCTGCCCCATAGGCTGATTTTAATTAGTGTAACTATAAAGCCGAGTGGACTCGGCATGCATGGTTGGTACCTGCATCCCTGTATTAGTGGAGGCCTTTGAAGCACTATAAATGGCAAAAGGCAGAAGGGACCCAGCATGCATGTGGAACCAAACACCCCCTGATCATACGGAAGCCAAGGTTGGCACATAACAGGTAGGAAATAGTGTTAGGTTCCCGTTCTACAGAGATCACCTTGACGATTTGGTGGACGGGCCCAGATAATTTTGTACAAAATGTATTTGCCAAGAATCTCTAATTTACTAAACAAGCATAGCATTAGCTCCAGAATACTTCATTTCTCTATGGCATTTTGTGCTTTATCTGGTTAGCAGTGTGCCGTTGCATTGTATGTATTTTCCTTTCCTTGTGCATTAAGCCATAGCAACGTGCACCTGCGCACTGGGATGTGCTGACTGAAATTCCCCTTTTTTTCTTTGATTGGATCACCTGTTGGACCAGAATTAGAGATGAACGAATCTTCAAAAATTCGCCTTGGCGAATAATCGGCGAATTTATGACAAGATTAGTTCTTAATACAAATTTATTCGGTCGAAGTTTCTTTAAAAAATAATTATTTGTTTTGCGAACATTCCTGCACAAATTACGAACATACGGTCTAACCATTGTTAAAAGTATGCTACTGAACTGCGTAAGCATTAGCGTACAAAGTGCATACGAATCCTTAGCGTACTATTGACTCGCGATTGCGTCATAGGCACGCACAACGCCAGGCCGTGGCGTACAGTCCTCAGACGCAGTCCACATGAGCTAGAAAGGAAAGCTGCTAGCTATCCGACTAAGTGCATAATTTACCAAAACACACCATACAATAAGTGCATAATAGGACACATTGCAGTACCTGAAAAAGAATACACACAATGGGCTAAAGTGCTTGAATGTTGCTGAACCTATAAAAACATTATTGCTAAAATACTGCAAAGACATAATTATTAGAGATGAGCGAGCATGCTTGGCCAAGCATGCTCAAGTGCCGTTTTCGCGTATTTGCGTACGCATTTTAAAATTGGTACGCTAATACATACGCATATTTTAATCTGTACACAAATGCGTACTCATAACGTACAAATTGTTAAAATGCGTACGCATTAGTGTACAGATTAAAATATGCGTATGTATTAGCGTACCAATTTAAAAATGCGTACGCAAATACGCGAAAATGGCACTCGAGCATGCTTGGCCGAGCATGCTCGCTCATCTCTAATAATTATGCAAACATTTTAGTGCAATCAATTTCATATTTGCAAGCATAATACGCTCAAATATATGTTTGAGTCTCTCCTCATGGCTGCTTGACATAAAACACTGGAACACAAAGTCCAAAATTCAGTTGTAATCCACATGAGGTAATTTTGTAATCCAAACAGTTAGCGTGTAATCCACATGGATAATATAAAATAGCAGGAAATAGAGAACCTTTTTGCAAAGGGGGCTCCCAAATAACCTGAGAAGGGGGGAAAAGGAAAATAGGTGCTCTTAGGCACAACTGGGAATTTTCTGCAGAATGAGGGGAATCCTGACAAGCCATGTCTATCTGGGTGAGCGTCAAACAGGGGGCAATAAAAACAAGATAAAACAAAAACAAGTGCCAACTAGCTCTCACCCGTCAGGTGCAGTCCATGTTGTGGCTCCCATAGGTCCAGAGGTGTCCTTAAAGTCAGCCAGACAGACAACCAATTGTAGAAGGTTTCTACAGATGAGGGACCTGAAGTCTTCCTCGCAGGAACTGCTGCTAAATGACATTAGAGGACACTCCTGCCTCCTGTAGGCCAAGCTGGCTGCTGTGGTTGAGCTCCACTGCCCTCTTCTGCCAGAATTCGAACTGGACTGGGTGGTGGTCACACTGGTGAGCGCTGCAGCCACTTGCGCCTTCACTTTTCCGGATACTCCTGCCGGGACAGCAGGGGTAAGGAGTTCTGGCTGCAGCAGTTCAGGCAAAGCTGCACCCAAGGAAAAAACGCCAGCTCCCCTGGCTGCTGCTGGCTTCATTTTCCATGGTAGCTGGTACTGGATCATTGTGGGCTGGAATGTAAAAGATGATGTAGTCAGCTGACCCAGGTGAAAGGACTGTGGTGGTGGTGGTGGTGGCAATCCAGGGATCAGAGGCTCCGGCTGTGGCTTCTCACTGAAATTGAGGGTGCCATCTGGTGACTCTTGTAGGCAGCACACGCGTCCTGCGGCTGCTGGTTCCTCCGGCCAAACTTCTGGTGGTGATGCTTGGACTGGGGGCTTAGACAATAACGTTACGTTACCCTATACTTGGGGGAACGGTAGCAAAGGGGCCTTTCAGGGATGCCATGGGGGTATATTCCACCTGTTCCCCCACGTATAGGCTGTGACGGGCTTGGGGCAGGTAAGACCGTTTCACAGACCTGTGACCCACAAAGTACTCCTTACCGTCTTCGACGTCCGCAAGGAAGCCACTGCCTCGCTCGACTGAAAACCATAGGACTGTTCCTTCATGCCGTTCCAGTGTAGGGTCTCCCAGCCTCGGATGGTCAAGCACTTGGATGACCCAGTCCTCTACCGCTTTCTTATAGTCCCATAGGGATTGGGCGTGGGCCGTCACTGATGCAGGCATGATGGGATTCTGCCGCATGGAAGGTGTTGTTCTCCACCATGCGATTCTCAAGGTCAATTGTGACACTCTGATCTCCTCTGGACTAGCCTATGGTTTGGGGTACTCAAACTGGTGCTGGTACTGGTGCTACAAAACACATCTATCCCCACTTTGGGCATAGTTGTTTTGCCATGCTGTGGTGTCTTGTTCACCACTGGCTTGAACTGGAGAGGAGGGCGGAGTAATGAGGGAGGAGTCTTCACTCCCTATACGTGCAAATAGATAGTTCCCGGTGGGCCGGACTGGTTTTTCCTGCTTCTGAGGGGGGCGTATCTTAACTTTCCCGCTCTTGAGGGGGCGTATCATCATTTTCCCGCTTCTGGGGGCTGGGGGGCAAGAAGAATGCATACGTAGTGTATGTAACATTAGCGTTCAAAATTTTAAGAACATTTACGAATCAAACAAAGCGAATCTGAATAAATCTGGATTCGCTTCGGAGTAGGAAATAAGGAGGATTCGTAACGAATATACGAAGTAGCAAATACATTCGCTCATCTCTAACCAGAATGTTAGTGATGTCACAAGAACCCATATATACTACTAGAAAGCAAGTTTGTCACCATTAGCCCAGTATCCCTGATGACACCGGTATACAGTTGTATTATGGTGGGATCAGAAATTCAGGAAAAAATAGACTTAACAGGACTTAGGTGCATAAAGAGTTTACTAAACTATTTTAAAAGATACATACAAAGAAAGCAATTCAAAGATAAAGATTAAGAAAAGTAACAGTCACCGAGAGTTTTCAACAAGTGGGCGAGCTACATCAACCAGTGTCCAAGATAGCATTCAGCCCACACCAATATAATACAAAGAGAGGTGATGGGAGCAAGACATCTTATCCTGAAGATGTTTTCAATGGAGCTGAGCTGCTATGGTCCGTGGTAACGGAATCCATTATGGAATTCTTAGATAACCCAACCCAAATACCGAAATTGCAAATCACATGTTCCCTCAACACTACCTGCAAGTTCTTCCTAACTACATTGTCTTACTCTATTAGGTCTTGAACAGATCCATAGTGTTACAGGGGAATTTCCCGGTTGGCCCCTAGTCCCCCGACCCCTGCACAAGTAACCTATGAACACTACACTGACTACACTGCAAATGAATAGGCAGCATACAGCATCTCAACCTGCCTATGTTCATATATAAACCGAATAGGTTACTTTACAAACTATCCAGTTTATTATTATTGATGCAATTAGGCAGCTGAGATGTATTCTAGATACAGAGGCAGGGCAGCCAATATCCTCATTTCCCAGGAACCCGCTTTCTTGAAGTTGCTACAGGAACCACCATAATCAATCATCTTATAGTGCCCTGATGCTGTCTGCTGCTGTGTGAGCAGGTCATACTTGCATGCATCTGTGCCGTGAGCCACCAAAATGGATTTTACTAGAGGGCTCCTAACACTTCAGTCCAACACTGGTGTTGAACCTCATTTGCCGGTTGTCTGCCAAAGCCTTCAACTTGAATCCAGATCCCTTTCTATCAAACTACTTGCCTCTTTCAGTATCGGAAAAAATTATATTTTACTGTTCAATCCCTCTGCAAGGTTATCCATAAATACTGTATATTAAAATGGACAGGGCCTAATCCTGACTCTGTGGTCCTCCACAATTTCAGGATATTATTGTAATTCCCACCAGTTGTCTATTTACCCAAATACACACAGTTTCCCCAGTCCAAGGTTTCCCATTTTATGTACAGTACCAACCTTTTATGGCTGGTATGATCTATAGGTATTACTGAAATTAAAAACAAGTCTGAAAACAAAATTCTACCTCCAGAGGAAAAATCATCTCGAAAATTTGCAAGTACATAGTTTCCAAAAGCAAAATGGATGGAACTGTGATTGGTACAAGCATTATCCCCTTTTATGTAACATCTGGCAAAAAAATAGGAATCATGGAATGAAGAGCAAATTGCCTGTCAGCAAATTATTAAAATCAAGGAAACTGTGATGAAATCCCGTAGCATTATCGAACAATCCAGTGAAGAATTGATTTTCTAAGACAAATATTGCTGAAAATAAATCTGCTCTATTAAGGATTTACCCTGTACAGTAAGATTAGTGTTCTCAGATTACGTTACCGGTGGCTGGAATTTATAGAAGTATAATGGCAGTGGAAACTATTACCTAGACAGGCATGTTTGGTTAGAGCCTTGTAAAAATTAAATCTTAATTTAAAGTTTGCCAAATATAGTCGGTAAAGCAACTCATTGGAGAGTAATAACTTGTTGTTATTATGACTCAACGGGTAAAACAGTGGTGTATCTATTACAAATCTTAGTGCTTAGCAGAACTCACAATTAACATGTATTGAAGTCAGACAGATATCACTACTTTCCATATCTCACTGTTATGTGTATTTTCCTGTTTCACGGACTTCACAGGCATTTTGCCTCAGATTTTTGCCTCCACTTACAGAAATGCGCCCAAATTCATGCAACAGCAAAGATTGATTAAGGCCTGAACCTTTCACATTGTCCATGTAGACCTCTCTGTAGGCAGCATGTTATAAAGCAGAAGACTCAGTATAGCTTGTATTTCATTAATTTAAATTCCTGCTCCTTCTGTGCTTAAGAGTCCCAAATGCTTCTGACCTTTTTTGAAAGCTGACAACCCAAGCTTTAAAATGATACCAAAATAACAGCATTAGAGAAAGCTGTTTTTAGTTTCACTTTCAGTAGGGCACTTGGGAGCTGTTTTCCTGCAGAATAAAAGTGCTTTTTCTGGACATGGAATACAGACACAAAGTGCACACAGGTATGTCTGGGATGTGTATGCAATCTTCTGTGGGGCACTGCTGTTAGTTAAAGTGAAAATGAGGTGACAAACTCCCTTTAAATAAATATAATGCAAATTTTCTTCAATAAATTTATTAAGAATATGCATTAGCAACTCATCGCATACTGAAAACTGGACAACGCTGGTGCTCAAGCTTGTAGCTGGCTACCCGTGAAGACAGCAAAAGAATAATATATTGGTTGAATACAGAGTTGCTGGCACTCATGCTGTCTGGCAATGAGACAAAATATTTCAGATATAACAATATAATAGTTGGAATGTAATACTGTCTAAAAATAAAACATGGAACATAAAACATAAAATATATATAATTCTTCATATTGAGCTTCTACCCACGGGATCCTCACGGTCAGTGTTAGGTGTGGTTCACTCAATGTATGCTTTCATAATAATAGGAAAAAAGGAATATAAAAAGAAGTATAAAAAGTAAAAAAAAATAGTTCAATTGGTAGTGCAAAGTATCTGTTTAAATCCCATCATAGATTAAGGCTGGTGAAGTGGTAGTCAATTGGCACCTGTAAGAGCATGATTATATAGTGATACTGTTCCGTACTCATGATTCCCTTGTTGTTCTAGGTTGTGCTGTTTCCACCGTAGTTTTTGCTGGGAATAGCATGTGTGTTCCGTATCGGAGGTAGGTGAAGGTGCCGTGCCTGTAGTTACAAATAATGCCGTGTTGTTGTGGTTGTATAACCTAGTTGGCTTCCTGGATCTCCTCTGCGCTGGATGACAATGTTCACTCTATTCTTCTCATGGTGGCAGTGTTTGCAGTAGTTGGCTGTGTCTCTTGAATTGGGTAGGCACAGCACATTCACCTACCACCGATACAGAAAACACAGTAATCTTACTCCCTGCAATAACTACGGTGGAAACAGCATCCCTAGAACAATGCTTGGAATCATAAGTACATGGCAGCAGCCGCAATATCACTATATAATTGTGCTCCTACAAGTGCTGATTGCTTTCCACAACACCAACCTAAATTTGTGGTGGGATTTACTTATCTCTACTGTTAACAGACTTGTAACAATATATTTATTAATGACCTCGTAGAAGGCTTGCACAGTAAAATAGCAATTTTTGCAGATGACACTAAAGTGTGTAAAGTAATTAACACGGAAGAGGACAGTATACTGCTACAGATGGATCTGTATAGGTTTGAGGCTTGGCCAGAAAAGTGGTAGATGAGGTTTAACACTGACAAATGTAAGGTTATGCACATGGGAAGGAATAATGCAAGTCATCAGTACATACTAAATGGTAAAACACTGTGTAACACTGACATGGAAAAGGACTTAGGAATTTTATTGGATAGCAAACATAACTGTAGTGTCAGGCAGCTGCTCCAAGGCCAATAAGATAATGGGTTGCATCAAAAGGGGCATAGATGCCCGTGATGAGAACATAGTCCTGCCACTTTACAAATCACTAGTCAGACCACACATGGAGTACTGTGTACAGTTCTGGGCTCCTGTGAACAAGACAGACATAGCAGAGCTGGAGAGGGTTCAGAGGAGGGCAACTAAAGTAATAACTGGAATGGGTGGACTACAGTACCCAGAAAGATGATCAAAATTAGGGTTATTCACTTTAGAAAAAAGACGACTGAGGGGAGATCTAATAACTATGTATAAATATATCAGGGGTCAGTACAGAGATCTCTCCCATGATCTATTTATCCCCAGGACTGTGACTGTGATGAGGGGACATCCTCTGTGTCTGGAGGAAAGAAGGTTTGTACACAAACATAGAAGAGGATTCTTTACGGTAAGAGCAAAGAGCAGTGAGACTATGGAACTCTCTGTCTGAGGAGGTGGTGATGGTAAGTTCACTAAAAGAGTTCAGAAGGGGCCTGGATGTATTTCTGGAGGGTAATAATATTACAGGTTATAGTTATCCGATTTCTGGAGACGGGTGATTGATCAAGGGAGTTATTCTGATTGCCTGATTGGAGTTTGGAAAGAATTTTCTCCCCTAAAATGAAGAAAATTGGCCTCCACCTCATGGGATTGAACTAGATGGACAAATATCTTTTTTTAGTCTTATAAACTACTGTATGTTACTATGTAAATTATACTGAATCTTTTTCCACAAAATTATGTATAACATGCTGCAGATTAGATACTATGTGATATGACAGGATAACAGGCTCCCTTTAACTATCAAGCGACCATCTAATTCCAATGCAATGCATTGAGTTAGGTGCAACAATTAGCAGTAGTTAAAAAATTCTGTATGGTCTAGGCCTCAGGCAGGCCATACTCAATAGATATATGCTGAACCTGCTGATTTTAGTGGGCCTCGTAAACCATCTAATAATCTTTATGGGCCTCCCAATTCTCCCCTGATGGTAGGTCTCAGCGGAGAGAAGCCTTGGGCAATTGTACTTGCCATCATTTCCAGAAGATTCTCCTTATTAGGAACACATTCTTAGCTGTTCATGTATATACAGCAAGTGTCAGCAACCTTCAGCACTTCAACTGTTGTGAAACTGCTGTTCCCAGTATGTTCTATTCACTTCTATGGGAGTTCTGAGAAGCGCAGAGAAAGTATATGTGCTGGTAGTGGTAGTTTCTCAACAGCTGCAATTCTGGAGGTCACCTACCCCTGGTATAGGGGGTCAGAAAAGATAGCTGTCGGGAATCAAGCATTCAGCCAACAGCTGTCTAATGAGTATGGCCAGCCTTGAAGTTACATAGATAGAGAAAGCTTCCACACAAGAATAAGCTGTAGTAAGGATACAGTCTGGACTTTTGTGCCAAGTGGATTAAATTATGTCCCATCCTCCTACACAGTTATGCCCACAGGAATTACATAATATGTTCGCAGTCATAAAAGTTACAGTAAAGAAAATGGACTATTGAAAACTCATGAAAGTAAGACAGTGGTGGCCAAATAGTAGATCATGTTCAGCAGGCCTCACAGCACGAACTAGTACATCTCAATGCTGGGCCTCCAGACATTTCACTTGAAGAAGTACGGTAGAAAACTGACTCATCATATGTTCATGTTTCCGTGTAGTACAGTGTAGAATCTCATAAAAGCAAGATAATGATGGCCAAAAATTAGATTATGATCAGTAGGTCTCACAACAAGAACAACTACATCTTGATCCTGGGCCTCCAGGCATTTCTCTTGAAGAAGTGGAAAAATGCCTCCTCACGCGTTCGTGTTTCAGTGTATTGCTGTGTGGAATAGTGTAGAAACTCATGAAAGCAAGACAGTGGTGGTCAAATAGTAAATGATCATTAGGCCTAAAAAGAACTAGTACATATTTATACTGGGTCTCCAGGTGTTTCTTTTTAAGAAATAGAAAACTGACTCATCATATGTTTGCGTTTCAGTGTAGAACTGTGTAGAATAGTGTAGAAACTAATGAAAGCAAGACAATGGTGGATAAATGGTACATTATGATGATTAGGCCTCGAAGCAGGAACTAGTACATCATGATACTGGATCTCCAAGCATTTCTATTGAAGAAGTGAAAAAATGACTCATTATAGGTTTGTGTTTCAGTATGACCCTACATTCATGTTCTACTGAAATGCTCATTTATATAAAGACTTTCAGCCATTGATATAATTATAGGTCTCACTGATAAATTACATATATTCTGGCAGGGGATGAAGCAGGTATAACTATGGGGTAAATGAAATACGTGACTAATTTTGGCTGATCAGCATCCCCCATGTGCCATGTGTTTCTCTAGTAGATTGCCTACCTCCACAAAAAGTTGATCCCATATTGAAAAAGTTTGGCTACTCCTTTTCTAAGATATCTGGGTTCTTTGTCACAAAATACTCATGTTAAGTGACTGATTATATTACAGACATTTAAAATTCACCAATAAATGAACAAACCAAGGTAAAAGAATCGTAATGATGAATAAAAGTTCCAGTGGGCAACCTGCTGTAGATTCAAAAGTTAGGCAATGCCCATGATACTGTGGTCAATCCCTTATTTCGTCTGATTCTTTTTTTCTGTACAAATCTTTTTAAATACATTTTGCAGTAGTCATGTATACCATACAAAACTATTACCATACATTTTGTAGCTTTGCTGATCCTATCTAAATAATCCACCAACGGGTGAAAAGAAGAAGAATCAAAAAGAACACAAAAAAGGTTTTGTAGATTCAAATAAGTTACAACACTCATGGTACTGTAGCAAGGCCATCACTTCCCTTCCTATAAGTTTTTGTTAAACTTGTTTTCTAGGCTTTAAAGAAGATAACTCACATGGAGAGTCTGCAACGTAGCATTTACATTATCTACACACATCCAAATTCCTATTTCCATCCACAGTTGATTTCATTGTATCATTTCATTATTTTCAGCTTAAAATAGATTAAACCTTTTGTATTCTTTTATTGTCATAAACACATGTGTGCTGTGACATATGGATGGCAAAAATTTATGCTCCTCCTAAGTATGAAAACTCCTCAACAAACGGAACTTTCTCTCTTTAGCTATACTGCAAACACTGCCGTTGCTACTAAACAGTCAATAAAAAGATTTATTTTACTTTTTAACATGCTGAAGAAAGCAGTTTATATCTTCTGTCCTCTTGTAGTCCATATCTACATTGTAATGAGTTTGTGTTCTTTGAAAAAACAGTCTATGTTCTAAAATGAACAAAATTCAGTATACAAATGTGTGATTCTAGGTATTATTTCAGCAAGTTTTTTTTTTTAACAAACAACTATTATTAAAATAAAAATGAAACATTTGGGCAGATTTACTAATCCTGTTCAGAATTGAGATCACAAATTTCGACTAGACAATCTAAACATGCTCCAAATTTGCCAAAGTGGCTCATGACAGATGACAACTTTGGTGGATCTTTAGTCACTTTTGTGTAAATTTATTCTACCAGTTGGTTGGTTTATTGTGCTTTGCATCAGCATTTTGCTCTATTTTTGATGCATGTACCACATCATAAACCATATCGCTTTTGTGGTAAGCTATGCTCCTTTCTTGCTAAGACATACCTTCTTGTCAGACAACATGCAAAAAAAATTATGCAAGACATGTATGTTTGTTTTTTATGACCAATGAAGCCCAAATTTTCACTCATTTAGCCTAGTCTGTGTTCAATACAACTGAAATTACAGAACTTTTCAGCATGGCCATTAAAGGAATTGATATATTTGTTTATCCTCCTCCCATAAAAGAATAAAAAGAGATTTAAAAAATCCTCCAAAATACTGTTGAAAACTACATGTCGTCAAGCAAAAAGATGTTAGGTTGTTAGGGCTCAAAATAGTCCAGTCACTAACAGGTTAAGGAAGCATATAAGCATGGCTGCATGGTTTTGTGTCTTGAAACTAATTTAGCTTGTTATATTTAGCGTATACAATAAAAGTAACACGTCGCTGTAAATACAGGTTTCTTTAATGACAACACCTGCTTCATGTAATACTTCAACCTGAAATGCGAAAACTGAAGCATTTGTCCTTAATAAATAAAGCGCTCTGTTCTTTGTAGAGCACAGGATTAAATTACACTCTTAATAAAGTAATGATGTCACTTCTAAATATATCCCACTCATATACACCGTCACCTTCAAAACACATGGTCAGAGCTAACTAGATAATTAAAGGGAGTGAAAAGCATGTGCATAGAGGGAATACAGCCGTCTACGTTGCTACTGCAAAGAAATAAACAAGGTTATGAAAAACACATGTTGGATTAACCATTCAGCATTACTATAAATCAGCAAACAGGGAAGTATGCTTCTAACACATCCACACCAGTAGCAATGAACACCGCTGCAATATCGCTTTCTCATAAACCTTTTCTGTCAGTAAACAAATAAACAGAATATACAAAATTCTGTTCATATTTCTTTAACTTTCTATTAGGGATTCTGGTAATTTTAACACCTTCTTGACATGCGCCATACATGTATGGCGCTGAAAGAAGTGAGTTTCCGACACTCACCATACATATATACGCTGATCGGGTGGGCACAGGAACTGTGCTTGCCCAATCAATGGCAGGGGCTCGGCTGTTACTAACTGAAAACTCTGATGCCGGAACTCCCTCTCTCAACCCATCAGCTCCACACGATAAGATCATTGGGTGATGATGACTGCTAAGGCAGCCTGTGGCTCTACAAAGGCTTGGGGCTTGCCAGCTACAGGAGCCTATGAGGCCCCACCCCCAGGGGTCTCATAGGCAACTATCAGTGTAATACTAACAGTTCCAATATTACACTATGTATTGTAATGCATTGTTGAAGGGATCAGACAATCAAACGTTGAAGTTTCCTAGTGAGATAAAGATAAAGTAAAATTAAAAAAAAGTATGTTGTAAAAATAAAGGTTTCAAGTAAAAAAAATGCACCTCATCAAGCCACTAAAATGGAAAGAAACTGAATTGAAAAAAAAAATAGACATATTAGGTATTGCTGTAACAACCGGCTCTTTAAAAAATCACATGATCTACCTTGCAGTTTATGATCACATATGGAGTGTTACCATATTCAGGAGAAAATGAGGAACAAATTGTGATGTCCTTTTTCTAATGTTGACCCTAGTGAAAACGAGAAATCTGGGACAAAAGAAACTGCTTATTGGAAAAAAGTTTCATTTCAATTCTATAAAATACATGTGGGGTCAAAACATTCACTGCACCCCTTGAAAAATCCCTTAAGAGGTGTATTTTCCAAAATGAGGTTACTTCTTTTCACTGCAAGAGTCTCTCAGATTTTTTTTAAAATGTGACATGGCACATGAAGTGCTCACTACACCCTTTAAAAAAATCATTGAGGGGTGTGGTTTCTAAATGGGGGGGGGGAATCTTTTTTATTTCTCATCAGAGCTTCTGAAATCAATGCTGTGTAAATCACCAAATTAGTCCTCCAATATGTATGGTGCACTTTCAATTAGGAACCCTTTTGTATATCCTAACTACAGTGTAGGCACACATGTGGGGTGTTACTACAATCAGGAAACACAGTATAATAATTAGAGAGCTGACTTTTCACAGTGGCACAAATTGGGCACAACGTATTGGGCACAGGAATCTGTAAAAATTTAATTTTTCATTTTTTATCATCCACTACATATTTATTTCTGGAAAACACCAGTGGGATCAGAATGCCCAATACACCCCTGGAAAAATTCCTGGGTGTGGTTTCCAAAATGGGATCACTTCTGTAGGAACTCTTTTTTTTATTAAACATCAGAACCTCAGCAATTGTTGTGACAATGTTGTGCAAATCACCATAATACGCCTCCAATGTGCATGGTGCATGTTCAATTTGTATCCCTGGTGCATATCCAGACATTTTAAGGACACTTGTGGTGATATTCTACAATAAGGCAACACAACGCAATAATTATAGAACTAACTTTTCACAGTGGCACACATTAGGTTGAAAATATTGGGCAGGAATGGCAATCTATGGAAAAATTGCAGTTTTCATTTTTCACCAACCACAACACATTTATTTCTAGAAATGTGACATAGTGCCCAAAAACCATTCCAGCAAAATCTGCCTTCCTAAAACCATCTGGTGCTCCTTTTTTTCTGAACCCTGCTGTGTGCCCACACATCAGTTTACAACCACATATAGGGTGTTGCCGTATTTAGGAGAAAGTGGTTAACAAATTGTGGGGTGCATTTTCTTGTAAACAATTTTATTTTTCATTTTCACGGCCAAGTGTTTCTCAATTCTATGAAATGCCTTTCCAATTGCTCACTACATGCCTTGAAAAATTCCTTGGGGGTTCTGTTTCCAAAAATGGAGTTACTTTTTTGGGGTTTCCACTGTAGAAGTACTCTTCAAATGCGACATAACACCCAAAAACCATTTAAGCAAAATCTGTCTTTCAAAAACTATAAGGTGCTCTTTCCTTTCTGAGCCCTGCGGTGTGGTCATGCAACAGTTTACAATCACATATAGGGTGTTTCTGTAGATTTAGAATCAGGGTAATAAATATTGAGGTTTGTTTTGTTGTTAACTCTTGTTGTGTTACAGGACAAAATAGATTAAAATGGAAAATCTGCAAAAAAAAGTGCAATATTAAATTTTTCCTCCATTTTCCTTTAATTCTTGTGGAACAGCTAAAGGGCCAACAAAGTTTGTAAAAGCAGATTTGAATAAATTGAGGGGTGTAGTTTCTAAAATGGGGTCATTTGTTGGTGGTTTGTATTTTGTGAAGCCCCTCAAAGTGACTTCAAACCTTAATTGGTCCTTAAAAAAGTGGGATTTGGAAATTTTGGTGAAAATTTGAAAAATTGCTAAAATTCTAAGCCTTCTCACGTCTAGAAAAATAAAATGACACTTACAAAATGATGCCAACATAAGGTAGACATATAATGAATCTTAATAACAATTTTGGGAGGTATCACTATCTGTCTTAAAAGCAGAAAAATTAAAATTTGAATGTTTTTACATTTTCTGTGAATTTAGAATTAAAAAAAGTTGAAACATTTCAACTCAAATTTACCATTAACATGAAATATGATGTGTCATGCAAAAGTAATGTAAAATAAATAAATTCCAAAGTTATTACCACATAAAGCGACACGTCAGATTTGCAAAAATAGGCTTTGACAGAAAGGTGAAAAATGACTGTCTGGAAAGGGTTAAATATAAGAACTATGGGCTATTGTTTGTTCTTTAGAATTTATCCATTGGCTGACATTGTGAAAATACTGTCTTATTGAATGTGTAGCTTAGAATTAATTTACCAAATGCTCAGTTTAAAAAGTGAATTTACTTTGGACAGAATCCTGTATTCCCTTCTACATCAAATATTGATAATTTGTTAGGAAAATTACATTTTCACGCTTTGTATTTATAGACTGCTATAAATGTAGGAGAAACACAAACGATTCAAGCAATGTGACAATATTTGGTTATAGGTTCACTCATTTTAATCAATCGATCAGTCAATCAATCAATCAATCATTTCAGTCCTTGGGTGAGGGCTCCTTTAGTTATGTGAGCCTGGAACACATGCTTGCACAGCGGCGATAGGAAGATATTGGAAAATTACTGATTTTGGGGGTCTTTTCGTCGACATCAAGATGGTGGGTCCCCGTGGAAAGAAGATACTGGCTGGGCTGTGATTATAAGTCATCTCAGCCATCTGATGCATTTATAATAATAAACTGGGTAGTTTAATGATATACCCAGTTTTTATATGGATGCAGAGGCTTGTTGAGTTGCTGTACCCTGCTTATCTGTATGTAGTGTAGTCAGTTTACTGTGCTATGTGCCACTTGTGCAGGAATTGGGGGACAGAGGTTCACCCTTGTTCAGGAGCATGCCAGGAGATTCAGATGTTCCTGGTGGACCAATCTGAGCCAGGATAATCCAGAAATTCAAAAGGAAACAGCACACAAAGTCACTTTTGTTTTATTGGTTTATTCACCACATATGGTAGAACAGTCTTTCAACTCAACACTATATATAGTGGAGCCTGTGTAACTTGTGTGGTTTCTACAGGATAATGGAAGAATGATATACTCAACCTTTTCAGAACTTGTGGGAAATGGTTTCCAACATCGTATTGTATATCTTATCTTATCATTTCCAGGAACACCTTCTGCTAAACTAGAGATGAGCGAGTAGTGAAATATTCGAAAGTTCGAAATTCGATTCGAATAGACTGCGAAATTCGACTATTCGACCGGATATCGAATCCCATTAAAGTCTATGGGAAAAAAATGCTCGCCACTTGGAAATCTCAATTCGACCACTTGGAGGTCACCAAGTCCACCCTGGAACCTCAGAAAAGGATGCCAACACTGCTGGAATGCAACTGGGACAGCAGGGGAAGCATGTCTGGGTGCATATAACGCGCCCAAGTCGCACTATTACGCCACTATCACAGCCTCTCAACAATACACTCCAAACACAATCTAACCTCTCTGTAAAGTGAGACCATACAAGGAAACCTTCTTTCCTCTACATTGCCATGGACCCCAAGCCAAACTAGACAAAAAAGAAGATAAAATTCTGCACCCCTTAAAATCACGTTGCCTATGACAACCACAGATGGCATAAGCAAAGGGGAAAGCAAATAGACCCCACCCCTAATTGTCATTGTGTGTGTGTGTGAGATGTGGTCAGACATGTCTTCTTTAAAATGTAAAACAACTCAAACACATGCAGAAGCCTTAAAATGCCCAAATTGTTGGCGCTTGAGATGTCAGTCACCCGACCTGGCCCAGTGTCATGTCTAGCAGGTAAAGCAGTGGGGATGTTGAGGGATGCGTAGGACCGCAAAAGGCAGGAAGAGGCCGTGGCTGGCCAGAGGCTCATGGAAAATTTTGTGGCGGCCCCAAGAGGTGACACCTCTTAAAAATTATGTGGAGGCCCAAGAGGTGAGACCTCTTAAAAATTATGTGGAGGCCCAAGAGGTGACACCTCTTAAAAATTATGTGGAGGCCCGAGAGGTGAGACGTATTAAAAATTATGTGGAGGCCCAAGAGGGGAGAACCCGTTAAAAATTATGTGGAGGCCCAAGAGGTGAGACCTCTTAAAAATTATGTTGGAGGCCCAAGAGGTGAGACCTCTTAAAAATTATGTGGAGGCCCAAGAGGTGAGACCTCTTAAAAATTATGTGGAGGCCCAAGAGGTGAGACTTAAAGATTTGTGGAGGCCCAAGAGGTGAGACGTATTAAAAATTATGTGGAGGCCCAAGAGGGGAGACCTGTTAAAGATTTTGTGGAGGCCCAAGAGGTGAGACCTCTTAAAAATTATGTGGAGCCCAAGAGGTGAGACCTCTTAAAAATTATGTGGAGGCCCAAGAGGTGAGACCTCTTAAACATTTGTGGAGGCCAAGAGGTGAGACCTTGATAAAATTATGTGGAGGCCCAAGAGGTGAGACCTGTTAAAGATTTTGTGGAGGCCCAAGAGGTGAGACGTATTAAAAATTATGTGGAGGCCCAAGAGGGGAGACCTGTTAAAGATTTTGTGGAGGCCCAAGAGGTGAGACGTATTAAAAATTATGTGGAGGCCCAAGAGGGGAGACCCGTTAAAAATTATGTGGAGGCCCAAGAGGTGAGACCTGTTAAACATTTTGTGGAGGCCCAAGAGGTGAGACGTATTAAAAATTATGTGGAGGCCCAAGAGGTGAGACCTGTTAAAGATTTTTGTGGAGGCCCAAGAGGTGAGACGTATTAAAAATTATGTGGAGGCCCAAGAGGGGAGACCTGTTAAAGATTTTGTGGAGGCCCAAGAGGTGAGACCTCTTAAAAAATTATGTGGAGGCCCAAGAGGTGAGACCTCTTAAAAATTATGTGGAGGCCCAAGAGGTGAGACCTCTTAAACATTTTGTGAGGCCCAAGAGGTGAGACCTTGATAAAATTATGTGGAGGCCCAAGAGGTGAGACCTGTTAAAGATTTTGTGGAGGCCCAAGAGGTGAGACGTATTAAAAATTATGTGGAGGCCCAAGAGGGGAGACCTGTTAAAGATTTTGTGGAGGCCCAAGAGGTGAGACGTATTAAAAATTATGTGGAGGCCCAAGAGGGGAGACCCGTTAAAAATTATGTGGAGGCCCAAGAGGTGAGACCTCTTAAAATTATGGGAGGCCCAAAGGTGAGACTCTTAAAAATTATGTGAGGCCCAAGAGGTGAACCTCTTAAAAATTTTGTGGAGGCCCAAGAGGTGAGACCTCTTAAAAATTATGTGGAGGCCAAGAGGTGAGACCTGTTAAAATTTTGTGGAGGCCCAAAGAGGGTGAGAAGAGTGAGACCTTTAAAAATTATGTGGAGGCCCAAGAGGTGAGACCTGTTAAAATTTTGTGGAGGCCCAAGAGGTGAGACCCTTTTAAAATTATGTGGAGGCCCAAGAGGTGAGACCTCTTAAAAATTATGTGGAGGCCCAAGAGGTGAGACCTCTTAAACATTTTGTGGGAGGCCCAAGAGGTGAGACCTTGTTAAAATTTATGTGGAGGCCCAAGAGGTGAGACCTGTTAAACATTTTGTGGAGGCCCAAGAGGTGAGACCGTTTAAAAATTATGTGGAGGCCCAAGAGGTGAGACCTGTTAAACATTTTGTGGAGGCCCAAGAGGTGAGACCTATTAAAAATTATGTGGAGGCCCAAGAGGGTGAGACCCGTTAAAAAATTATGTGGAGGCCCAAGAGGTGAGACCTGTTAAACATTTTGTGGAGGCCCAAGAGGTGAGACGTATTAAAAATTATGTGGGGGCCCAAGAGGGGAGACCTCTTAAAAATTATGTGGAGGCCCAAGAGGTGAGACCTCGTAAACATTTTGCGCAGGCCCAAGAGGTGAGACCTCTTAAAAATTATGTGGAGGCCCAAGAGGTGAGACCTCTTAAACAATTTTGTGAGGCCCCAAGAGGTGAGCCATAAATATAAAAATTTTTCTGATTTACGGACCAATTCTAACGGCGGTTAAGGAGGAGGAGGAGGAGGTGGAGGAGGAAATGGCACTTCATACACATGGCACTTCACTTTTGGCTGCTTTCCACTGTTGGAGAAGCAAAGTCCGGGTCAATCCACTTGCTGTTCATTTTGATTAGCGTCAGCCTGTCGGCACTGTCGGTTGACAGGCGGCTGCGCTTATCGGTTATAATGCCCCCGGCTGCGCTGAACACCCTTTCTGATAGCACGCTGGCGGCAGGGCAGGCAAGCACCTCCAAGGCGTACAGGGACAGTTCCAGCCACGTGTCCAACTTGGATTCGCGAAGACCCAGTACAGTTTGTTCTCCCACTATCCGGACAACACGGTGTGTCCCGGGAAAAGCAGCCCAGCATGAAGTCAGCCATGTGGTGCCAGACTCTGAATAGGTATGACGTCACTGCCCCCACCAGAAAGATCACTTGCCATTTCCTCCTCTTCCTCTTCCGCCTCCTCTCCGCCCCATCGCGCTGAACCAATGGGACGCGCACGAGCCTGACTGCTACCCTCGCGCCAGCATCCTCCTCCTCTTCCACAGCCACCTCCACGTCGTCCTCCTCCTCCTCATCCTCCTCCTCCTGCAACTGCCACCGTGAAGCAGACAAAAGTGTGGTCTGACTGTGTAGCTCCGTTGCGTCTCCTCCTGCCCCCGTCTCCTCTGTGTGCAATGCGTCTCCCTTATTGCGATGAGGGATTCTTTAAGGACGCATAGGAGCGGGATGGTTACGCTCGGCCCTGCTGGCTGTGGCCTCACTTCTCTGTCTGAACTGTCCTCTGCCTTGTGGACATCCCTCTGCCTGTGGGACATCCCTCTGCCTGTGGGACATCCTCTGCCTGTGGACATCCCTCTGCCTGTGGACATGCCTCTGCCTGTGGACATCCCTCTGCCTGTGGACATTCCTCTGCCTTGTGGACATCCCTCTGCCTCTTGCTGCCTTTTTCGGTGCCTGCGCAGACCACCACCTCTCCACTGCTTTCCTCGCTGGACATCACCCTGGACCGGGTCAGTATCGGACAGTACAAAGCGGTGGTACATTTCATACTCCAGCCGTGGCCTGTTTTCATTCTCCCAATGCCTTGAGACATGTACTGAATGTAAATGAAGGTGTTGTAATCGCGGTCTCTCTGTGACAATAGCTCGATACTATCAACTGCCATTTTTATTTTTAACTTTTTTTTTTTTTTTAGCGAACAGTTTTTTTTCAACTTACTGATGTTTTCCAGTCTCTGTTTGGAAACTTTCTATGACTTTTTCGTACTGGGTGCATTTGGTATAAATATGCAGGAGAGTTATTTATGGTTTAATCGCAGAACGATGCAAGGGGAAAGCGGTCGTCTAAAGGAGAATCATTTACCTCAGATAATTCAACCAGCAACTATGGCCCCCAACAGCATTTCCGCGCCCCGTCCTCGTCCACGTCGCTAGTTCCGCTAGCCCCCCTCCGCATTTTATTTTTTTTTGGTTACAATATTTTGCCTTCACAAGCGCGTGAAAATAAATTTTGCAAGAGAACGCACAGTACAGTTGGCCCAATTATAAGGCCTAATATTTTGGAGAGTTCAAGGTACACAGCGCGTGTACTAACTTTTCAGACGGTGGGGTATTAACACCAGGTATCTTAAAGAATTTGGCAAAGAGAAACGCCACAGTACAGTTGCCAATATTATAAGGCCTAATATTTTTATAGTATAATTATGTGGAATGCCCAAGAGGTGAGACCTGTTAAAAATTTTGTGGAGGCCCAAGAGGTGAGCCATAAATATATACATTTTTCTTATTTACGGAGCAATTCTACGGCGGTTAAGGAGGAGGAGGAGGAGGAGGTGGAGGAGGAAATGGCACTTCATACAGATGGCACTTCACTTTTGGCTGCTTTCCACTGTTAACCTCTTAACCTTTTGTGGAGGCCCAAAAGGTGAGACCTGTTAAAAAATTATGTGGAGGCCCAAGAGGTGAGACCTGTTAAACATTTTGTGGAGGCCCAAGAGGTGAGACCTGTTAAACATTTTGTGGAGACCCAAGAGGTGAGACCCGTTAAAAATTATGTGGAGGCCCAATAGGTGAGACCTGTTAAACATTTTGTGGAGACCCAAGAGGTGAGACCCGTTAAAAATTATGTGGAGGCCCAATAGGTGAGACCTGTTAAACATTTTGTGGAGACCCAAGAGGTGAGACCCGTTAAAAATTATGTGGAGGCCCAAGAGGTGAGACCTGTTAAACATTTTGTGGAGGCCCAAGAGGTGAGCCATAAATATATACATTTTTCTTATTTACGGAGCAATTCTACGGCGGTTAAGGAGGAGGAGGAGGAGGAGGTGGAGGAGGAAATGGCACTTCATACAGATGGCACTTCACTTTTGGCTGCTTTCCACTGTTAACCTCTTAAACCTTTTGTGGAGGCCCAAAAGGTGAGACCTGTTAAAAATTATGTGGAGGCCCAAGAGGTGAGACCTGTTTAAACATTTTGTGGAGGCCCAAGAGGTGAGACCTGTTAAACATTTTGTGGAGACCCAAGAGGTGAGACCCGTTAAAAATTATGTGGAGGCCCAAGAGGTGAGACCTGTTAAACATTTTGTGGAGGCCCAAGAGGTGAGACCTGTTAAACATTTTGTGGAGACCCAAGAGGTGAGACCCGTTAAAAATTATGTGGAGGCCCAATAGGTGAGACCTGTTAAACATTTTGTGGAGGACCCAAGAGGTGAGAGACCCGTTAAAAATTATGTGGAGGCCCAATAGGTGAGACCTGTTAAACATTTTGTGGAGACCCAAGAGGTGAGACCGTTAAAAAATTATGTGGAGGCCCAATAGGTGAGACCTGTTAAACATTTTGTGGAGACCCAAGAGGTGAGACCCGTTAAAAATTATGTGGAGGCCCAAGAGGTGAGACCTCTTAAACATTTTGTGGAGGCCCAAGAGTGAGCCATAAATATATACATTTTTCTTATTTACGGAGCAATTCTACGGCGGTTAAGGAGGAGAGAGGAGGAGGTGAGGAGGAAATGGCACTTCATACAGATTTCACTTTTGGCCCACTGTAACCTCTTAAATTTTGTGGAGGCCCAAAAGGTGAGACCTGTTAAAAATTATGTGGAGGCCCAAGAGTGAGACTGTTAAACATTTGTGGAGGCCCAAGAGGTGAGACCTTTAAACATTTTGTGGACCCAAGAGGTGAGACCTGTTAAAATTATGTGGAGGCCCAAGAGGTGAGAGTAAAAAATTTGTGAGGCCCAAGAGGTGAGACC
>ONZH01026337.1:0-11725 GCA_900303285.1 Rhinella marina | reverse complement strand
AACCTGTCTCTCCCTTCTCCAGCCTCTGTCCCTGACTAAGTTCACGCAGCATATGCGTACGAGCAGGAAGAGCTGAGTTTTTAATATTCGAGGTCACATGGTTTTTCCAGCCAATCCATGTAGACGCCGTTTTCACGCTGCCAGCGTGCTCAGCGTGCCTGTCATACCCCCCCTGCATGGTGATTGGTGGAAAAAGAGCGCCAGGGAAGGTGGGAGGGGAAACGAATTCTAGGTGCGCCATCGCCGTTATACTCGAATTAAATCGAGTACGCCGAATATCGTAGTATTCGATCGAATACCAGCTCGATCGAACACTACTCGCTCATCTCTAGTATTTAACAGTATAAACAAAATTGTTTAACAAATCAAAGTGCCACCTCACATAATGCCACTGGTGGGCAATTTGCATACAATCATGAACCCAGGATGTGTGAACACAAGCCTCTACACTCAGAAGCCTGTCTCACCATTGCATAAATTAGGACTTTAGCCATATATAGATCTGAGAGAGAAATACATTAATAGAAAATCACTCTTTTATAATCTACAGTGCTTTACGAAAGTATTCGGCCCCCTGGAACTTTTCAACCTTTTGTCACATTTCAGGCTTCAAACAAAAAGATATAACATTTTAAATTTTTGGTGAAGAATCAACAACAAGTGGGTCACAATTGTGAAGTGGAACGGAATTTATTGGATCATTTAAACTTTTTTTGTAATAATAAAACTGAAAAGTTGGGCGTGCAAAATTATTCGGTCCATTTACTTTCAGTTCAGAAAACTCACTCCGGAAGTTCATTGAGGATCTCTGAATGATCCAATGTTGTCCTAAATGACTGATGAAGATAAATAGAATCCACCTGTGTGTTATCAAGTCTCCGTATAAATGCACCTATTCTGTGATAGTCTCAGGGTTCTGTTTAAAGCACAGATCGCATCATGAAGACCAAGGAACACACCAGGCAAGTCTGTGATATTGTTGTGGAGAAGTTTAAAGCCGGATTTGGATACCAAAAGATTTCCCAAGCTTTAAACATCCCAAGGAGCACTGTGCAAGCGATCATATTGAAATGGAAGGAGTATCAGAACACTGCAAATCTACCAAGACCCGGCTGTCCCTCTAAACTTTCATCTTAAACAAGGAGAAGACTGATCAGAGATGCAGCCAAGAGGCCCATGATCACTGGATGAACTGTAGAGATCTACAGCTGAGGTGGGAGAGTCTGTCCATAGGACAACAATCAGTCGAACACTTCACAAATCTGGCCTTTTTGGAAGAGTAGCAAGAAGAAAGCCATTTCTCAAAAATATCCATAAAAAGTCTTCTTTACAGTTTGCCACAAGCCACCTGGGAAACACACCAAACATGTGGAAGAAGGTTCTCTGGCCAGATGAAACCAAAAATCGAACTTTTTGGAAGCAATGCAAAAGGATATCTTTGGCTTAAAAGCAACACAGCTCATCACCCTGAACACACAATCCCCACTGTCAAACATGGTGGTGGCAGCATCATGGTTTGGGCCTGCTTTTCATCAGCAGGGACAGGGAAGATGGTTAAAATTGATAGGAAGATGGATGGAGCCAAATACAGGACCATTCTGGATGAAAACCTGTTGTAGTCTGCAAAAGACCTGAGACTAGGACAGAGATTTATCTTCCAACAAGACAATGATCCCAAACATAAAGCAAAATCTACAATGGAATGGTTCAAAAATAATCATATCCAGGTCTTAGAATGGCCAAGTCAAAGTCCAGACCTGAATCCAATTGAGAATATGTGGAAAGAGCTGAACACTGCTGTTTACAAATGCTCTCCATCCAACCTCAAAGAGCTCAAGCTGTTTTGCAAGGAAGAATGGGCAAGAATTTCAGTCTCTAGATGTGCAAAACTGATGGAGACATACCCAAGCGATTTGCAGCTGTAATCGTAGCAAAAGGTGGCGCAGCAAAGTATTAATGCAAGGGGGCCGAATAATTTTGCACGCCCCACTTTTCAGTTTTATTATTACAAAAAAAGTTTAAATGATCTAATAAATTTTGTTCCACTTCACAATTGTGACCCACTTGTTGATTCTTCACCAAAAATTTAAAATGTTATATCTTTTTGTTTGAAGCCTGAAATGTGGCAAAAGGTTGAAAAGTTCCAGGGGGCCAAATACCTTCGCAAGGCACTGTACATGCATTGCACTCAGGAAACTGCTGATCTTCAAAATATAGATAACTCCTATGTGCAATCTACAGTGCCATGATAGAAATTGATATTCTTCCTATTTTTGTTTGCTTTGCGGACAAGAATAACAATTTCTAAAGTGGGACTGTAGATTACATACAAAGGATATTTGTATTTTGGAGGTCTGTGGTTTCCTGAGCGCAACACATGAGAATGCTTGTGGCAGGGAGAGAAGATATGGATGGTTAACATGAAAAATACACAATTCAGCCTTCTTTCCAAGTGAAAATGAAAGCTAGGTGTGTCACACAAGCTGATGCAGTGTAGCTATACCACTACTTTTTAAATTAGACCTTCAAGCATAACTAGGATAATAACTATATCATCTGCAAATAGCTCAATCCAAGCATTTGCCCTTTATTGGAGCAGAGTTGCTTTTTTTTTAAAACTGAGAAACCTTGTGGTCCCCTGGACAGACCACCTAGTATATGTTAGATGTAATGTAGGCTAGGCAACACTTCTCTTGGTTCCTAAGTAAAATATATGCAAATTAGCCTAACATCTGGTGACATGAGAAAGGCTCAGATATGCAAATTACCTTCTCAGCAGAAGTAAGATATGCTAATTTGCATATATTTAATTTTTTCCAGAAACCAAAAGCAATTTTCCCTGCCCTGCAATACTCATGCATACTAGGCACCCTCCATAATGAGACCTACCAGACAATACATATATAATTCTCTGAAACCCAAAGAAGCATATAAGGCTTGCTATCTTGTGTCTTCCAGGATTCCGATTTTTCTTAATAGACTAAATATGAATAGAATAAATATGACTCCTAGGAGACTAGAGAGTTTTATATAGAAATTTCAGGGCAATTGGAGCATAGTTGGATGGGGTAGCAAAGAAATTGGCCAGTTGGACCTAAAAAGAATTTCAAGAAATGTGTATATCTTTAATCTAGATGATCTGTGGTTGTTCTGATCAGATATGATATGATGTGTGCAGTGCACCAATATGAGAAGGGAGGGCATCAGCATGGAAGTTTATGCTGCTACTGATGTCTCTTAGGAGCTGACACTTCCCTTGATTAGTGAGCATGTACAGGACGTTCAATGAGACGCCAATGCTACTGCCATTACATACTTGGAGTGACTGTGACTCTTATACGTTGGGGACTTTATCATTTCCCCCCTAAAATCTACGGCAGTTTGGAGCTGCTGTAGATTTCAGTCTAGGTGCACAGACTGTCAGAAGAAGCACCTAGTCATAAATTAGGCACATCCTCTGACAACGCAGGGAATATCATAGCTCTACGTAAAATGCTGGTCTATCATAAATTCCTCTGTGTGTGTGTATGTGACTTTGAGGCACCAGTATATTTATGTGATTTTTGCTGTGGTTTATGTATTCCTTGTTGTTTTCGAATTCACCATTAGTGACGTCATATGAGATGGCTGAGATTAGACAATTTGTTAATTAGTTTTGCTTGTACTGTTAAATAGCTGTTGCATACATGACTTTTATACTTCACAAAGTCTTCTTGGGGTTGAAAAATTGTATTTCTGTCACTGGTGTTGAGCGAGCATGCTCTGCCAAATACTGTATTCGGCTGAGCATGGTGGTGCTCGGCACCACACGGTGTTCAGCCGAACACCGCGTGTGCTCGAGCGCCATGCTCGAGTCTCCTCCCCGCATGTTTCTTACTGGCATTCACTGTAATGCTGTAGCCATGTTGGCTACTGGCATTACAGTGATTGGCTGGCCGGGAACGTGTCATCGGGTGCTATATAGCACCCGGTGACATGTGACCTGGCTCAGTCCGAGTCAGGGAGAGCTGCTGCAAGGAGGGACAGATAGTGTAGGGATAGAAATTGGCTAGGCAGAGCTAGTTGTTCTGTTTAAAAGACCCAAAAGTCCTTTTAAGGACTATTGTTATATCTGGCTGCAATTTATTTATTTTTTTTTGGGGGGGGTCAAAAATTGTGCAAGTTTGCCTGACCTTAACACCACCTGCGCAGCATGTGCTGTATAACGTTTGTGTGTCACAAATACCTGACATCCGGTGTATTGTTTTCTGCTGCTAATCAAGGTGACATTACCTGCGCTGCGTCTGATGTATAACGTTTGCGCAAGGAGGGACAGATAGTGTAGGGATAGGATTTGGCTAGGCAGGCCTAGTTGTTCTGTTTAAAAGACTTAAAAGTCCTTTTAAGGACTATTGTTATACCTGGCTGCAATATATATATATATTTTTTTTTTGGGGAGGGGCAAAAATTGTGCAAGTTTGCCTGACCGTAACACCACCTGCGCAGCGTGTGCATTATAACGTTTCTGTATCCTAAATACCTGACTTCCGGTGTCATTTTTTTCTGCCGCTAATCAAGGTGACATTACCTGTGCTGCATGTGCAATATAACGTTTCTGTATCCTAAATACCTGAAATCCAGTGTATTTTTTTTCTGCCGCTAATTACTAATGTCGCCTTGATTAGCTGCAGAAAAAAATACACTGGATGTCAGGTATTTAGGATACAGAAATTTTATAATGCACATGCAGCACAGGTAATGTTGCCTTGATTAGCGTAATAAAAAAATGACACTGAATGTCAGGTATTTAGGATACATAAACGTTATAATGCACACTCAGCACAGGTAATGTCACCTTATTTAGCGTCAGAAACAAATGATGGTGGATGTCAGATATTTAGGATGCAGAAACGTTATAATGCACATGCTGCGCAGATGGTGTTCAGGTCAGGCAAACTTGCTCAATTTTTGCCCCAAAACAAAAAATATATATAGCAGCCAGATTTAATAGTCCTTAAAAGGACATTTGGGTCTTTTAAACAGAACAACTAGCCCGGCCTAGCCAATTTCTGTCCCTACTCTATCTGTCCCTCCTTGAGCAAACATTATACAGCAGGTGCAGGTAATGTCGCCTTGAATAGCGGCAGAAAACAATACACCGGATGTCAGGTATTTGGAATACATAAACATTATACTGCACATGCAGCACAGGTAATGTGACATTACCTGTGCTGTGTATGCAGTATAACGTTTTTTTATCCTAAATATCTGCCTCTAATCAAGGCAACATTACCTTCGCTGTGTCTGCTGTATGACGTTTGTGTATCTTAAATATTTCTGACATTCAGTGAAATGTTTCCTGCTGTTGGTGACAGCGACATTACCTGTGCTGCGTCTGCTGCATAACGTTTGTGCATTCTAAATATTTCTGACATTCGGTAAATTTTTCTGCTCATAAACTTTAAAAAAATCTGCGCTACTGTACTTGTGACAAACTTGTATATATACCATTTAATATGTGCAAGGCGAGCAGTAAGGGACAGGGAAGTGGGTGTGCTGCTGATGGTACAAGCAGAGGCCATAGCTCTGGGCACGGTGAAACTGTATCTGCTGATAGAGCACAAGAAACAAAGTCATCCAAAACTCCTAGCTTCATGTCCCAGTTTGCAGGGTTGCGCAAGATAGGTTCTTGATAGGTCAACATGTTAGGAGGAGGACCACAGTGAGGTTAATTTTTTAGGTTAAAAAAATAGGGGTCAGGGCCTGCTGCTGATCTGACTGTCTAAAACAGTATGGGTGAGGGCCTGCTGGTGACCATCTAAAAAATTATGGGTGAAGGCCTGCTGGTGAACCTCTTAAAAATTTAAAGGCGAGGGCAGCCTAATAAGCAGTTGATATGATGGAGGAAGAGGATGAGAAGAGGAAAGGGTCTATGGGAATACAGTGTATTCAATACACTCTAAAAGCCACATTTAAAGTTCCTTTATGTTTAGTCGCTTTCCTCTGGTGGGGTAGCGAAGTCAGGGGCAATCCTTGTTCATTTTGATAAGCGTCAACCTGTCAGCATTTTCATTTTACAGGCGGATTTGCTTATCAGTTATTATGCCCCCAGAAGCACTAAATACCTGCTTCGACAAAACGCTGGCGGCAGGGCAGGCCAGCACCTCCAAGGCGTAGAGCGCCAGTTCATGCCACGTGTCCAGCTTGGACTCCCAATAATTGTAAAGCACAGAGGGATCACTGAGGACGTTGAAACGGTCAGCTAGGTACTCCTTTACCATCTTCCAAAACTTTTCCCTACTTGTGACACTAGACCGCGCATCAGGGTTAGGGTGCTGGCGGGGTGTCATGAAACTGTCCCAGGCCTTGGAGAGTGTTGCCCTGCCTTTGTTGGAACTGCTGTGTGTTCCCCTCATCTCCCCTCCTTGGTTGCCCAAGGAACTACGTACACTGCCGCCAGCATTGTCAGCTGGAAATTTTTGGAGCAATTTTTCCACAAGGGCCTTCTGGTATTGCGCCGTTTTGCTAGTCCTCTCCACCACAGGAATAAGAGATGAGAAGTTCTCTTTGTAGCAGGGGTCAAGAAGGGTGTACAACCAGTAATCAGTGTTGGCCAAAATGCATATAATGCGAGGTTCACGGGAAACGCAACATAACATAAAGTCAGCCATGTGTGCCAAAGTCCCAACAGACAAGGCTTCGCTCTCCTCACCAGGAGGATGACTCTCAATCTCCTCATCCTCTTCCTCCTCTTTGGCCCATCCACGCTGAAGAAATGGAGTAAACCTGCTATGGGTACTACCCTCTGTAGTGGAGGCAACCGTCTCCTGCTACTCCTCCTCCTCATCATCGTACAATTCGCGCTGAGATGATGAACTGAGGGTGGTCTGGCTACCACCCTGTGTAGTGTCTTCCCCCCATTTCCACCTCTTCCACATGCAAAGCATCCGCCTTTATTGTGAGCAGTGAGCGTTTCAGTAGACACAGAAGTGGGATGGTTACGCTGATAATAGTGCTATCTCCACTCACCATCTGTGTACATTCATCAAAGTTGCGTAAAACCTCATAGAGGTCAGACATCCATGCCCACTCGTCGCTTGTGAAGAGCGGAAGCTGACTAGAAAGGCGACGACTGTGTTGCAGCTGGTATTCCACCACTGCCCTCTGCTGCTCACAAAGCCTGGCCAACATGTAGAAGGTGGAGTTCGAGTGCGTGCTCAGGTCGCACAGCAGTCGGTGAGCTGGCAAGTGCAAGCGCTGCTGCAACATTGCCAGACCGGCGGAAGCTGTAGGTAACTTTTGGAAATGGGCACACAGGCGGCGCACCTTCAACAGCAGCTCAGGCAATTTGGGGTAGGTTTTGAGAAACCGCTGAACAACTAAGTTGAAGACGTGGGCCAGGGTAGGTTTTGAGAAACCGCTGAACCACTAAGTTGAAGACGTGGGCCAGGCATGGTATGTGTCACGGACGTTCTTGTTACAGTTAACAGGAGGTCTCTCAGATTGGCAACACGTGGTATGATCTGACATGTTTTCCTTTTTTGTTGTTGGTATTTACCACACCCTTTTCCCTCAGGTGTTGCTGGTGTGGTAATTGTCTCTCCCCTATTTATTGCTGCTTCTAGCACAGTTCCTTGTGGTTTATAGCTTTAGTGGATATTGTGGTGGTTTGGTGGTCTCAGCTGAGATCCTGGAGCTTCCATTTCTTCATTGAAGATAATTGTCCTCTTTCTCTTTTGTGTGTTACGTTACATTTCCTAGTTGTTTCGCCTGATGGTGTCTCCTGTTCGTCCTTCCTGTTGGAGGAACAGGTAGACTTATTCCTATCATTAGGTCCAGGGTCCTATATGGTCATTTTGGTTTAGATTACTGTGTATGAACTCGCCTGTTCATACTGGTTGAGGCCTGTTCATACTGGTAGTCAGTCAGGATTAGAGTCAGGGTTTCCTTTAGGAGGTGTCCATGTTCCTTCCTTAGTTTCCAGGCCTAATCTCCTTTCCCCCCACACCTGAGCGTGACAGCGTGACAGTATGTGTGTGAGCTTGCTGAGCTCCAAAGCCACCACCAAGTTGCGGCCGTTATCAGAAACAACCATGCCTGGTTATAGGTTAAGTGGCGAGAGTCACAGCTCAGCCAGGTCCCTTATACCCTGCCTCTGTGGCGGTGTGCTGTTTGTCACCTAAGCAAATAAGTTTCAGCACAGCCTGTTGCCGCTTCTCCACTGCAGTGCTACACTGTTTCCAGCTAATGGCTTAATGGTGCTGCAAGATGAGAATTCTGAGGTTGAAGTGGAGGAGGAGAAGGAGGGGTTGCAGCCGCTAATGTAGGTGGTGGCGGAAATCCTGATGGAAGTAGGGCCCGCAATCCTTGGCGTGGGTAGCACCTGTGCCATCTCAGGGTATAACTCGCTCTCAGCCTCCACAATGTTCACCCAGTGTGCCGTCAGGGAAATGTAGCGTCCCTGGCCAAAAGCACTTGTCCATGTGTCAGTCGTTAAGTGGACCTTCCCAGTAACTGGTCAGGGCACGGGTTATGTTAGGGACACATGCTGGTGTAAGGCGGGGATGGCACTCCAGGAAAAATAGTGGCGGCACAGGTTGCAAATGACAATTCTTTTATCGTCAGCACTTTCCTCAAAAAAGCTCCAGACTGTGGAACACCTACCCCTTGGCAAGGGAGATTTCCGCAAGGGGGTGCTCCGGAGAACAGTTGCGGGCCTGTTTGGTGTGGCCTGCCTTCTCCCTTTTGCCACCCCACTGCCTCTTCCAGCCTGCTGCGGTGCTGCAGATCCCTCCCCCTCTGTACTGCTGTCCTCCCTCGGCTTTCCACCTTCCCAGGTTGGGTCAGTTATTTCATCATCCACCACCTCCTCTTCCACTTCCTCACTCTGGTTCTCCTCCTGACATGTTGACCTTGAGTGCTGCTGACACTCAAAAACATTAGGGGTGAGGGTCTGCTGTTTAGCTGACCCTCTAAAACATTAGGAGCGAGGGCTTGCTGCTGATCTGACCATGTAAAACATTAGGGGTGAGGGCCTGCTGCTGAGCACTTAATTTTTTAAGGTTGTGTCTGATGCCCTACTTTATGTGTAATAAAGGATGTATTGGAGTGCCTGTTCCTTGTAATTTTTGGCAGCCCTTTTACTTGTGTGCATAGGCTTTATGAGTGTAGGAGTCCCACGACATGAACAATTGTACCAAAAGGTGAATGAGGCCCTCCTTTATGTGATGTACCGGTTGTATCGGAGTGCCTCTTCCTTGTAATTTTTGGCAGCACTTGCACTTTATATACATGTAAATATATGTTTCCTAACAATATTTCCTCTAAAATCAATGTTATCTTCGGGTTTGAGGGTATTATTGTCATTCCGTAAAAGTGGCATAATACTCGGACAACATCATTCACAGCCGCTACTTTGGAGTCAAAGATGCATCCAGACATCCTCCCCATGCTGTTCCCAAACCATTTGAGTGGTGTTTTCATCATTTTCTCACCTTTCCCTATGAACCAGACACCCTCCCCTCTTCAGAGCAGGGGGTTCCTGGTTTAGTGCTCGGGTTCTCCCATTGACTTCCATTGTGCTCGGGTTCGACCCTCATTTAGGAACTCTGATTTTAAACAGAGATTTTAAACAAAACTTTACTGAATAGTTCACAGCTGTCTGTTAGTGGAAACCTGGAACAAGTAAGTAAAATGTCACACAAGCCAATCTTAGACTTGTCAGATTTTCAGTAACAGAAATCTCTGTTCAGTGCCAAGGGTCTTGAGCTCTCAGCTCTCCTTTCATTGATATGTGATAAAAGGAAGGTTGCTGTACAACTGTATGCTGTATGTGCTCATTTATCATTCAAAACTCCTTGTCCATTTTATAAAATTAGAGTCTTCTTTAGGTATACATCGGCATGTAGGCAAGTGGTTAATACAAGTCTTCACACTTTCTGTTTGATAGCATTACACATAGGATTAACATCAAATATGACAGTTTTTAGACAAATCTTTAGCACAGAGGGAGAAAACTAATCTAGTTACTTATCAGAGCTTAGGAGCATGAACATCTTACCGACAATCAATAGTGTCATTATATGAGCTAGAGATGTATCTTACTGGCTATTCTCAGTCTTGTCTGACCCCATGCTGCCCGAGTTTGGAGAATAGACAGCACCCAGGCTAAACACTGACCCATTCAATTCAATGGATATCTTTATATGAGCAATTTCTATGCCGACCATCAACACTCCACAAGACATGTCTAGAATAATCATGCAGTGCAATCATGCCATATATATGTCATATACAGTCCAAGGAAGAAGAGTAGAATCCACTTTACTCAAAATAAATAGAAGATTACCTTTATTGAAACATCTCAGTAGTTAAAGACAGGTACAATGGCGGTAACCTGTGTCCATCTGTTCACAGTCCCCTATTTCCTGTGCTACTGTCCCATTATCCACGGCTTCAGGTCAAGCTAGCAGTGATATGCTATTCTTACACATGTGACTGCTGAGACAAGAAATGGGGCAGTGGTGTGGGAACATTTGGACTGTGGACAGGTGAGTTGTCTCATATTAGATTTTGATAGTGTATAGCTAGGATAGGTTGGGTACCACATCCATTACCCACACCTATCTCTGGAGTGAAGGAGAATGCACCATGCATGCACGGGTACTCTCCAATCATTGCTATGGGAGTTCTGAATATAGATGAGCAGGCACTCATGTTTTTTTTTTTTTTTTGGGAACTCCCGTAGTAGTGAATTCGCTAGTATGGGACTGCCGGAAATAGCCGAGCCAGAGCTCAGGTTTTTTTAAGAACTCCCATAGTAGTGTATGGAAGGTCTGGAGATTGATGTGGGTAACAGAAGGGGTACATGCACCAATCTGACTTTGCTTATCCTAGCCTGAAGTGAGAAAACCCCTTTAAGTTCCATCCTGCAGCAAAGTCCAAATCTATGTACAGTAGTTAAAAAGTGATAACCAGTAACACACCTGTTGCTTAACACAATGCATTTTAATATCATCACAAAAAATTATGAAGTAACAATAATTCTATTCAAATAGGTGGCAAACAAACACCAGCGTAAATAGTACTAATAAATAGTTACCTTTATAAAAAGGAGGACGTTGTTTCGTTGTGAGGTAGTGTGGAACATTACATATTCTAATAATGATATTTTAACTAGCAGAAAGACCCGGCTTCGCCTGGGTATATTTCATCTATTTCATTTAATGTTTCTGTGTGTCATTGCAGAGAGAAAGTCAATGCAGGTGACAGAAGTTGATTTTTACCTTCAATTTTTCAATCCCCATTGGCTGCGGAGTGGGAGGGGGCATGACCTGACCGGGTCGGGGGTGTGGTTTACTGGTACCTTGGGGGGGGTGCTTTTAGGTCCTTCTTTTCAGGGTGGCCTGAATTATAGGTCAATGTCATGGTAATTTGAGGAAACACAGTGGCTTCGCACAGGTATATTTAATCTATTTCATTTACTGTTTGTGTGTGTGTCATTGCAGAGAGAAAGTCTCCTTCCCACCCATTCCTGTAGCTGACAGAAGTTGATTTTTACCTTCATTTTTTCAATCCCCATTGGCTGCGGAGTGGGAGAGGGCGTGGCCTGACAGGGGGCGTGGTTTAGTGGGACCTTGGGGGGGTTGCTTTTAAGTCCTTTTTGTGGAAGAAAACATCTTTTATTACTACTGAACGGTAGTAGTCTAATATTAGTCTATTTCATCTAATGTTTCTGTGTGTTGTT
>ONZH01026336.1:0-53406 GCA_900303285.1 Rhinella marina | reverse complement strand
AACGGTTGTAGTCTGAAATTAGTCTATTTCATCTAAAATTGTGTGCGTCATTGCAGAGAGAAATTCACCCTCCCACCCCTGCAGCTGACAGAAGTTTATTTTTCCCTTCATTCTTTCAATCCCTGTTGGCTGCGGAGTGGGAGGGGGCATGACCTGACAGAGTTGGGGGTGTGGCTTAGCAAAGCGCTTCGCATAGGTGATTTAATCTATTTCATTTAATGTTTCTGTGTATCGTTGCAGAATGGCTGCAGAGTGGGAGGGGGCGTGGTCTGACAGAGTTGGGGGCGTGACTTAGCAAGACGATTCGAACAGTTGTAGTCTATAATTAGTCTATTTTATCTAAAATTTTTGTGTGTCGTTGCAGAGAGAAATTCACCCTCCAACCCCTGCAGCAAACAGAAGTTTATTTTTACCTTTATTTTTTCAATCCCCGTTGGCTGCGGAGTGGGAGGGGGCGTGACCTGACAGAGTCGGGGGCGTGGATTAGCAAGACGCTTCACACGGGTGTATTTAATCTATTTCATTTAATGTTTCTGTGTGTCGTTGCAGAAAGAAAGTCAACCTCCCACCCATCCCTGCAGCTGACAGAAGTAGATTTTTACCTTTATTTTTTCAATCCCTGTTGGCTGCGGAGTGGGAGGGGGCGTGGCCTTACAGAGTCGGGGCGTGGCTTAGCAAAGCGCTTCGCATAGGTGCATTTAATCTATTTCATTTATTGTTTCTGTGTGTCGTTGCAGAATGGCTGCGGAGAGAGAGGGGGCGTGGCCTGAAAGAGACGGGGCGTGGCTTAGCAAAAGGGTTCGAACGGTTGTAGTCTATAATTAGTCTATTTCATCTAAAATTTTTGTGTGTCGTTGCAGAGAGAAATTCACCCTCCCACCCCTGCAGCAAACAGAAGTTATTTTTACCTTAATTTTTTCAATTCCCATTGGCTGCGGAGTGGGAGGGGGCGTGACCTGACAGAGTCGGGGGCGTGGATTAGCAAGACGCTTCGCATGGGTGTATTTAATCTATTTTATTCAATGTTTGTGTGTGTTGTTGCAGAAAGAAAGTCAACCTCCCACCCATCCCTGCAGCTGACAGAAGTTGATTTTTACCTTTATTTTTTCAATCTCTGTTGGCTGCGGAGTGAAAGGGGGTGTGGCCTGATGGAGTCGGGGGTGTGGCTTAGTGAGACCTGGAGCGGGGTTTTTAAGTACTTCTTTTAGGGTGGCCTGAATTAAACGTCAATACCATGCTTATTTATGAGCCCACGCAATAGACAGCAGTGGAGGAAAACATCTTTTATTACTACTGAACTGTAGTAATAGAAAAAAACATAAGTTATATTTATGGTAACCGGAATACCTTTAACAGTGTCAGTGAATAGAAATTGATGAGATCCTCAGCTGTTGATAATTACCTGGTTGTTATGGAAACTCCCTCCCTGTGAGTGCCTTTGCAGAGAATGGCAGTTGGAGTTTAAAACCAAAGTTCCCAGTTGTAATGTTGGCTAATGGAGATCATATTTTGGGAATATCTCAGGAACGGTATGTCCTAGAGAGATGAGACCTGGTCTAAAACCTTCCCGGACACCTGATGTACCTGTGTGCCGAATTTGGTGAAAATCGGTCCAGTAGTTTGGTCGCGCATAGAGAACAGACAGACAGACAGACAGAAACTCATTTTTATATTATTAAGAGATATGTTACAGTTAGAGATGAGCAAGCATGCTCGCATTTTGAATTTTTGGTGCCTATAAACTCAGCCAATCACAAGCCAGGAGACTCTGCGGTACACCCAGCATCATGTGGGGCCCTTACATGTCGATAGCAGGGGTTGGCTGGCCTAATCAGGTGACTCTGGAATATACTAGTGACTGCCCGCGGTGCTCGGCTCAGATGCTGTCTGGATGTGGTTAAGGACAGATCTGCTGTGTTTCAGGGAGAGTGTTAGGGCCTGGATTTAGTTCTCTGTTAGGCAGGAGTGATATCGAAAGAACCCAACAGCCCTTCTAAGGGCTACAAGACAATTTTTTTTGTCTCATGGCTGGGCTGGCTGGCACTAGTAGTGCAGCTATCGCCATATAGAAAATTTTTATTTTTTTTTCATTGTTTTATTTCAGTGTTACAAATCCATTTCATACAGCTGTGTGGAACCATTCTGTGTGTCACAGTTCAGCTGTCCACTCACCACAAACCACAATCCGTATTTTCTGTCCAGGTGACCCATACTGTACGTCACGTAATCAAATACGGTCTTTTGCTTTCACTGATACAGCTACATTAGAAAAATCTCTGTGCGACATTTGTCTGGGTTGCAGTCAAAATAGCCACAGTCAGCAGGGGCTGAGTTTGCTCTCTGATAGTTTCTGCACGTCACGTTAAAAAAAATATATATATATAATAAAAAAGTTTTTTTGTTGTTTTATCTCAGTGATACAAATCCATTTCATACAGCTGTGTGGAACCATTCTGTGTGTCACAGTTCAGCTGTCCACTCACCACAAAACACACTCCGTATTTTCTGTCCAGGTGACACATTCTGTACGTCACGTAATTAAAAAAGGTCTTTTGCTGTCACTGATACAGCTACATTACAAAAATCTCTGTGCGACATTTGTCTGGGTTGCACTTAAGCAGACCAAGTCTGCCTAATCTAATAGTTTCAGTGTAATTGTTCCATACTGCACGGTACGTAATAACATAAGTAATTTTGCTCTAACTTATCCACCTATATACAAACCACAATCCGTATTTTCTGTCCAGGTGACCTATACTGTACGTCACGTAATTAAAAAAGGTCTTTTGTTGTCACTGATACAGCTACATTACAAAAATCTCTGTGCGACATTTGTCTGAGTTGCACTTAAGCAGACCAAGTCTGCCTAATCTAATAGTTTCAGAGTAATTGCTCCATACTGCACGGTACGTAATAACATACGTAATTTTGCTCTAACTTATCCACCTATATATTTTCTTGTTCAGATTGAACAAGTTTGTGGGTTTCAGTACAGCAGGCCCTTTTTTTTTTGCACATATAATACACTTATATACAGAAAATGTTGAACCCCAGGGCTAAGGGTCGAAGACGAGGACGTGGGCATTCAATTACTGCAAGGGACAGAGGCCGTGGTCCTGAGGAGGGTGAGACAGTACCTGCTGATGAGGGAGCAGGGGAACGCCGCAGAGCTACACTCCCTAGCTTCATGTCTCAACTTACAGGGACACGTGGTAGAGGACTGTTGAAACCACAACAGTGCAAACAGCTGATGTTGTGGATTGCGGACAATGCTTCAAGTCATTTGTCCACCCGTCAGTCTTCCACGCAGTCCACCCACGTTACCCAAGGGAGCACTCCTCTGGCTCCTCCACCTCAACCTCCTTCCCAGGAAAATTTGGAATGCGATCCGGCATACTCTGAGGAACTGTTTTCTGGACCCTTCCCAGAGTCACAAACCACTTCTCAGGTTGCTGCTGACCTCTTTCCCGATGCCCAAGTTTTCCAACTGTCGCAGTCTGTGGGTGATGATGATGACAATGTTAACTTAGTGGAAAAAGTGTGTAAAGAGGTGTTGGACGATGAGGGATGAGGAGACATGGTTGTCAGACAGTGGTGAAGTTGTTGTCAGGGCAGGAAGTCCGAGGGGGGGAGCAGACTGAGGAATCGGAGGATGATGAGGTGACTGACCCAAGCTGGGTTGATAAGCCGAGTGAAGACAGTGCTTCTGAGGCGGAGGCGAGTGCTGCACCAGAACAGGTTGGAAGACGCAGTGGTGTGGCCAGAGGGAGAAGCAGGGCCAGAGATGGTGCTTCAGCAGCAACTGTTTCACGTAGTGAAGCTCCCGTGGCGAGGCCTAGATGTTCGCAAGTCTGGGGGTTCTTTAAAGAAAGTGAGGATGACCGACGGACTGTGGTGTGCAACCTGTGCCACACCAGGATCAGCAGGGGTGCCACCACTACTAGCCTAACCACCACCAGCATGCGCAGGCATATGAGTGCTAAACACCCCACTCAATGGAACCAAGGCCGTTCACCACCTCCTGCGGGTCACACCACTGCTCCTTCCCCTGTGTCACTCGCTGCCTCTGCTAGTCAACCCCCTGCCCAGGACCCCGGCACGAGCGCCTCCCACCGGAAAACCACACCTTCGCCTCCACGATCCTCCACAGCGTCCACCAATGTGTCCTAGCGCAGCGTTCAGCTGTCTTTACAGCAGACGATGGAGCGCAAGAGGAAATACAGTTCCACCCACCCACATGCCCAAGCCCTCAACGTCCACATCTCCAAATTACTGAGCCTGGAGATGCTGCCCTATAGGCTGGTAGAGACCGAGGCCTTTCGCAATCTCATGGCGGTGGCTGCCCCTTGGTATTCGGTCCCCAGCCGCCACTATTTTTCCCGATGTGCCGTCCCATCCCTACACCAGCACGTGTCACCGAACATCATCCGTGCCCTGACCAACGCTGTTTCTGAGAAGGTCCACCTAACCACGGACACGTGGACAAGTGCTGCCGGGCAGGGACACTATATCTCACTGACGGCACATTGGGTTAACTTGGTGGAGGCTGGGACCGAGAATGACCCTGGGTCCCTCATGTACTGCCCACACCGAGGATTGCGGGGCCTACCTCGGTCACGGTTTCTCAGACTTACTATGCCTCTTCCTCCAACCCCTCCTCCTCCTCCTTCGAATTACCATCCGTGCTTCACCTGCTGCTACCTCAGTCTAACTCGGTCACTCTGTTGTCACCGCCATGCTGCGTCAGGCTAAATTTTTGGGTGGCTCACCTGCTACCTCATCTAACTTGGTCACTTGTTGGTGTGACCGCCATGCTGTGTCAGGCTTATGCCTGCATCGTGTTACTGGGGATAGGAGAGCAGTGCCAGCATGGACATGGGTGATAGACCTTCGTTGCACCTAGTTGGGTGCTTCCCTAACATGTGATGGGCATGTGCCTCGCCTTTCTTGGTCTGGGTGAGCACAATTGCCATGAGGGTAACCACCAGGCTGTTGCAGGAGAATTTGGGGTAATGGTGGGATTAGGCTGCCTCAGAGGCATCCATGCATGCTGCCCCTGCTGTTTCCTGTCCATTTCCGTGGTGTTTCCATCATTTTCTGATGTTTCCAGGTTTTCACCCAGCCTTCCCTAGGCAGAGCCTTGGTCCCCTGCAAAAATGCTCGAGTCTCCCATTGACTTCAATGGGGTTCGTTACTCGAAACGAGCACCTGAGCATCGGGAAAAGTTTGTCTCGAATAACGAGCACCCGAGCATTTTAGTGCTCGCTCATCTCTACTTACAGTACTTTGTGGGTTAAGGCAGATGGATGAGGCTCCCTTTACCTTCCGATCAGTTCCCCCCCCCCCTGCAGTGTTATTGCTGGGCTCCGATTGGTTATCATGGCAGCCTGGACGCTTCTGAAGCTTCCCATGGCTGCCATGGTAACCTCCCTGCTGCTCTGTGCATGAAGCACTGCTCAACAAGGAGTGTTTCAAAATCTTATTCACCCTAGTCAATCTCTGTTAAAGTAAATAGGACAAAGGATTAAAAGATCCTAAGTTCTAGCCCCCTTAGGGGGTTAAAAGTTATCACTGTAAAAGCAAAAATAAAAACAAACATTAAAATAATAAAAGTTTAAATCCCCTTTCCCAATTTTGCAAAAATAAACATACAGTGAAACCTCCTGAGCAGACCACTTCTATGAGAAGACCCCCCCCTTTTCCCGACCGATTTTTTTTGCGACCGATTTTCCCCCAATGCATTTCTATGGACAATGCCTCTCTTTTAGCAGACCACCCCCTGATCCGACCCCCAACCACACTTTTTGTGCATATTTTGTTGTTGGAAACCCCCCTATAAAGACCAGAAGCAGAGAACACATACCGATATCAGCGCTGACAGGCGCCATGATGCAGGAGGAGGATAGAGAGAGCTAGCGCGGGAGCCGGACGACACATCATTGGAGAGCAGAAGAAGGAGGCGTGGCTATCTTACTGAGAGGAAGAAGACGGTGCCATAGAGTTTAGGCCGCGGGACCACGCAAGCACCAGGAGACTGTAAGATCTACAGTACTGTACTGTACAGTGCCCAGGTGATGTCATCAGCGGGATCAGGAAAGTTAGGGGGGCCTAGATGGGGACCAGGGATGTTGGGGGTATCTATCATGGCGACCAGGAATGTCATAGGAGGCCATATTGATTACAAGAGATGCTATGGGGGGCCATATGGGGACCAGGGATGCTATGGGGGGGGGCATATGGGGACCAGGGATGCTATGGGGTGAATATGGGGACCAGGGATGTCAGAGGGGGCCATATTGATTACAAGAGATGCTATGGGGGGGCCATATGGGGACCAGGGATGCTATGGGGGGACCATATGAGGACCAGAGATGCTATGGGGGGCCATATGGGGACCAGGGATGCTATGGGGGTGCATATGGGGACCAGGGATGTCAGAGGGGGCCATATTGATTACAAGAGATGCTATGGGGGGCCATATGGGGACCAGGGATGCTATGGGGGGCATATGAGGACCAGGGATGCTATGGGGGGCCATATGGGGACCAGGGATGCTATGAGGGGGCCATATGGGAACCAGGGATGCTATGGGGGGGCCATATGGGGACCAGGGATGCTATGGGGGGGCCATATGGGGACCAGGGATGCTATGGGAGGGCCATATGGGGACCAGGGATGTCAGAGGGGGCCATATTGATTACAAGAGATGCTATGGGGGGGCCATATGGGGACCAGGGATGCTATGGGGGGGCATATGAGGACCAGGGATGCTATGGGGGGCCATATGAGGACCAGGGATGCTATGGGGGGACCATATGGGGACCAGGGATGCTATGGGGGGGCATATGGGGACCAGGGATGCTATGGGGGGGGCATATGGGGACCAGGGATGCTATGGGGGGGCCATATGGGGACCAGGGATGTCAGAGGTGGCCATATTGATTACAAGAGATGCTATGGGGGGCCATATGGGGACCAGGGATGCTATGGGGGGGCATATAGGGACCAGGGATGCTATGGGGGGGCATATGAGGACCAGGGATGCTATGGGGGGCCATATGGGGACCAGGGATGCTATGGGGGGGCCATATGGGGGCCAGGGATGCTATGGGGGCCATATTGGGAAGCAGGGATGTTGTCCCATTAAACACATGTTAAAATACATGATTGTGTGCTCTATCATCATTATTTATGTTTAAATGTATACTGCACATGTTCCTGCTTCAATTAGACACTTCATTTTGCATTTTCTATACTTTTTTCTTTGACTAGACCACCCCCATAAAAGACCGATTTTTTTGTGCAAAACAGGGTGGTCGGCTCATAGAGGTTTCACTGTATTAGGTATCACCGCATTCAGAAATGTCTAAACTATCAATATATTTTAAAATTGTTTCCTGTGCATTCATTGCCGTAATGGAAAAAAAAAGGAAAAACACACGATTTGCCTTTCTGTCATCTTTTCAACCCCCATAAAAATAAATAAGGCCTCTTTCACACAAGTGTGACAGATTAGGTCCAGATGGGTTCAGGGTGCATTCAGGGAAACTCGCACGATTTTGCAAGCAAGTTCAGTCAGCTTTCTCTGAAATTTTGTTCAGTCGTTCAGTTTTTTCAGCGCGGGTGCAATGCATTTTGATGGGGGCCACAGCTGAGTGAAAAACACAGAATATAGAACATGCTGTATTTTTCACACAACGCAGAACTGATGCGTGTAAAAAAACGTGGTGCGGGTGCTATGTGTTCATGTCACTCATTGCACCCACACGGAAAACTCGCTCGTGTGAAAGGGGCCTAAAAGTGATTAAAAAGTTGTAAGTACAACAAAAATGGTACCAATAAAATCCAGAGTTCGTCCTGCAAACAACAAGCCCTCATACAGCTCTGTAGACTGAAATCTAACAAAGTTAGTTTTTATTTTAGTAAAAATTGTTAAACCAAAAATATATACAAGTTTGGTATTTCCATATTCCAAACTGAGATGCAGAATAAGGGCATCATGTCCTTTAGTGCACATTAAACAACATGATGTCAAAACCTTAAAAACCTTGGCAGAATTGTAGGGTTTTTTTGTTTTTTGTTTTCTATTTAACCCCACAATTATTTTTTTCCCCATTTTCCAATAAGAGACATGGCAAATTAAATGTTGCCCTTAAAAAGTACAACTTATCCCACAAAAAAAAAAGCTGTCATATGGGAATATGAATGGAAAATGACTAAAGTTATGGCGATGGAAATGTGGGGAGGAAAAAATTTAAATGCAAAACCAAAAGTGGGCACAGTACTTAAGGGATAAATATGCTCTGTAAACAATACAAACATAGTAACATAGTAACATAGTTTGTAAGGCCGAAAAAAGACATCTGTCCATCCAGTTCAGCCTGTTTTCCTACAAGTTGATCCAGGGGAAGGCAAAAAAACCCTGTGAGGTAGAAGCCAATTTTCCTCACTTTAGGGGGAAAAATTCCTTCCCGACTCCAGTCAGGCAATCAGAATAACTCCCTGGATCAACGACCCATCTCTAGTAACTATAACCTGTAATATTATTACCCTCCAGAAATACATCCAGGCCCTTCTTGAACTCTCTTAGTGAACTTACCATCACCACCTCCTCAGGCAGAGAGTTCCATAGTCTCACTGCTCTTACCGTAAAGAATCCTCTTCTATGTTTATGTACAAACCTTCTTTCCTCCAGACGCAGGATGTCCCCTCGTCACAGTCACAGTCCTCGGGATAAATAGATGATGGGAGAGATCTCTGTACTGACCTCTGATATATTTATACATAGTTATTAGATTTCCCCTCAGTCGTCTTTTTTCTAAAGTGAATAACCCTAATTTTGATAATCTTTCTGGGTACTGTAGTCCACCCATTCCAGTTATTACTTTAGTTGCCCTCCTCTGAACCCTCTCCAGCTCTGCTATGTCTGCCTTGTTCACAGGAGCCCAGAACTGTACACAGTACTCCATATGTGGTCTGACTAGTGATTTGTAAAGTGGCAGGACTATGTTCTCATCACGGCCATCTATGCCTCTTTTGATGCAACCCATTATCTTATTAGCCTTGGCAGCAGCTGTCTGACACTGGTTTCTGCAGCTTAGTTTGCTGTTCACTAAAATTCCTAGGTCCTTTTCCATGTCAGAGTTACCCAATGCTTTACCATTTAGTATGTACTGGTGACTTGCATTATTCCTTCCCATATGCATAACCTTACATTTGTCAGTGTTAAACCTCATCTGCCACTTTTCTGCCCAAGCCTCCAGTCTATCCAGATCCTGCTGTAGCAGTGCACTGTCCTCCTCTGTGTTAATTACTTTACACAGTTTAGTGTCATCTGCAAAAATTTATATTTTACTGTGCAAGCTTTCTACAAGATCATTAATAAATATATTGAAGAGAATAGGACCCAATACAGACCCCTGTGGTACCCCACTAGTGACAGTGACCCAATCTGAGTATGTACCGTTAATGACCACCCTCTGTTTTCTATCACTAAGCCAGTTACTTACCCACATACAGACATTTTCTCCCAGGCCAAACATTCTCATTTTGTATACTAACCTTTTATGTGGTACCGTGTCAAACGCTTTGGAGAAGTCCAAATATATGACATCCATTGAGTCGCCGCGGTCAAGTCTAGAACTTACCTCCTCATAGAAACTGATTAAATTGGTTTGACATGACCGATCCCTCATGAAGCCATGCTGATATGGAGTTATTTGCTTATTTTCATTGAGGTACTCCAAGATAGCATCTCTCAGAAAACCTTCAAACAGTTTACCCACAACAGAAGTTAAACTTACCGGCCTATAGTTTCCAGGCTCTGTTTTTGGACCCTTTTTGAATATTGGCACCACATTTGCTATGCGCCAATCCTGTGGAACACTCCCCGTCAGTATAGAGTCCTTAAATATCAGAAATAAGGGTCTGTCGATTACATTACTTAATTCTCTTAGGATACGGGGGTGTATGCCATCCGGTCCTGGTGATTTGTCTATTTTAATATTTTTAAGACGTTGCTGCACCTCTTCCTGGGTCAGAGAACAATGAAGAACATTTAAAAAAGGATTGATGACACAAAAAAATTAAATATTCAAAATGTAAATGGATGACGTGTGTCTACAGGGGAATCTTACAGGGGAAATATATAAAAGATCTCTTATTCTCTCTCTCTCCCTCTCCATATATATATTATATAAAGCTGAGTGTATGTGTGTATGTATGTCGCACCGTCGCATTTACAATCACAAAATTTAGCACACAGGCACATCAGGTGTCTGGAAAGGTCTCATCTCTCTAGCATGTTCTGTTCCTGAGATATTCCCAAAAAATGAATCGGCCAATAGAAGCTCGCAGGCCCTTAGTCTACACATACAGTTCTACACCAGGTTTCCATAACAACCCAGCCATGTTTCCTCACTGCTGTAGGACAGCTTTTAAGGGCAGGGCGCTGTGGATGACACTGCTAAAGTAGTGGAGGGCTGTGGAGGTCACAGTTAAGGGGGCAGGTAGGGTGCCCATTCAGGCGACCCTCAAAAGAAGGACTTAAAAACCCTGCCCCCTGGTCCCGCCAAGCCATGCCCATGATCTAGTTAGACCACGCCCCCTCCCTTTCCACAGCCGATGGGGATTGAAAAAATGAAGTGCTGCTGTCTGAGAGTTAGCTGTTCAAAAGGACATCCCTATGTCCGTCCAGGCCCTGCACTGAACAGAGAACAAGAAGTCTGAAAGCCAGACTGTCTGGCCTAAAACCGGACCTCTGGCCACCCTAGGGGGCTGGCTCCTGTGGCAGCCACAGATAAGGGGATGGTCCGCCATAGAGGTCAATGTTAAGTGGTGGGGTGTTGTAGAGGTCACTGTTCACGGGGCCTGGTGTTGTGGAGGAGGTCCCCTTTTAAGGGACCGGAGCGCTGTGGAAGTCACTATTAACTGGGTGGGTTATTGTGAAAATCACTGTTAAAGTTAATCTGTCATCAGAATAATTGCTACTGAAGTAAAGCCATGTCCTAACAGAAATTAGTACCTTATTTCCAGATGTGCCTTTGTTCCAGCAATAGATGTTTTCTATCTTCTGAAAATCCAGTTTATTTGGTATGCAAATGAGCCAGTAAGGTGACCAGAGGGGCACCACTCTTGCAGGAAGAAGCCCAGGCACGCCTCCTACATTCAAGCCATAACTCATGCTGGGAGCAGGGAAAAGGAGAGCAGAGTTATGTGATGTAGGAGGTGTGCCTGGGCTCCTTCCTGCAAAAGTGACACCCCTCTGGGCACCTTACTGGACAGAAAACATCTATTGCTGAAACAAAGGCACATCTGGAAATAAGGTACTAAGTGCTATTAGGGCAAGGCTTTACTTCAATAGTGATTATCCTAGTGACAGATTTCCTTTAAGGAGACTGGGTACTGTAGAGGTCACTGTTAAAGGGGCAGGCACTGTGTGGTCTACTGTTAAGGGGGCAGGGTACTATGGAGGTCATTGTGGAGGTGTCACTCTTAAAAGGGCAGGGCCCTATGCAGGTCAATGTTAAAGTGGTGGACCACTATAGAGGTCACTGATAAGGGGGCGTAATGCTGTTGAGGTCAATGTTAAGAAGGTTGAACCTTGTGGAGGTCACTGTTAAGGGGTAGATTGCTGTGGATGGTCACTGTACAGGGTGCGGGCCGCTGTGGAAGTCTGTGTTAAGGGAGTGGGGTACTGTGGAGGTCTCATATTAGGGGGTGGGGTGCAGTGGGGGTGTCATTCTTAAAAAAGAGGGGCCCTGTGCAGGTCAATGTTAAAAGGGTGGGCCTCTGTGGAGGTCATTCTTAAGGGGATGAAATGCTGTTGAGGTCAATGTTAAAAGGGTGGGGCCCTGTGGAGGACACTGTTAAGGTGGTGGTGGAAGTCTGTATTAAGGGAGTAAGGGTGCTGAAGAGGTCACTGTTAAGGGAGCAGGCTCTGTAAAAGACACTGTTAAGGGGGAGGGCTTAGTGAAGGACAATGTTAAGGGGGTGGGCCACTGCAGGTCTCTTATGGGAGTGGGGCACTGTAGAGGTTACTTTTAAGAGGGCGGGGCATTGTAGGGTGACTGTGGCGGACTACTGTGTAGGTCAGTGTAAAGGGGACAGGGCACTGTGGAGGTTACAGTTAAGAGGGCAGATTCTGTGGAGGTCACTGTTAAGGGTGCATGCCGCTCTGGAGGTCACTGTTAATGGGACAACGTACTTTGGAGGTCACTGTTAAGGGGTGGGCAACTGTGGAGGTCTCTGTTAAAGGGTGATGTGGAGGTCAATGTTAAGGGGCAGGGTTCTGTGGTGGTCACTGTTAAGGAGTAGATAGCTATGGAAAGTCACTTTAACGGTGACAGGCCACTGTGGAGGTCAACGTTAAGGGGGTGGGATGTTGTGGAGGTCACTATTAACCCCTTCAACCCCGGGCCTGTTTTCACCTTCCTGCCCATGCCATTTTTTGCTAATCTGACATGTGTCAATTTATGTGGTAATAACTTTGGAACGCTTTTACTTATCAGGGCCGTTATGAGATTGTTTTCTCGTCACATATTGTGCTTCACGACAGTAGTAAATTTGTGGCAAAATATTTCATTTTTATGTATAAAAAAATTTCCAAATTTCAATTTCTCTACTTTAAAAATACATAGTTATACCTCCAAACAAAGTTATTATTTTACATTCCCCATATGTCTACTTTATGTTGGCATCATTTTATAAATGACATTTTACTTTTTTAGGACGTTAGAAAGCTTAGAAGTTTAGAAGCCATTTTTCAAATTTTCAACAAAATTTCCAAGGCCATTTTTTTAAGCACCAATTCAGATATAAAGTGATTTTGAGGGGCTTACGTAATGGAAACCACCCATAAATGACCCCATTTTAGAAACTACACCCCTCCAATTATAAAAAAACTGATGTTACAAATTTTGTTAACCCTTGAGGTGTTCCACAAGAATTAAAGGAAAATGGAGGTGAAATTTCAAAATTTCACTCTTTTGGTAGATTATTTATGTTAATAATTTTTTTTCTTGCAACACAGCAAGGGTTAACAGCAAATTAACCCTCAATATACATTGCTCTGATTCTGCAGTTTACAAAAATACCCCATATGTGGTGGTAAACGTCTCTATGGGTTTTTGGCAGTGGTCAGAAGGAAAGGAGCGCCATACGAATTTTGGAGGCAGCTTTTGCTATAATAGTTTTTAGGCACCATTTTGTAATTGAGAGACCCTGACGTACCCCTACAGTGGAAACCCTCAAAAAGTGACCCCATTTTGGAAACTACACCCTTCAAATAATATATTAAGGGGGGTACTGACCACTTTGACCACCTAAGCATTTTACGGAATTTGGAAACACTTGGCTGTGAAAATGAAAAGTTTCATTTCTTCCAATAAAATGTTGCTTTAGCCCCAAATTTTTCATTTTCACAAGGAATAACAGGAGAAAAGCACCACATAATTTGTTCCCCATTTTCTCCTGAATACGGCAACACCCCATATGTGGTGGTAAACTACTGTGGAGGCACATGGCAGGACTCCGAACAGAAGGAGCGCCATATGAATTTTGCAGCATAGATTTTGATGGATTGATTTGCGGGAGCCATTGATTTTTATTTTTTTGAGTTATCGTCTTATGTGGGGGCTCATTTTTTGTGGGATGAGGTGACGTTTTCATTGGTACCATTTTGGGATACATAAGACTTTTTGATAGATTGGTATTACACTTTTTGTGAGTCAAGGTGAAAAAATAGCTGTTTTGGCATAGTTTTTTTTACATTTTTTTACAGCATTTACCTGAGGGCGCAAATCATGTGAAATTTTTATAGCGCAGGTTGTTACTGACTCGGTGATACCCAATATGTCTACCATTTTTATTTTGGTTAAATTTTACGCATTAGCTGCATTTTTGAACAAAATTAAATCTTGTTTTTGTGCTGCCATTTTCAGATAGCCTTTTTTTTTTAATTTTTTGGGCGATTGTCTTAGGTAGTGTATCAATTTCTGTGGGATGAGATTAAGTTTTGATTGGTACCATTTTGGGGTACGTATGCTTTTTTGATCGCCTGCTATTATACTTTTTGTGAGGCAAGAGGGAAAAAAATGGCTGTTTAGGCATAGTTTGGTTTTTTTAATTTTTTTTACAGCATTCACCTGGGGGGGCCATCTCATGTAATATTTTTATAGAGCAGGTTGTTACGGACGCAGCAATACTCAATATGTCTACCATTTTTATTTTTGTTACATTTTACACATTTGATTTATTTTTGAACAGAAAATCTTTTTTTGTGTTGCCATTTTCTGAGAGCCATATTTTTTTTATTTTTCGGGCGATTGTCTTAGGTATGCTCTAATTTTTTGCGGGACAAGATGAAGGTTTGGTACCATTTTGGGTTAAATACGCCTTTTTGATCGTCTACTATTACACTTTTTGGGAGGCAAGAGGGAAAAAATGGCTGTTTTGGCATAGTTTTTTAAAAAATTTTTTACAGCATTCACCTGGGGGGGGCCATCTCATGTAATATTTTTATAGAGCAGGTTGTTACGGATGCGGTGATACCCAATATGTCTAACATTTTTATTTTTGGAAAGTTTTACACATTAGATGCATTTTTGAACAAAATAAAAAAAAAAATTGTGTTGCCATTTTCTTAGAGCCATATTTATTTTTTATTTTTTGGGCGATTGTCTCAGGTAGGGTCTCATTTTTTGTGGGACAAGATGACGGTTTGATTAGTACCATTTTGGGGTACATACACTTTTTTGATCGCCTCTGCTATTACACTTTTTTAAAGGGAAGGTGACCAAAAAATGGCTGTTTTGGCACTGTTTTCTTCTTTTTTTTTTACTGTGTTCACCTGGCGGGGTGGCTCATGTGATATTTTTATAGAGCCGGTCAATACAGACACGGCGATACCTAACATGTCTATTTTTCTTTTTCTATTTTTTACAATTTTTTTCACTTTATTTTGTGAAAAGGACACTTTTTTTCCCTTTTTTTTTTTACACTTTTTTAACTTTTGGGGGTCTTATCCCCTTTAACATGCATTACAATAGTTCTGCATTGTAATGCATTGGCTGTAAGTGTATTACTTAATGTAATACACTTACAGCCTTTTTCCTGTGAGATCCAGGGGGCTGGATCTCACAGGCTTCCGTAGATAGCAGCCGGATGCCTAAGGAAGGCATCCGGCTGCTATCTAAGCCATCGGGTCCTCGTCACAGCAGTGCGGGGACCCAATGGACACCCCTTCCGACCACCAGCATCGCATGTGCCGCTGTCAGCGCTGACCGCGGCACATGAAGGGTTAATGCACAGCATCGGTGTTTTCACCGATGCCGGTGCATACAGCAGGGGTCTGGCTACTGGGCACAGCCGGACCCCCGCCGCTGATCGGGCGGGCGCAGCTCCTGCACCCACCCGATCAGCACACCGTAGCACTACGGCACTGGTCGGGAAGTCACTTCCCGCAGCGCCGTACATGTACGGCGCTGGTCAGGAAGGTTCTGTAAAGGTCACTGTTATGAAAAACACTGTGGATACCATTTAACCTCACGTACAAACATTACATGAAATAGTGGAAATATACCCGTGCAAAGCCGGGTATACGATTTTCTGTTTATCTGTTCTTTATGTGCGGCCAAATGACTAAACTGATCTGCACCAAATTTGTCACATAGATAAATCGGGTGTCTGGGAAGGATTTAGACTGGGTCTCAGGTCTCTAGGACATACTGTTCCTGAGATCACAGCTTCACTCACAGTCTAACTGTCATTCACACAGTCTCATGACCCTTATTATCTGGAAGAAACTTGCAGGTTCTTCAGTCTTAACATACACAGTTACACCAGGTTTCCATAACAACTCCATTTTTCGTCACTGTTAAGGGGGCGTGGTGCTGTGTAGGTCACTATTAAGGGGTGAGTTGCTTCGGATGTTACATTTTAAAAAGGCAGGGTGCTGTGGAAGTCAATGTGGTGGTCAGTGTTAAGGGGGGATGCTGTAGAAGTTACTGTTATGGGGACACTGTGGATATATTTTAACCTCACACACAAACATTAAATGAAGTAGTAAAAATATACCTGTGTGAAGACGGGTTATCCTGTATGTGGGTGTGTGTGTGTGTATGTATGTGTGATATATATTATAATGCACACAGTGCCTTGCAAAAGTATTCGGCCCCCTGGAACTTTTCAACCTTTTGCCACATTTCAGGCTTCAAACAAAAATATATAACATTTAAAATTTTTGGTCAAGAATCAACAACAAGTGGGTCACAATTGTGAAGTGGAACAAAATTTATTGGATCATTGAAACTTTTTTTGTAATAATAAAACTGAAAAGTTGGGAGTGCAAAATTATTCGACCCATTTACTTTCAGTTCAGAAAACCCACTCCAGAAGTTCATTGAGGATCTCTGAATGAGCCAATGTTGTCTGAAATGACTGATGAAGATAAATAGAATCCACCTGTGTGTAATCAAGTCTCCGTATAAATGCACCTGCTCTGTGATAGTCTCAGGGTTCTGTTTAAAGCACAGAGAGCATCATGAAGACCAAGGAACACACTAGGCTGGTCTGTGATACTGTTATGGAGAAGTTTAAAGCCGGATTTGGATACCAAAAGATTTCCCAAGCTTTAAACATCCCAAGGAGCAGTGTGCAAGCGATCATATTGAAATGGAAGGAGTATCAGACCACTGCAAATATACCAAGACCCGGCCGTCCCTCTAAACTTTCATCTCAAACAAGGAGAAGACTGATCAGAGATGCAGCCAAGAGGCCCATGATCACTCTGGATGAACTGCAGAGATCTACAGCTGAGGTGGGAGAGTCTGTCCATAGGACAACAATCAGTCGAACACTTCACAAATCTGGCCTTTATGGAAGAGTGGCAAGAAGAATGCCATTTCTCAAAGATATCCATAAAAAGTCTTGTTTACAGTTTGCCACAAGCCATCTGGGAGACATACCAAACATTTGGAAGAAGGTGCTCTGGTCAGATGAAACCAAAATCCAACTTTTTGGAAACAATGCAAAAAGATATGTTTGGCGTAAAAGCAACAAAATAGCCAAGTCAAAGTCCGGACCTGAATCCAATTGAGAATATGTGGAAAGAGCTGAAAACTGCTGTTCACAAACGCTCTCCAGCCAACCTCAAATAGCTCGAGCTGTTTTGCAAAGAAGAATGGGCAAGAATTTCAGTCTCTAGATGTGCAAAACTGATAGAGACATACCCCAAGCGACTTGCAGCTGTAATCGCAGCAAAAGGTGGCGCAACAAAAAGTTCCAGGGAGCCGAATACTTTCGCAAGGCACTGTATATATAACATATATATATATATATATATACACACTACTCTTAGAAAGTTAGGGATATTTTGGCTTGTGGATAAAATTTCAGGATGAACCCTAACACGCACTCTAACCTACACAGGTGAACTTAATATGACCTTCTCTAAACTTTTGAATGCACATGTCCAATTTTTCAGTGTTTTAGTACTGTTTGCATGACTTGCTGTTCTTTAGCAAGGAGCTTAATGGCAAAATTCACAACAGGTGTTTGATCCTTGTCACGGTGGCAGAGGAAATTTATGGAGCAGGTTGTTGCAGTGAGCCTGCTCCATAAGCGATGGGTGTCAGCTGTTTCATACAGCAGACAGACAGCCGCAATAATGGGGAACTGCAATACTGCTGAGCCCTGTCATTTAACCCCAATAGATGCTACAATCTACAACCATTGCAGCATCTGTGAGTTAAAGCAGAGCAATGTGACTCTCACGAAATCACAGGGATCCGATTGGTTACCATGGCAGCCTGGATGCTTTTGAAGCTTACAATGGCTACCATGGTAATCTCCCTGCTGCGCTGTGCACAAGGCATAGCTCCTTCGCTTGCCCCCATCAGACCTCAGATCAGCGTCTTGTGCCCCCATCAGACCTCAGATCAGCGTCTTGTGTCCCCATCAGACCTCAGATCAACACATTCTGCCCCCATCAGACCTCAGATCAGCGTCTTGTGCCCCCATCAGACCTCAGATCAGCTTCTTGTGCCCCCATCAGACCTCAGATCAGCATCTTGTGCCCCCATCAGACCTCAGATCAGCGTCTTGTGCCCCCATCAGACCTTAGATCAGCGTCTTGTGCCCCCATCAGACCTCAGATCAGTGTCTTGTACCCCCATCAGACCTCAGATCAGCGTCTTGTGCCCCCATCAGACCTCAGATCAGCGTCTTATGCCATCCTTGTGCCCCCCTCAGACCTCAGATCAGCCCACTCAGCCACTTAAAAAAAACATACTTACCTGTCCTGCGCTGCCGCTGCCCTCAGCTCCCGTGCTCCACTGTCTTCCCTTCCGGCGCACACTATGACCTGACGCTGCGTTGGCTGGGCTGATCTGAGGTCTGAGGAGGGCACAAGAAGCTGATGTGGAGCGCATCGCATCCACCAGCAGTGTTTAACTGCTGTGTGGATGCCGCCCCTCAGAATTACATAAAACTGCCGCCTGAGGCGAGATCGTCATTTCGCCTCATGGCAGAAGTGGCCCTGAGCTCAACGCGCCTGCACAATCAATGCTGTTCCAGGACATATGGCCCACTTATGGAACATATGTCTCGGAGGGTATACAGTATTGTGCATCATCATCATCATGCAGATTTTTTTTTCATCTGGAAGGTGTTTATTTCGAATATATCTATATGCAAAGTAAGATGAATGTAATATATAAATAAGAAGAATATTTGTGCAGCTGTACTGTTTGAGAAAACGTGCAATGTCTTTTTATTGGAATGTGCAACGTACTATAAAATGGCAATGATCTGTTCACATTATTTGAGGTCAGTAACACAATGTTCTTGTATAGAAACTGGAATGTATACACACATATACAAACTGTATCAATACTGGACATTACCAGTTCTCTCACTCCATACCACCACCTTAGAAATCTGCTGACAAAAGGTAGTCTGTGAGCAGGTATTTCCAGGGAAAACTGTTTGGGCTTGTACATATTCTGAAGGAAAAAAGTATTGCATGTACTGTAAAAATTGGCCTCGCAATAAATTACTGTGAAGTAACAGTTGCTATTTGACATCAGTACACCCTAGAGCTAGAGCTTTTACTTTGAGGTATACCTGCAATGTCCAGGTTCTGCCAAGGAAACCTTGGCTCTACATGGCAAAATCAAAATGGCAAATTTATTTAATATCCTAATATGTAAATGGAGGGTATGTAATTGAGAACATATAATATAAAGTGTATCCCCTAACTTAAAGGCTATGTACACCTTTGGGGCAATTTTTTTATTCAATTTTACTCCTTTTCAGCTAAAAATAATTTTATAAATTGGTCCCTATTAAAAATATGGCATCCTTTTTTCTCTACAGAGCTGACATGCTCTTTTAGCACCCTTTAGGTTTTCTGTCTTTTGTTCAGTCTTTTCCTAATCTCTGCTCTCTGACATTATAAACGCTCATTAAAGCTCAGTTCTTATCTTACTGATAAGAATATGGCTTAAATAAGTGTTTATTACCTCTCAGTAGTTTAGAGATAAGGTTTACTAAGTGACCAAAGTTAAAGTGTAAGTACCACAGCTAGAAAAACAGTTAACCCTTTTTGACAGAACGGCTCAATATTTTTAATAAAGGCCAATAGAAATTATGATTTTTAGACAAAAATGAGTAACATGCAATCATTAAAAAATTGCCTCCGAAGGTGTACATAGCCTTAAAGTACTTTCATAAGTATAAAAGGTAAGGTTTAGTAATGATCGACGATCAGGTGCTCTGGCCAAACACTATGTGGTGCTCGTATAATGGAAGTCAATGGGAGAAGACCAGGCACCCCCTGCAGGAGGGGAGGGTGTCTGGTTCATAGGGAAGCGTCAGAAAATGGTGGAAACACCACAGAAATGGTTAGGGATGATTTTAGAGGAAATATTGTTAGGAAACATATATTTACTTGTATATAAAGCGCAAGTAGTAGCAGGCCCTCACCCCTAATATTTTACACGGTCAGATCAGCAGCAGGCACTCGCCCCGAATGTTTTACACGGTCAGCTCAGCAGCAGGCACTCGCCCCTAATGTTTTAGATGGTCAGATCAGCAGCAGACCCTTAAACCAAATGTTTTTGAGTGTCAGCAGCACTGAACGTCAACTTGTCAGGATGAGGACCAGAGTGAAGAATTAACATAGTAACATAGTTTATAAGGCCAAAAAAAGACATCTGTCTATCCAGTTCGGCCTGTTATCCTGCAAGGAATTGATCCAGAAAAAGGCAAAAAACCCCTGTGAGGTAGAAGCCTATATTCCTCACTTTAAGGGAAAAAATTCCTTACTGAAGAGAAAGAGGAAGTAGTGGACGATGAAATCACTGGCCCAACATGGGAAGGAGGCAAGTTGAGCGAGGACAGCAGTACAGAGGGGGAGGGATGCGCAGCACCGCAACAGGCTGTAAAAGGCGGTGGGGTGACAAAAGGGAGAAGGCAGGCCACACCAACAAGTGTGGACGATAAAAGAATTGTCATTTGCAACCTGTTCCGTACCAAAATGAGCAGAGGCATGAACACTAGCAACCTGCCCACCACCAGCATGATCTTCATGGCAGCAATGCACTCTAATAGGTGGGCCAAACGCCTGGATCCACAATCGGTGTCTGCGGGTCACACCACTGCCTCCTCTTCCCTGTGTTATGTGCTAGCCAAGACGTAGGACCAGATGCCTCCCCCCTGCACCTGGACCCTTGCAAGCACCATCAGCGAACACATCCACTTCTGTGTTCCAGCGCAGCTTACAGATGTCCATACCCCAGGACTTTGAACGAAAGTGCAAATACCCAGCCACCAACCCACAGGCCATAGCACTAAATGCACACCTTTACAAATTGCTGGCACTGAAAATGTTGCTTGTGGACACTGAGGCTTTTCGCAGTCTGATGGCGGCGGCTGTCCCTCGTTACTCAGTACCCAACCGCCACTATTTTTGCCGGTGTGCCCTCACCGCCTTACACCAGTGTCCCGTAACATAACCCGTGCCCTGACCAATGCAGTTACTGGGAAGGTCCACTTAACGACTGACACATGGACAAGTGCTTCTGGCCAGGGACGCTACATTTCCCTGACGGCACACTGGGTGAGCGTTGTGGAGGCTGGGAGCGAGTCATACCCTGGGATGGCACAGGTGCTACCGACACAAAGGATTGCGGGCCCTACTCCCATCAGGATTTCCACCACCACCTACATTAGCGGCTGCAACCCCTCCTTCTCCTCCACCACTTCCATCTAGGAATTCTCATCTTGCAGCACCAGTCAGACTTCAGTGAGTAGCTGGAAGAAGTTTAGCACAGCGGTGGGGAAGCGGCAACAGGCTGTGCTGAAACTTATCTGCTTAGGTGACAAACAACACACCGCCACAGTGCTGTGGCGGGGTATAAGGGACCAGGCTGAGCTGTGGTTATCGCCACTCAACCTACAAACAGGCGTGGTTGTGTCTGATAACGGCCGCAACTTGGTGGTGGCTTTGGAGCTCGGCAAGCTCACACACATACTGTCACACTCAGGTGTGGGGGGAAAACCACACAGAGCGTAGGAGGGAAAGAAGATTAGGCCTGTAAACTAAGGAAGGTAGATGGACACCTCCTAAAGGAAACCATGACTCTAATCCTGATTGACTACCAGTATGAACAGGCCTCAAAAGTAGGCGAGTTCATACACAGAACCAAAACCAAACTGACCCTATAGGACCCTGGAACTAATGACAGAAATGATACTACCTGTTCCTCCAACAGGAAGGACGAACAGGAGTCTCTCTCAGGCCAAACAACTGCTTCAACTTAGTGGTTCAGCGGTTTCTCAAAAACTACACTTTTTTGCCTGAGCTGCACATTTCCGAAAGTCACCTACAGCTTCCGCCGGTCTGGCAATGCTGCAGCAGCGCTTACACTTGCCAGCTCACTGACTGCTGTGCGACCTGAGCACGCGCTGGAACTCTACCTGCTCACAATAAAGGTGGACAGCGCTGCATGTGGAAAAGGTTATGATAAGCGGCCTAGTGTCACAACTAGGAGGGAAAAGTTTTGTAAAATGATAAAGGAGTACCTAGCTGACAATGTCAGCGTCCTCAGCGATCCCTCTGTGCCTTATAATTATTGGGTGTCTAAGCTGGACACATGGCACGAACTGGCGCTCTACACCTTGGAGGTGCTGGCCTGCCCTGCCGCCAGCGTTTTGTCGGAGCGGTTATTTAGTGCCGCTGGGGGCATAACAACTGCTTAGGTCATCCGCCGTTCAACTAAAAATGCTGACGCTAATGAAAATGAACAAGGCCTGGATTGCCAGTGACTTCGTTACCCCACCAGATTAAAGCGGCTGAACATAAAGGAACTTTAAAGGTGGCTTTTAAGGTGTATTGAATACACTGTATTTCCATGCACACCTTCCTCTTCTCGTCCTCTCCCTCCATCATATCAAACTGCGTATTAGGCTGCCCTCACCTTTAAATATTTAAGAGGTTCACCAGCAGGCCCTAACCCCTAATTTTTTAACCTAAAAAAATTAACCTTACTCTGGTCCTCCTCCTGACATGTTGACCTAACAAGAACCTGTCTTGCGCCGCCCTCCAAACTTAGACATGAAGCTAGGAGTTTTGGATGACTTTTTCTTCTGCTCTGCCAGCAGACACTGTTTCACCGCGCCCACCGTGCACCATCAGCAGCATGCCCACTTCCCTGTCCCTTACTGCTCGCCTTGTGCATACTAAATGGTATATATGCAAGTTTGTCAAAAGTATAGTTGCGTAGATTTTTTTTAGTGTATGAGCAGAAAAATTTCACCGAATGAGCAAACGTTATGCAGCAGACGGAGCGCAGGTAATGTCACATACCTGTGCTGCATGTGCAGTATTACCTTTCTGTATCCTAAATACCTGACATCCAGTGTATTTTTTTCTGCTGTTATTCATATAATGTATAACATTTGTGCAATCAGGCACATATAGTGTAGGGATAGGATTTGGCTAGGCAGGGCTAGTTGTTCTGTTGAAAAGACCTCAAAGTCCTTTTAAGGACTTTTGTTATATCTGGCTGCAATATTGTTATTCTTGATGGTCAAAATTTGCGCAAGTTTGCCTAATCTGAACACCAGCTGCGCAGCGTGTGCAGGACAATGTATGTTTCTCCTATGTACCTGACATTTATTGCATTTCTTTCTGCCGCTAATCACGGTGACATTACATGTGCAGGACAATGTATGTTTCTCCTATGTACCTGAGATTTATTGAATTTTTTTTCTGCTGCTAATCACGGCGACATTAGTAATGTCGCCTTCAATAGCTGCAGAAAAAAATACACCGGATTTCTGTTATTTGGGATACACAAATTTTAGACAGCAGATGCTGAAAAGGTGGTGTTAAGGTCAGGCAACCTTGCACAATTTTTAACCCACCACAAAAATAATATATTGCAGCCAGATATAACAATGGACTTTTTTGTCTTTTGAACAGAACTACTAGCCCTACCTAGCCAAATCCTATCCCCTACAATATATGTTCCTCTTTGTGCAAATGTTATACAGCAGACGCAAATGAGGAACTGCGGCCTTAATTAACGGTAGAAAAAATAGCAACGGATGTTAGGTATATAGACTAGAGAACGGTTCTAATGCACACTCTGTGCATGTGGTATTAGCGTCAGGCACACTTGCGTTCTTTTTGCCCCAAAATTAAAATTAAAAAATGCAGCCTGATATAACAATGGCCTTTTGTGTCTTTTGAACAGAACTGCTAGCCCTGCCTAGCCAAATCCTATCCCTACACTATATATCCCTCCTTGCGCAAATGTTATACAGCAGACGCAAAAGAGGTACTGCGGACATAATTAACAGCAGAAAAAAATAGCAAAGGATGTCAGGTATATAGTATATAGAGAGTAATACACCATGTACCAGCTGCGCAGGTGGCGTTAATGTCAGGCCACCTTGAGCAATTTTTAACCCTATAAAAAAAAAAAATATATATATATATATTGCTGCAAGATATAATAGCCCTTAAAAGGGCTTTTGGGTCTTTTCAGAAGAAATACTATCCCTGCCTAGCATTCTTCTCTCCCTACAATATCTGTGCCTCCTTGCAGCAGCTCTCTCTGACTCAGTATGGTCCGGTGACATGTCACCGGGTACTATAAAGCTGTTCTCGGCCATCCAAGCAGTGTAATGCCAGTAGCAAACATGGCTACTGGCATTACAGTGAATGCCAGTACCTTCCCGCACGCTAATTGGCTAAAACTATAAGGAAAAAAATAGAATATGTAAAAGACACATAAAAACAGCCAAACTAGAGACCGAGAGATTAATCGCCAAAGAGAGTAAAACTAACCCTAAAATGTTCTTCAATTATATAAATACTAAAAAGTATAAACCTGAAGGTGTCGGCCCCTTACAGAGTAATGAGGGGGGAGTAGCAGAGAGCGATGAGGAGAAAGCGAAGCTACTAAATAAATTTTTCTCCACTGTATTCACTGAGGAAAATAAACTGTCAGATGAAATGCAGAGTATAAAATTAAATTCCCCTTTAAAAGTGTCCTCTCTGACCCAGGAAGAGGTGCAGCAACGTCTTAAAAATATTAAAATAGACAAATCACCAGGACCGGATGGCATACACCCCCGTATCCTAAGAGAATTAAGTAATGTAATCGACAGACCCTTATTTCTGATATTTAAGGACTCTATACTGACGGGGAGTGTTCCACAGGATTGGCACATAGCAAATGTGGTGCCAATATTCAAAAAGGGTCCAAAAACAGAGCCTGGAAACTATAGGCCGGTAAGTTTAACTTCTGTTGTGGGTAAACTGTTTGAAGGTTTTCTGAGAGATGCTATCTTGGAGTACCTCAATGAAAATAAGCAAATAACTCCATATCAGCATGGCTTCATGAGGGATCGGTCATGTCAAACCAATTTAATCAGTTTCTATGAGGAGGTAAGTTCTAGACTTGACCGCGGCGACTCAATGGATGTCGTATATTTGGACTTCTCCAAAGCGTTTGACACGGTACCATATAATAAAAGGTTAGTATACAAAATGAGAATGTTTGGCCTGGGAGAAAATGTCTGTATGTGGGTAAGTAACTGGCTTAGTGATAGAAAACAGAGGGTGGTTATTAACGGTACATACTCAGATTGGGTCACTGTCACTAGTGGGGTACCACAGGGGTCTGTATTGGGTCCTATTCTCTTCAATATATTTATTAATGATCTTGTAGAAAGCTTGCACAGTAAAATATCAATTTTTGCAGATGACACTAAACTGTGTAAAGTAATTAACACAGAGGAGGACAGTGCACTGCTACAGCAGGATCTGGATAGACTGGAGGCTTGGGCAGGAAAGTGGCAGATGAGGTTTAACACTGACAAATGTAAGGTTATGCATATGGGAAGGAATAATGCAAGTCACCAGTACATACTAAATGGTAAAGCATTGGGTAACTCTGACATGGAAAAGGACCTAGGAATTTTAATGAACAGCAAACTAAGCTACAGAAACCAGTGTCAGACAGCTGCTGCCAAGGCTAATAAGATAATGGGTTGCATCAAAAGAGGCATAGATGCCCGTGATGAGAACATAGTCCTGCCACTTTACAAATCACTAGTCAGACCACATATGGAGTACTGTGTACAGTTCTGGGCTCCTGTGAACAAGGCAGACATAGCAGAGCTAGAGAGTGTTCATAGAAGGGGAACTAAAGTAATAACTGGAATGGGTGGACTACAGTACCCAGAAAGATTATCAAAATTAGGGTTATTCACTTTAGAAAAAAGACGACTGAGGGGAGATCTAATAACTATGTATAAATATATCAGAGGTCAGTACAGAGATCTCTCCCATCATCTATTTATCCCGAGGACTGTGACTGTGACGAGGGGACATCCTCTGCGTCTGGAGGAAAGAAGGTTTGTACATAAACATAGAAGATGATTCTTTACGGTAAGAGCAGTGAGACTATGGAACTCTCTGCCTGAGGAGGTGGTGATGGTAAGTTCACTAAGAGAGTTCAAGAAGGGCCTGGATGTATTTCTGGAGGGTAATAATATTACAGGTTATTGTTACTAGAGAAGGGTCGTTGATCCAGGGAGTTATTCTGATTGCCTGACTGGAGTCGGGAAGGAATTTTTCCCCCTAAAGTGAGGAAAATTGGCTTCTACCTCACAGGGTTTTTTTGCCTTCCCCTGGATCAACTTGTAGGAAAACAGGCTGAACTGGATGGACAGATGTCTTTTTTCGGCCTTACAAACTATGTTACTATGTTACTATGTTACCTCGTGTACCCGAACGCCGCCATGTTCGGCCGAATACTATATTCGGCCGAACACTATATTCGGCCGAACATGTTCACTCAACACTAGTAAGGTTACAAAGAAACCCCAAATGAAAAAAATCCACTGAATTGTTTTTACCATTTTTTAATGATGGTTATTCTTTAAATGTAAGATGTGTTATCCCTATGTTTCTTGGCATAGCTCTAGTGGTGCATGTTTAGATTTGAGTGAAAAAGAATATTCTTTACAAATTCCCTTAGAAATAATATAAAGTTAATTTTGTTTACATATCACATTATGAAAATAAGGTCTTGTTAGATTAACCTTCCCTGTCTAATCAACATCTAGACTCTCTGATAAGAATAGCTTTTGGAAAGGGATAGAAGTGTTTCAGGAAAACAGAATAAATAGAGGTGTAATTATTGGATAACTCACAAAAAGGTGTAATTTTATTTTAACATTGAATAGATAAAATCCTACAGATTTCCACAATTTTCTTGCATGCCACCTAGCATTTTTTTATGTTCCATCTTGAGCTTCTTTTAACTAACATATTTCACTGAGTTACTGCAAGAAAGGCGCTCCCTGTGTCTCTTACGGGCAATTCTGAGAAATTCTTCAAAACCTTGACGGTATATCACGGGTGAACTTGGAATTGAGGTCTTACGTATTCATCTTTTGATACATTACCAAATGCTTGGATCAGGGATACAACATAACCTCCTTAGTGTGCTGAATTGCATATAAAAAATAAATCATGAATAAAAGACGCTATAGGAAAAAAAGACAGGACTTTGTCTTGTCTGTTCTATTGTTCTCTGGAAATTGAGTTGCATGTTGATGACTTTACTGACTGATAAAAGAAGAAATTTAATCTATATGCCAATCTCTATCAGTCATATGATGTTAAATTCCAAACTTTTCCAATTTTACTTCTTACAAAATGTTCCCTATGAGTGCAGTAGCGTTCTACTAATTTCCTTATTTGGATCTGACTGTGAGGCATATAGATGCTTTATAAATGTTTTATTTTTAAAACATGGTTCAGTGTAATCAGGGAATATAACCCAGCTTTGGTTAGGGCAGCATGAACCAGCTGTCAGGTTCCCATTAAAGGCGTGTTCCATCTTTGGGGGCCTTTCTACCAGTTTCCTCCATGCCACCAGACCCGCAGAGCAAAACAAATTTTACCTGTTGGTAGACACTGGGTTCCAGCTCCTTCGGTTCCCCATCGCCACTGTCTCCTCTAGTCTCTGCATGCCAACATCCAATTTGAGGCTGGTTACATCACTGTATCCCCCATGAACCATAGGATCCAGTGATGTGAAACCACGTCAAACCATATGTTGATACACGGAGACTGGAATGAGTCAGTGAAGGAAGGGATCGAAGGAGCCAGCAACAAGAAGCAGAGAACAGTTAAATATGTCTCCCTCCATAGGTCCAGCTATTCAGCAGGGAGGGGAGTCTGGCAGAAAAGCCGTTAAGGGTCCATTCACCCGTCCACAACTGTTTTGGGGTCTGCAAATTGCGGATCTGCAAAACACGGACACAGGCCATGTGCATTCCATATTTTGCAGATGGCATATGGTTGGCGCTATCATAGAAATGCCTTTTCTTGTACATGGTGGACTATTTTTTTTTCGGGGCCACAGAACGGATATGCGGATGCGGGCAGCACACAGCGTTGTTGTCCGCATGTTTTGTGGTTCCATTGAAAATTAATGGGTCTGCACCCGTTTCGCAAAATTCCGGAATGGATGCGGACCCATTTTGTGAATGTGTGAATGAACCCTAAATGTGAACCAACTCCTTAAATGGGTTTCCAGGAATTTAAAAAAAAAAAAAAAAACAAACTTAAATATTATTTTATAATAAATGTATTCACAAATACCTTTCATTAGTTATATCGGCTCGTTTTGTCTAGGGAGCAATCATTAGGAGAAATAAACCCTAAAAAAACACTCACAGGGGTAAGGAAGCCCTCAGATGCTCCCTCATTTACATAAACTTCCAACAATATTAAAGTATCATTAGATATAGTTCATATTATCAATCATCATAGGATGATCATAAATATGAAATCCTAATTGAAAGAGAGGTGTATCTTAAGAAAACATTAATATATAAAAGTTAGCCGATGAGCGCTAAGAATAAGGTGCATCTAGCCGGGAGGAGATGTGTGGCCATGTGATCGCAGAAATAGTGGTCACGTGACTGGGCATAATTTTCTAGAGGTGCAGTGCTAGGTGAGAGGCAGCGTTGCACCAACGAGATATCCTGTCAGGTGACGTCACATGGCCCATTCTTAGAGTAGGGGAAAGAAAAAAAATCAACCCTCTGATGGGTGTGTGCTGGAACTGGAACAGGTCACATGATCCGTTACTCAGGAGACAGGACGCTACCATATCTTGGTGGGACACGCGATCGCAGAGTTCGCAACGTGTGACCCATCACCTTAGAGCAAAGACGCCACCAGCCACAGGCGTCCTCTGCTGTGAGAAGAAAATTACATAAAATAATGAATGAAGAAACGTAACAAATGGATGTGACCCATGCATGAACTGTAGTATTAAGGCCATACAGTATACACCATTAAGTAAGTTAGTAAACACCATTTGGTTATAAGCACAAATACATATAAAAATATATAAGATCAAATGCAGCAAGTAAAGACAGATGTAATGAATTACGTTCCAGTAAAAAAAAAAAAGATGATAATGGTATTAAAAAAAAAGATTAATTTAGATTGGAAATAAAAGTACCATATTTTTCACTTTATAAGACGCACTTTTTCCCCTAAAGCGAATACTAATGAGCGCTTCCATTATGAGCCTGAGAGGGCTGATCTGAGATTAGTTGGGCTGAGTGGCTGATCTGAGGTTTGATGGAGGTCTAAGTGGGATTATCTGAGGTCTGATGGGGTCTAAGTGGGTTGATCTGAGGTCTGATGAGGGTCTGACAATGTGTTTTCCTAAAGAGGTTTTTATTGCATTTTGATTTTGATTGTTGATGGTGATAAAATTATAGCAATATCAGTTGTCACTGTGTTTAATTCACGTTTTTGTTTGGGGATAAGGCAAAAAACATAACAGGTTTGAACAGGTTTGTGTGAACAAATGGGATAGTGTCCATTTTGTTTCCACTGATGATTGCTCCCCCCAAAAAATGACCCATTATAAATAATGAAAGTTATTTGACAATATATTTATAATAAAGTAATATATCGGTATTTTCATTTTCTTAATTCACGGGGAACCTCTTTAAAAAGAAATATTATTTTACATTTTTGCTAGCAAATAGGTCTATTTAGAGATGAGAAATCTAAAATTTTGATTAGCTGCATTTTGGTGTACCTGACAAGCTGCTCAATTTCATGCTGATTCACTGTGTGGGTGCCATATTATGTAGCATGGACCAGGTTTTCCCCTACATTAAAAGTCTGTTTACTGGGGAAAATGTGTCTGACTGAGAAAATAAAAATTATCTGCATAAAAGACTGTATTATTAGACATTAGATTGTGGAGCCTATAGAAATGAATTACAACAGTTTTTAGGATCCATGATAGAGATGAGCGAAGTGATTCGTCGATTCGTATCGAATCTTGGGATTTTTCAGCTGCGAAGCGAATATTAGGTGATTTGCTTCGCTTTTGTACGCATCGCTACGTAGTTTGTCCGCTAAATTATACGCTATTCTACGTATAATTTAGTTACTCTATACGCTGTTGCGCAGACTCCTCCCTGGTAGTTACTCTACACGCTGTTGCGTACGAATTCTATTCAGCGATGCAGACTCCTCCCTGGTAGTTCCGCCCCCTTTTCCTGCACGCGAGCAAGAGTAAGATGGCGGCGAGACAGCAAGGTCCTGACTGGGGAAGCATGTTGTGGGCAGACGACCCCTATGAGGAGAAGGAACCAGAGGAGATCTATCTCTCACAGCTCAGCAGGAAGTCGGATGAGGTGCCTGCTGAGGTGGTGACTCCACTGGCTGACAAGGCGGAGGCGGCAGGAGTTCCAGCTCTGCCGCGCAAGGACTACTCCTTACGCCAGAATTTGATGGTCCCTGAGGCTGTCACCCGGAACGCCCAGACCCTCTGGGAATATAAAAAGCTGGTGGAGGAGTGGGTGGTGCAAGTTTTGGAGCACCCACGGTCTGGTGACCCTAAGCTGGAGCATCAAAGGGGAATCGTTATTTGGTTCAACATGGAGCGGGGAGACGGTTTCATCGGCGATGAGGAGACGGCAGAGGAATTATATGTTAACCGCCGTTCGGTTAACCGGCTGTATCTTCCGTCCGTACGCCACAATCTCCACGCAGGGGATTACGTGGAGTATACCCCCATGAAGAGCCTCCAAGGCCCCTTTGCTACTGGGGTGAAAATCTTAAAGCGACCACCTACTCCTGCAGCGCCCTTCGGAAAACTGGAGTGAGGAGGCCCAGGCCGCAGAAGAGGCTTGTGACCTTGAGACCTTGAGATTTGAAGAGAAATCCCAAGGTCAGGATCAGCCGGAACCCTGATTCCTGATTTGCCGCCACCAATACCACCGATCCTTCATGTGGGACAGATGACCACGAACACTTTCGTGTACCATCCAACTATGGTACAGTACCACTACCAACTGCCATGCCCATGGCAGTTGCAGGCTGCACAGTCCGCCGCTCGTGGAAGAGCGTTACCATCACCATTACACCCGGAGATTCTGTCACCTGGTATGCCGGCAGGAGGATCTGGCCACTACAGAGTGATGGGCAGGGCCAAAGTTACCATTGCCTTTGCCAGTGTGACAGCCCAGACACCAAGAAGACCATCCTTGAGAGGTCGGCGGGGGTCTGCTGCCGCAGCCAGGGCCGCTTTCATGATGAGGCAGGAGCGCCCTCTCATGTCCTTTAGCTCCAGCAGCAGTGAGGAGGACCTGCTTGCCTTTAAGTAATTCCTGCAGTTTTTATGGGAGCCACAACATGGACTTATCCTGAAGGGTGGGCACTAGTTGGCCCTTGTTTTTAGTTTTGTTGCCCCGCATTTGTCCTCACCCAGATGGCCATGGATTATTAGGACTCCCCCCATCAAAAAAAAGTTTTTTTATCCAAGTTGCGCATACGTGCGCCTCATCCCTTTTTTCCCCCTTTTCAGGTTATTTGGGGAGCCCCTCGAAAGAGGGTTTTTAAAGGGAACCTTTGCTGCTATTTTTTTACCCATTTGGATTACAATTTTGCCTATGTGGATTACAAATTGCGACTGAGTTTGGGACTCTGCTCCAGTTCTATGACAAGCGTCAGAAGAAAAGAGACTTAAACGTGTCCGTGAGCATACTAGGTAGGTTATATTTAAAATGTTTATATTATACTTATAATAATGTATTTGCACTATTTACCATATATATGTCTCGAATATTCGCTCTGCCTCTGAGGAGTGCACGCCGCGGCCTCTCCTCGTACGTGCCTGCGTATTACGTAATCGCTTAGACAATAGTACGCTGAGATTCATAAGCTATTTGTACGCTTATGCGTATGTCTTCTAAGAATTTGCGTACATTTTGTAAATGAACGTTCGTTATTAGTGAGCGAATGTTCGCTAATAGCACATAATAACGTATATTTTGTACGCAAATACAATGAATATATTCGTCGAATATACAAATTTTAGGAAAAGTTTGGCGAATGTTCGGCGAATAATTTTTTCAATGATTCGCTCATCTCTAATCCATGATATATAGATCCTAAATATGGCCATGCACAGTTATCAGTTTTATTTTCAAGTGCTGGAACTGTAAATCTTTGTCTTTGTAGAAAGAAAGTCTAGCTTCCACCCTGGCTTGTTACGGTTTGTACTCAACAGAAAGTACTGCAGAATTTCCCACAATATCATGTATATTCTGCTTTAGTTTACAATACATGCCATCAAAGTTCAATAGGACAACTAATGTAGTTTTAGAAAGGCAACCATCTTCACTAATTAAATTATAACACTTCAATATGAAACAAACTGTCACTATTTTATAGAAAAGTATAATTTATTCAGGAGACAGATGAAACCACTTAGTCATAGTCCTTCCTCCTGTCTTCACACTCTATTACATGAGTGCATCTGTAAAACTGTAAGATTTTAGAATTGTGATGTTTACTTGCAACGGACCCAAGGCTCATAATTTAGGAGGAAAAGTGTTATTGTTAGCAATTAACCCATATGGGAAGTTAGTAACACATCCTTATATAAATATATATATATATTTTTTTTTTATCAGCAATGAGTATTAGGTTTAATAAATACATCTTGTATACTATTTATTTCTTCTGTCTAATTAACCAGCACAGTTTATTGTATTTGACATTTTTACTTTTATAACATGAGATGGCCATAAAACGGCTACAAGGCTAGAGCTACAGCAGATTTTGCTGATTTTACCATCAATCCATCCAACATACTGTGTGTGTATGTGTATATGTATGTATATATATATATATATATATATATATATATATATATATATATATATAAACACACACAATACAACAGAAATTTGCATGTCAAAACATGTCAAACTTTTGTCAAAATCTCAACAGCTTTGATCCTTCTATAACACCCTGTGGATTTTCAGCCCACAAATCTGAAATGAAAATATGTAGCAGATATGGCACTTGGAAGCATAAAACACATTCCGTATAAGTGTCTACTTGAATCAAAATCAGCATTAATATCTGTATGTGTGGTTCCAATCTAAGGGTAGTTTCACACATGGTGTTTGTCTGTTTTGGTTTTTTTTTACAAAAGGAAAAAAAAAATCAAACAGTGGGGCACATTTACTAATCTCACCTTTTTTTTAATAAATTGGCAAAATCTGTCATTTATTATGTGTTAATAAATCTTGTTTATCTTTTTTGGATTAAGTCTGACCTCTAGTTGTCGTTTTCTTGTAAGACAGATTCAAATTCACTAAACTGGTCTAAATAGTATGCGCAAGAAAATGTGGTGCAACTCACGACTCAAAAGAGAGACAGAAAAGTACTCCTGTCTTGGAGTAGAGTAGCAATTAGACTGTTTTTATGACAACATTTCTGAATTTGTCTTAAAACTCAAAATAGGTGCAACAGGCGCAAAAATGCCTCCAAAACAGATGCAAAAAAAGATGGTAAAAGACAAAAAATAAGACAGTTATAAACATGATAGCACTAAAAATTACATGCTGTCATTATTCTGTGGGGCAATACGATTATGGCAATATCAAATTTTCTGACAGCCATAACTTTTTTATATTTCTGTCTACAATTGTAGAAAGCTGTATGAGGGCTTGGGGTACAACTTTTTGATCACTGTTAATCAAGTTTTCAATTTCACGGAAACTAGCAACGGAAAGAAAATAAGTTTGAGTGCATGAGCCCTTACTTGGAGACTGGGAGATTGTTTCTTGCTCGATGTTGTAAAGTTTCCAACAGTGAGATCTGTTATAGGTATCAGCACTTTACGACTTAGGAGGGAGTGAAAAGTGTTGGTGAGTCATTTTAAATTATTGGATGTTGAAGAGATAAAAATGATCTTTTCGCCACAGATATTTTACACACCTAGAACACCACCTCTGGTAGAGCCTAACAGCCTTCCATGCATAGCAGATAGAGATGAGAGAATTATTCAAAAATTTGATTTGGCTAAGAGATGAGCGAATCTTCAAAAATGTGCTTCGGCGAATAATCGACGAGTTTATAACAAGATTCGTTCTTAATACGAATTTATTCGAAGTTGCGTTAAAAAATAATTGTTCTGCAAACATTCCTGCACAAATTACGAACATGCAGTCTAACCGTTGTTAAAAGTACGCTACTGAACTGAATGCATAAGCATTAGCGTACAAATCCTTAGTGTACTATTGTCTCACGAGCTAGAAAAGTAAGGTGCTTACTGCTAGCTATCCGGCTAAGTGCATAATTTACCAAAAACACCATACAATAAATGCATAATAGGAGACATTGCAGTATCGGAAAAAGAATACACACAATGGGCTAAAGTGCTTGAACGTTGCTGAACCTGTAAAAACTAGTGTTGAGCGAGCATGCTAGGCCGAACTCACTGTTCGGCCGAGCATGCCAACGCTCGGGTCCGCTCGGTGTTCGGCCGAACACCGAGTGTACTCGAGCGCAATGCTCGAGTCTCTTCCCCTCACGTTTGTTCGCTGCTACGCAGCGAATAAACGTGCGAGAGAGTACTGGCATTCGCTGTAATGTTGATTTGTACGCTAATGCTACGCATTGTATGCTAATGCGTACAAATTTGTATGCTAATGCTACGCATTGTACGCTAATTCATACGAATTTGTATGCAAATGCTACGCATTGTACGCTAATGCGCACTAATTTGTATGCTAATGCTACGCCTTGTACGCTAATGCGTACAAATTTGTATGCTAATGCTACTCATTGTGCGCTAATCCGTACAAATTCAGTTAATTAGCATACTTTTACGAGTGAAAGGAGTAAAAGAAGAGAAGTCGCGATTCTGACCTTTTTCTATTAACCAGACACCCTCCCCTCTTCCGAGCGGGGGGTGCCTGATTTAGTTCCATTGACTAACATAATGCTCGGGTGCTCGGCCGAGCACTCGAGCACCCCCTAGTGCTCGGCCAGAGCACCCGAGCATGCGAGCACAGAGGTGCTCGCTCAACACTAACAAAAACGTTATTGCTAAAATACTGCAAAGACATAATTATGCAAACATGTTAGTGCAATCAATTTCACATTTGCAAGCATAATAGGCTCAGATATACATTTGAGACAGAGGAGAAGACAGAGGAGTGCCACAGTGCAGGAGAGGTAAGAGAGATTTTTTATTTTATTCTTGTGGGCTGATCTGGGGTCTGATGGGGGCTGAGTGGGCTGATCTGAGGTCTGATGGGGGCTGAGTGGGCTGATGGGCTGATTTGAAGTCTGATGGGGGCTGAGTGAGCTGATCTGAGGTCTGATGGGGGTCTGAAAGGGCTGATCTGAGGTCTGAAAGGGTTGATATGAGGTCTGATGGGGGTCTGACATGGAAGGCTGATATGGGAGGATGATGTGATGTCCTGAAATTTATGGGAGGTCTGATATGAGGATCTGATATGAGGTCTGATGAAAAACATTTTTTTCTTATTTTCCTACTCTAAAATATGAGGTGTGTCTTATCATCGGGTGCATCTTATAAAGCAAAAAATATGGTACTTTGTCACTATGAGCATTTCTTTGTAAGTAGGGGGTGCAATTACTGGGAGCGGCGATTGCGCCGTTCCTCATCATTGTATTCCTCAGATGCCACGTTCATACATGATTGTGGCATCTTAGATAAATAACAGTGTAAAATTTTAAAAAAGTCAAATAAAATCATACTCACCTGATCCATTTGCCTTTGATGATCCGGTCACCATCATCTTACTTGAAGATCTTACAGGAAATCTTGAAGCCCGTGGTGATGTGATACATGACCGTGCATGGCATTTCACGTGCGAGATCTTCAAGCAAGATGGCTGTGGCTGGCCTATCACGAACAAACGGATCAGGTATGATGTTTTTTACATTATTTCAAATTAAATCGATTCGCTACCATGAAGCACAAGAAAATTCGGCTTCACTGTGAATTGAATTTATCCTAAAATTTGTATCGAAGCTCCCTTTGTGGACTTCAATTCGCTCAACACTAATCGCAGACCCAGAAGCCATTGTAAGACTTACAGCTGCCATAGCAACCATCACCTCACAATTAAATTATAGGTGCAAAGATATACAGAGGGAACTCCCTCTCTTTTAAAAAGCTCCCTTTTAAAACCACTTAGACACTGACCAGAACTCAGAATTGACCAGTGAGAGGTTACAAAGCTGGCACTGAAGTTTTCTCTGATCACTGCCATTACAGCAGGAGTCTGGTTGTCAGCCACTGTCCAAATGTTGAACTGTATTGGGACACACCTTATTGAATACTCAGTTGTTCAGTTACTCACACATTTTCAGGAGTTATAACAGAGAATGATACAATGTAGAGTTCTAAGAAGATGCATCAGAGTTATTATTTATTTTATTTTTATTGCTGAATACAAGTATTTACTGAAGCAGTCACTCAGGAAAGGTAACTGACCCTCTATAATTTGCTGATTTTGTCCAACTAATCCAACAGAGGATAATAGGATAATAGGTGTATGTATATGCATTATCAGAAGGTGATATATAAAGCAGAGAGAATCTAGTAATGTTCCCTATATAGCACTCATAACAATAAATCAAAATAACTCCCAGAATAGCTATTCCAGGTAAGTGCACTTATTAACATATAAAATGTAACTTTTATTAAGGTAATTAAAACAGTGTGTCCATGATAATCGTGCACACTGAACAGAAAACACATATGCTCAAACAAGTAGCACAATATATGGTACATAAAGCACCGAGGCTATGAGATCAATCAACAGCCTACAAACAAACTTAAACGGTACCCATAGTAGTAATAATGCAACGGTCTTACCCATCCAGGCAGTCACGTGAGTTGTTGGTCCTACTTGGTACCGCGACACAGGCTGTTAGGACCACAAAGGGGTAAAAGGCAGATGTTCGGCAAGGGTCTGCTATATAATGATAGATGAAGGGTATGGGCACCGTCCCTAATATGACCCTAAGAATCAAGGGTGAAGGGGCTACACATACCCTACCTATCTACACGGGGCAACCCATGATGGTTGGGGGCCCCGTCAGGATGCCTTACCCTATGTCCCGGACCTAACACTCAAAACATGAAAAACAAAACATGATGCCCACTCCCAGGGGTCAGTGTCTACTACCAGGGGAGTGGGCATCATGACCGAGTGACACTGCGGGAGCAGGCGAACCACATAAACATTTTTCGTGGCCCTGTATGGTGGCGGTGACAACAGAGTGACTGAGTGAGTATGCGGTAGCTGGTGAAGCACCCAAAAATTTAGCCTGACACAGCATGGCGGTTACACCACCAATGACTTTGTCCGACTGAGAATGCAGTGAAATGGCTTTTGTTGAGCCTCCAAAAATTTTTTTCTTTTCGGAGTACATAAAGTCGACCCTCAGCAAAAATTTTTTTTTTAAATGTCGGTACTTGCGCCTCCTGAAAATTTGTTTTGGACTGTCTGTTTGACACTTCTGAAACATTGTTTTACACTATCTGTAGTTGACACTGCGGAAAAATTGTTTGGAGAGAGGACCTATAGGTGGACCTCCGGAAAAATTGTTTGGAGAGAGGGCCTGTAGGGGGCCCTCCGGAAAAATTGTTTAGAGAGTGGGCCTGTAGGTGGCCCTCCGGAAAAATTGTTTAGAGAGAGGGCCTGTAGGTAGAGGAGATTTGAATTCCAGTGAAATCCAGGCTTTGCTCATTTTAATAAGCGTCAGCCTGTCAGCGCTGTCAGTTGACAGGCGTGTACGCTTATCGGTGATGACGCCACCAGCTGCACTGAATACCCGCTCTGACAACACGCTAACGGCAGGGCAGGCCAGCACCTTGTACCGTGGGTCCAGGAGAGTGAACACCCAGTAATCGGAGTTTGAAAAAATACTTCTAGCGCGAGGGTCACGGGATAGGCAGCCTAACATGAAGTTTGCCATGTGCGCCAGAGTCCCAACACGCAAGAATTCCCTCTCCTCACTGGCCTGACTCTCCATTTCCTCCTCCTCCTCTTCAGCCCATACACGCTCAAGAGTTTAAAAGGACTGAGCATTGGTACCCTCTTCTGTCTCGCCAACATTCTTCTCCTCCTCATCCTCATCCCCCTCCTCCGATACGCGCTGAGAAACAGACTGGAGGGTGATCTGGCTATCAAGCGACGTATCTTCCTCCACCGTCTCTTGTGACAAGCGCAAAGCATCCGACTTCATGCTGAGCAGTGAGTTTTTCAACAGGCAAAGCAGCGGGATAGTGAGGCTGATAATGGCGGCATCGCCGCTGACCATCTGTGTTGACTCCTCAAAGTTGCTCAACACCTGGCAGATATCAGACATCCACGTCCACTCCTCATTGTAGACTTGAGGAATCTGACTGACCTGACTACCAGTTCTGGTGGAAGTTGACATCTGGCAGTCTACAATCGCTCTGCGCTGCTAGTAAACTCTGGATAACATGTTTAATGTCGAATTCCATCTTGTGGGCACGTCGCACAACAGTCGGTGAGCGGGCAGCTGTAGGCGGCGCTGCGCTGCCCTGAAAGTGGCCGCATCTGTGGTGGACTTGCGGAAACGCGCACAGATGCGGCGCACCTTGGTGAGCAAATCAGACAGATTGGGGTATGTCTTGAGGAACCGCTGAACTATTAGATTGAACACGTGGGACAGGCATGGTACATGTGTCAGTCTGCCGAGTTGCAGAGCCGCCACCAGGTTACGCCCGTTGTCACACACAACCATGCCTGGCTTGAGGTTCAGCGGTGCCAGCCAAAGATCGGTCTGCGCCGTGATGTGCTGTAACAGCTCTTGGGCGGTGTGCCTTTTGTCACCTAAGCTCAGCAGTTTGAGCACCGCCTGCTGGCGCTTTACCACGGCACTGCTGCTGCGCCTAGAGCTACCGACTGAAGGCGCCGTGCCCACGGATGGTAATTCGGAGGAGGAGGTGGAGGAGGAGGGGTCGGAGGAGGAGGCATAGTACGTCTGAGAGACCGTGACCGAGGTAGGCCCCAAAATTCTCGGTGTGGGCAGTACATGAGCGGCCCCAGGGTCAGACTCGATCCCAGCCTTCACCAAGTTAACCTAATGTGCCGTCAGTGATATATAGTGTCCCTGCCCGGCAGCACTTGTCCACGTGTCCGTGGTTAGGTGGACCTTCTCAGAAACAGCGTTGGTCAGGGAACGGATGATGTTCTGTGACACGTGCTGGTGTATGCATGGGACGGCACATCGGTAAAAATAGTGGCGGCTGGGGACCGAATACCAAGGGGCAGCCACCGCCATGAGGTTGCGAAAGGCCTCGGTCTCTACCAGCCTATAGGGCAGCATCTCCAGGCTCAGCAATTTGGAGATGTGGACGTTGAGGGCTTGGGCATGTGGGTGGGTGGAACTGTATTTCCTCTTGCGCTCCAGCGTCTGCTGTAAAGACAGCTGAACACTGCGCTGGGACACATTGGTGGACGCTGTGGAGGATCGTGGAGGCGAAGGTGTGGTTTTCCGGCGGGAGGCGCTCGTGCCGGGGTCCTTGGCAGGGGGTTGACTAGCAGAGGCAGGGAGTTACACAGTGGAACACCACTGCCTCTTCCAACCTGTTCTGGTGCAGCACTCGCCTCCGCCTCAGAAGCACTGTCTTCACTCGGCTTATCAACCCAGCTTGGGTCAGTCACCTCGTCATCCTCCGATTCCTCAGTCTGCTCCCCCCTCGGACTTCCTGCCCTGACAACAACTTAACCACTGTCTGACAACCGTGTCTCCTCATCGTCCGACACCTCTTTACACACTTCTTCCACTAAGTCAACAATGTCATCACCCTCAGACTGCGACAGTTGGAAAACTTGGGCATCGGGAAAGAGGTCAGCAGCAACCTGAGAAGTGGTTTGTGACTCTGGGAAGGGTCCAGAAAACAGTTCCTCAGAGTATGCCGGATCGCATTCCAAATTTTCCTGGGAGGGGGCAGACTGGGGGGAAGAAGGTTTAGGTGGAGGAGCCAGAGGAGTGCCCCCTTGAGTAACGTGGGTGGACTGCGTGGAAGACTGACTGGTGGACAAATTACTTGAAGCATTGTCCGCAATCCACGACATCACCTGTTCGCACTGTTGTGGTTTCAACAGTCCTCTACCACATGTCCCTGTAAGTTGAGACATGAAGCTAGGGAGTGTAGCTCTGCGGCGTTCCCCTGCTCCCTCATCAGCAGGTACTGTCTCACCCTGCAGGTACCGTGCAGTATGGAGCAATTACACTGAAACTATTAGATTAGGCAGTCTTGGTCTGCTTAAGTGCAACCCAGAAAAATGTCGCACTCAGATTTTTCTAATGTAGCTCTATCAGTGAGAGCAAAAGACCTTTTTTAATTACGTGACCTACAGTATGGGTCACCTGGACAGAAAATACGGATTGTGGTTTGTATATAGGTGGATAAGTTAGAGCAAAATTACGTATTTTATTACGTACCGTGCAGTATGGAGCAATTACACTGAAACTATTAGATTAGGCAGACTTGGTCTGCTTAAGTGCAACCCAGAAAAATGTTGCACAGAGATTTTTCTAATGTAGCTGTATCAGTGAGAGCAAAATACCTTTTTTAGTTACGTGACATACAGAATGGGTCACCAGGTCAGAATATACGGATTGTGGTTTGCATATAGGTGGATAAGTTAGAGCAAAATTACGTATTTTATTACGTACCGTGCAGTATGGAGCAATTACACTGAAACTATTAGATTAGGCAGACTTGGTCTGCTTAAGTGCAACCCAGAAAAATGTCGCACAGAGATTTTTCTAGTGTAGCTGTATCAGTGAGAGCAAAAGACTTTTTTTAATTACGTGACGTACAGAATGGGTCACCTGGACAGAAAATACGGATTGTGGTTTGTGGTGACTGGACAGCTGAACTGTGACACACAGAATGGTTCCACACAGCTGTATGAAATGGATTTGTATCACTGAGATAAAACAACAAAAAAACTAAGTTGTTTTTTTTTTTTTTTTAACGCAACGTGCAGAATATATCAGAGAGCAAACTCAGCCCCTGCTGACTGTGGCTATTTTGACTGCAACACAGAAAAATGTCGCACTCAGATTTTTCTAATGTAGCTGTATCAGTGAGAGCAAATGACCGTATTGGATTACGTGATGTACAGTATGGGTCACCTGGACAGGAAATACGGATTGTGGTTTGTGGTGAGTGGACAGCTGAACTGTGACACACAGAATGGTTCCACACAGCTGTGTATCACTGAGATAAAACAAGAAAAAAAATAAGTTTGTTATATATGGCGATAGCTGCACTACTAGTGCCAGCCAGCCCAGCCAGGAGACAAAAAAAAGTGTCTTGTAGCCCTTAGAAGGGCTGTTGGGTTCTTTTGAGATCACTCCAGCCTAACAGAGAACTAAATCCAGGCCCTGGAAAGGAAAAACATCCAGGGCTGAAAGGGTTAAAGGCACTGGCAAACGCCTCCTTTATACCTCAAGTTCATGGTAGCTAACCTAAATAACAAAGGTTTAAAGAGAAACCCATTTCATTGCTTTTCACACTGACTATATAAATTGCTTTTCTGCAACACTCACAGATCTCTCAAGTTCTGTCAAAAAGCAAAAATACATTTCCTAACCAAAACTGAGAAGTCCTTGGCTTTTCAAATGACTGTAAATTGCACAGCTAAGTGCATATAGCCACAGGGTTGTCACAGTCACTTTTCTTGATAATTCATCATAGCATACTAACTCCATAATATCATTACTGTGTCTCTTCTCACTGTACTCATCCAACAAGTTAATTTAATCAACTAATAATAGATCCAGGAAAGGCATGCGAGAGGCTCTAGTCTTTTTTAAATCCAATCATGAGTTACAGAGCAGTGAGAGCTATGTACATTTACTTACTACAACATTTAAACAGGTAGCTTTGGTACATTTCATGTAAAAAAGTGCAAAAAATTGTGTCGAAATGACAATCTGGCTGCAGTGGATTAAGAAGCTTCAATTAATTTGCTCTGGTGATTATCTGATGGAGAAATCTAATATGTTGTCCTTGATCATGCTGTTTTTTTTTTCTTTCACTGTTAGTTTCATACTGTCGATATATCAGAATATTGTTACGGGTATAAAATATAGCATTGAATAATACTTATTTCTAGCATGCGCTGATTTACATGTAATTTGGATAAATGATGCACAAACCAAAGTCATTTATTTGAAAATGTGATTATATTAACATAAAGATTATCTTTTTTTCTCGTCTCACATTTGACAGAATTCTTTTTTTCTGGGTTTTTTTTTTTGAAAATTACTAGGTTCAAAGAACATTTTAGCATAGCAGTCGGCTAAAGGTATGACCTAGATAAACGCAACTGTATGTCTACACAGTTTTATATGTCTGCCGTTGGCTCCTACAAACAAAAAAGTATACTTTTTTTTTCTCTACTGTTGTATTGAAAAGCATAGCGAACTGCACAGTCAAAATTATGCAAAAAGAGTCTTTTTTTGGAATATGTTTGGCTGTTGAGTTCTAGGTATAACAAAATATATTTGAAGTGGCCTTCACGCCAAACATGCAGCGCTGAATTTATATGATGTTAGGGGCATATTTATTAAGACAGGCGTTTTAATAACCCCTATATCTAACGGTGGATTCGCCGGAGTTAGGACGAGATGCAGGCCTCTACATAACTTTGGCGGATCCTCCGCCACTTCTAAATGTGAGACAGCTTCTAATCTACAGTACAGACCAAAAGTTTGGACACACCTTCTCATTCAAAGAGTTTTCTGTATTTTCATGACTATGAAAATTGTAGATTCACACTGAAGGCATCAAAACTAGGAATTAACACATGTGGAATTATATACTTAACAAAAAAAGTGTGAAACAACTGAAAATATGTCTTATATTCTAGGTTCTTCAAAGTAGCCACCTTTTGCTTTGATTACTGCTTTGCACACTCTTGGCATTCTCTTGATGAGCTTCAAGAGGTAGTCATCTGAAATGGTAGTCCAACAGTCTTGAAGGAGTTCCCAGAGATGCTTAGCACTTGTTGGCCCTTTTGCCTTCACTCTGCGGTCCAGCTCACCCCAAACCATCTCGATTGGGTTCAGGTCTGGTGACTGTGGAGGCCAGGTCATCTGGCGTAGCACCCCATCACTCTCCTTCTTGGTCAAATAGCCCTTACACAGCCTGGAGGTGTGTTTGGGGTCATTGTCCTGTTGATAAATAAATGATGGTCCAACTAAGCGCAAACCGGATGGAATAGCATGCCGCTGCAAGATGCTCTGGTAGCAATGCTGGTTCATTATGCCTTTAATTTTGAATAAATCACCAACAGTGTCACCAGCAAAGAACCCCCACACCATCACACCTCCTCCTCCATACTTCACGGTGGGAACCATGCATGTAGAGTCTATGCGTTTACCTTTTCTGCGTCGCACAAAGACACGGTGGTTGGAACCAAAGATCTCAAATTTGGACTCATCAGACCAAAGCACAGATTTCCACTGGTCTAATGTCCATTCCTTGTGTTCTTTAGCCCAAACAAGTCTCTTCTGCTTGTTGCCTGTCCTTAGCAGTGGTTTCCTAGCAGCTATTTTACCATGAAGGCCTGCTGCACACAGTCTCCTCTTAACAGTTGTTGTAGAGATGTGTCTGCTGCTAGAACTCTGTGTGGCATTGACCTGGTCTCTAATCTAAGCTACTGTTATCCTGCGATTTCTGAGGCTGAACTTATGATGAGATGAACTTATCCTCCGCAGCAGAGGTGACTCTTGGTCTTCCTTTCTTGGGGCGGTCCTCATGTGAGCAAGTTTCTTTGTAGCGCTTGATGGTTTTTGCGACTGCACTTGGGGACACTTTCAAAGTTTTCCCAATTTTTCGGACTGACTGACCTTCATTTCTTAAAGTAATGATGGCCACTCATTTTTCTTTACTTAGCTGCTTTTTTCTTGCCATAATACAAATTCTAACAGTCTATTCAGTAGGACTATCAGCTGTGTATCCACCTGACTTCTGCCCAACACAACTCATGGTCCCAACCCCATTTATAAGGCAAGAAATTGCACTTATTAAACCTGACAGGGCACACCTATAAAGTGAAAACTATTTCAGGTGAGTACCTCTTGAAGCTCATCAAGAAAATGCCAAGAGTATACAAAGCAGTAATCGAAGCAAAAGGTGGCTACTTTGAAGAACCTAGAATATAAGACATATTTACAGTTGTTTCACACTTTTTTGTTAAGTATATAATTCCACATGTGTTAATTCATAGTTTTGATGCCTTCAGTGTGAATCTACAATTTTCATAGTCATGAAAATACAGAAAACTCTTTGAATGAGAAGGTGTCCAAACTTTTGGTCTGTACTGTATATGAAACATAAATTATGCACTTTTTGAGATTTTGCACATACAAGATTACAGTTTTCTGTGATAATGTGAATGAATTATGTTGAACTATGTAATTATTATGTTCACCTGCTTATTCACTATTTATATGTGTGGAACACTATGTGTCAGTGCTTGACAAAGACTGCATGGAGCAGTTGAAACGTTGTGCAATGGTGTAATAATGGGATCCACTTTTTTCATCTATTTTGGAGTGCTGCCAGCCTGCTTTATCATTATATATATATATATATATATACATAAAAAATGACAAAAAATGGACAGCACCTCCTACAGGTGAGAGTCAGGTGCAAGCTACCTGCTGGCTAATTAAATACTAAACAGAAAATGGCAGCAGCACTAGATGAGCCATGAGACATAGAATGAACATGAAATGAACATATGAAGAAGCAAAAAAGCATAACTGCTATGTAGATAAAGTGGAAGCTCTTAGCGCATATAAATGATCATAAATATGTCGGGCTCATCCACCAACGATCAAGGTGGCTTCCAATCGGATGAGTCCTACACTAACACTGACCTGCATCCTACAAAAACCGGCAGGCCCATATCAGGAGAACAGCATACCTGGTCAGAAGCTGCACCAATGTGAACAGGAGTGCTAAATTCATTTATCAATGATCAATTATGATCATTTATATGCGCTAAGAGCTTCCACTTTATCTACATAGCAGTTATGCTTTTTTGCTTCTTCATATGTTCATTTCATGTTCATTCTATGTCTCATGGCTCATCTAGTGCTGCTGCCATTTTCTGTTTAGTATTTAATTAGCCAGCAGGTAGCTTGCACCTGACTCTCACCTGTAGGAGGTGCTGTCCATTTTTTGTCATTTTATGTGTATATATAGAGGAGGCCTGGCCTCCTCTGGGAATTTAGCACTCCTGTTCACATTGGTGCAGCTTCTGACCAGGTATGCTGTTCTCCTAGCTCATTTATATGCGCTAAGAGCTTCCACTTTATCTACATAGCAGTTATGCTTTTTTGCTTCTTCATATGTTCATTTCATGTTCATTCTATGTCTCATGGCTCATCTAGTGCTGCTGCCATTTTCTGTTTAGTATTTAATTAGCCAGCAGGTAGCTTGCACCTGACTCTCACCTGTAGGAGGTGCTGTCCATTTTTTGTCATTTTATGTGTATATATAGAGGAGGCCTGGCCTCCTCTGGGAATTTAGCACTCCTGTTCACATTGGTGCAGCTTCTGACCAGGTATGCTGTTCTCCTGATATGGGCCTGCCGGTTTTTGTAGGATGCAGGTCAGTGTTAGTGTAGGACTCATCCGATTGGAAGCCACCTTGATCGTTGGTGGATGAGCCCGACATATTTATGATCATTTATATGCGCTAAGAGCTTCCACTTTATCTACATAGCAGTTATGCTTTTTTGCTTCTTCATATGTTCATTTCATGTTCATTCTATGTCTCATGGCTCATCTAGTGCTGCTGCCATTTTCTGTTTAGTATATATATATATATATATATATATATATATATATATATATATATTAGGAATACTCCTTGTTGTTTCTGGCCCCATTAGAGAGCTCCCAACCAAGGTAGATATGTACCATTTTCAAATGGCTCTATGTCCTCAGGACAATTGAATGCAATAGTGAAACAGAGAATAAATAGAGGGTATAAATACTGTGTAGGGGCACTATGGAGGCATAAATTCTGTGTAAGGGGCACTATGAGGGGTATAAATATTGTGTGGGGGACTATGGGGGTACTGTTGCTATTGTCTTTCTTTGACCTTTTAAAAAGTTGAGAGGCATGTTGTAGTGCTTCTTACAGTACTGTAGACCTATTTACCAACCTGTGGTTCTCTATGTGTTGCAAAACTACTATCATGCACCAACAGCCTGCAGCCATCAGGGTATGATGAGAGTTGTAGAGGTTGGTAAACATGGGTGTCTACAGAGGCACATGCTTATATATATATATATATATATATATATATATATATATATATATATATATATATATATATAGTTCATAAATAAAAACTCTGTTATGCACTGCCGGGTTTAGAGAAAATACACATCTAGAGTGATGTGAATAGTAAACAGTATGCTTTATTGGCTGATAGTCTACACGTTTCACGGGCTGAATCACTCGCTTCCTCAGGACTATACCATTTCACAAACAAACGAACATAGCACATTTAAAACACAGGGGAGGATCGTAGGCAGTGCTCAGGATCGTGATTGGCACTTCTCTACCAAATGTCATCTCGACCTGAGAATACAATAAAGTGAAATTAAATAAAATAAAATTAAATACAATTCAATTGTGTGGTTGTGTGTACCTTTGTACCTCGGCTATTACAGCAGGGGAAGAGGGAGGAAATCTTGAAAGGGGGCGGGGAGGGTAGCGATATTTTGATCCTCTTCTTACTACACAAGTATTCACTGTCATGTGGGATTTTTTGTTCTACCGGCAATTACTGTTGTTCATATATATATAAGTTACTATTGTTAAACGTATCTGGAAATTTTATATATGAATATGACATATAATGTATGCCATTGTCCCAACCGCATTGATCTGAACTAGCATTGTATGGTCATATGCTAGTGCTGTGTCTTCCCGGTGGTGCGTCCTTACAGGGGTGATATCCATAATACTGTGAGCTATAACTCTGTACTTGCATTGTGGGTTCCTAGTGATAATGGTGGTACTGGTGGGGATGATGCCAGTGTTGCCGGCGGTGCCGGCGCTCGGGCCATGCGCTCTGAAGCGCCGTATGCTCTCTAATCATCCTATTTCCAATTCGCTTGTTGGCCAGCATTGTGAGTACTTGGGGATTGCGCTCTAGACTCCCACCAGTGGCGTACCGCCAATATAGGCAGGGTACGCAGCTGCTACGGGGCCCGTGGCAGTGGGGGGCCCGGAGTGGATAGAAAGCCCCGCCCCCTGCAATTTCTCCATTTGTGAATTATGTTATATAGCCATTGCCATAGTCCTATCTGGGGCACGGACGGCCCCTGCTTCCACTCTGCTCTCCTCCCCCCCCACCCCTTACATACATTGTGTGCATCGGATGTCCCTGTAGCCATCACTGCAGCTAGGGGAGGGCTCACTCTCCTCTGTTTGCTGAGCGCTGCACTGACCAATCAGCATTTAGCAGTGCTAAGCTTCTGCTGCTGATTGGCTGGTGCATCACAGCAGCAGACAGAACTGAGAGGGCGGGACTTGGCAGTCTTCAGAGAAGCCACCAGACTCCAGCTCCCAGCGTTGCTAGCAAGTTTCTGAGACTTGCCAATGTGTGCCACAGACAATGTGAGTGCTTCTGTGTTTAAAAAAAGTTAATAGGTGGATTGTTAGTGGGGGAAAGAGGCTGGGCTCTGCTGGGGAAGAAGCAAGCAGAGTTTGGGAGGTGTATGTGTGTGGGGGGGGGAAGCTGGGGGGTTGTCACACTGTTCTGTATATAAGGGACAGTGTGCTCCCTCCCTCCTCCCATGAACTCTGCTTACTGTTCAAACTCATATAGAGGACAGTGTGGCTGTCCAAAGGGCTGTCTTCCCTCACTATGAACTGTGGGGGGGGCCTAGTGCACACTGAGTATCAGCAGCAAAATGACTTCAGATGTGGGGGGATGGACTGTGTCAGGCTTTAGCACAGTGGGCACAGGCAGGATGAGCTATGTGTATGCGGGCCCCTGCCCTGCACTCGCTCAGCTGTGCTCTCATATATATGGCGCCCTGTGCCCACTCTGCTAAAGCCTGACATAGCCCATCTGTGCCCGGCTTTACCAAAGCTGGCAGGCAGGAGCAGTGATGTGTGCTGTAGATCACTCGCTGCAGCCCCAGTGAGATCCTTACTCCCATACACCACTGTCATGTCATTGGTGTATGAGAGTACGGTTTATAAAGTGCTTTAGGCACCTGAATTCAGCGCCTATTTCTCCTAGAGAAAAAAGTGTTAGAAAATGTCATTTTAAGGTACCTATAATAGGTTTTAATAAACTTTATTTAAAAGTTTAGATACACTTTGTCAGGGACACCCAACCTCCATCTGGTGCAAAACTAAACTTATTTGCATGCCCTGCCTTGTAGTTGCAATAGCTGGAGGGCCGCAGGTTGGATATTCCCGCTTTAAAAGGGTATTCCAGTTGTTTGACGTTATCCCCTATCCATAGGAAAAAGGGAGGGGTGATGAGGGAAGAGCCAGGGCAGTTAGTGGGATAGGCCAATGGTGGGTAGTAGGCGGAGCTGGGGGGCCCTATTCAGACTCCTGCTATGGGGTCCAATGATTTCTATGTATGCCCTTGACTCCCACACCATTCTTCAGTGTCATTTTTCTTCCTGACGGTTAGTTATGGATTAACATCATAGTTTTGAGATTGAGATGCTAGCTTTTTGTATGAATTATGGGATGATCTCAGTCCGGCATTTACATTGTAACAAAGTTGTGCTGGGTTTTACATATCTTTAGCAGGGAACGAGTTAGGATGAAATTATGAAGTTCATTCGTTAATGTTTCTTCGTATCTAAGTATAATATTGTGCTCATAATAAATGCACATGACACACTGGTGGTCTAGAGGCAAATAAAGGGCCTAACAATAAATGGGACCAACTTACAGAACAGAATTACTTGAAAAGATGTTTTAAAGGATGAAAACCAAAAAATAATAAAATAAAAAAGAAATAAAAAGTAATAATAAAAGATATTGGACCATGGAGTACTTCTCTAAAAGACTACAGCAAAGACAAAGCCTAGTGACTCAATATACGTCTATGAACAACACCAACGGAAAAGAGACAACTAAAGACACCCACTCCGAGGTGTTTGGTATGGAAGACACTAATAATATGTTAGACTTATTTAAGAATTTTGAAAACAACCTTAAAAATGAACTGTTTCATCAATTAGATGTCCTCTTTCTGAGAATATACCTTCAGGAGAATCTAGCCCCAAGGGGACTAAAATGGCAATACCACCCACATTCTCAGACGACCCCACTTTCAAGTATGAATGGAATGATTATTTAGATTAATGCGAGACAGGTCTAATTAAAGGTAAAAGGGGAACTAGTTCTCCTTGGGGAGAGAGTGCCTTAATTGGTATTAGGAGAGTGCCTTAATCAGCGTTAGGAGACTTATAGGCCATTCATGTTCCTCTGGAATTCTATGAAGAAAAAAGGGATGCAAATGAGCTCTTAACAAGCTGTGCCTCTAAATGCCACCAGATGTAAGGCAGCTAATTAGGCTTATCATTAACCCCTTCACGCCCAGCACTGTACATGTACAGCGCTGGGGCGATGCGCCCGCTCGCAAGGGCGGCGGGCGTCATGGCCGGCAAGTCTCTGCTGTTCCTAACAGCAGAGACTTGCCGCTACTTACTAGATCGGCGGCGTCTTCCTGGGCGTTTAGATGCCGATCTAGTTGCGCCTGAACCCGGAAGCGTTCGCTTCCGGGTGGTGTACAGACACCCCGTGTGGCCAATCGGGGTGTCTGTACACCATATGAAAACTGTAATCCTCGCTGGTGAGGATTACAGTTTTCAAAGTGCAATTCTTATTCTGGCCACTAGATGGCAGGCCAGGATAAGAAATGAGCAATTCTTGGATTTCTGAGTCTAGAAAATCCCTGATTGCTCATAAAGAAAAAAAAAGCCACAATATATCAGCCCATATTTGAGCTTTCAAATAGTAAAAAAAAATTTTTTTTAAAAATGTTAAAAAATATATAAAAAGTAAAAAAGATATAAAAGTTCAAATCACCCCCCTTTCCGTATAATTAAAAAATAAATACCTAAATAACAATAAATATAGACATCATGGGTATCACCGTGACTGAAAATGCCCGTACTTTTAAAATATTTTTTAAAAATTCCAATACGGCGAATTGTGTGGCGGAAAAAAGCGTCCAAATGGCGATTTGCCGTTTTTTGTCGCTTTTTTTTCCTAAAAAAATTAAATAAAAAGTGATCAAAAAGTCATACACACCGCAGAATGGTATCAATAAAAACTTCAGATCGTCCCGCAAAAAATGACAGCTCTGTACACATAAATACCAAAAAGTTATAGGGGTCAAGATATGACAAGGAAAAAAAAAAAAGGGCAACTTTCTAATTATTTTATCACTATGAAAACGCAGGAAAAACTATACATATTAGGTATTGCCGGATTCGTACTGACCAGTAGAATGAAAGTAATGGATCAGTTTTAATGCACATCGAACGCTGTAAATAAGAAACCCGTAGAACTGTAGCGGAATAGCGGTTTTCTTGCAATTTCACCCCATTTGGAATTTTTTTCCCGCTTCCCACTACACCATATGCAATATTAAATGGTGGCGTTGGAAAGTACAACTTGTCCCGCAAAAAACAAGCCCTCATACAGCTATGTGAACAGAAAAATAAAACAGTTATGGCTGTTTGAAGGCAGGGAGCGCAAAACGAAAATGCAGAACCGAAAAAACCTCCGGGGGTGAAAGGGTTAACAAAAGAGAGACATTCACTGAAACATACACCAAAGATATAGACAACAATATCAAATTGCTATCACAGTTCTCCAACCATCCTGATTTCACCACCATAAACCATAATCTGACGAATAGGATTTACCAAATGGAATCCGAGATGATAGCCACTAAATCACGCAAACTACAAAGAGGTAGAAACGACAGAGAACATGACTCTTATGGCTCATTCACACGAACGTGTCGTGTTTTGCTCTCCGCAAATTGTGGATCGGCAAAACACGGTTGCCGCCCGTGTGCCTTTTGCAATTTGCAGAACGGAATGGGCGTCCCTTTATAGAAATGCCTATTCTTGTCCGTTTTTTGCAGGGCCACTGAAAGGAGCAACGGATGCGGACAGCACACGGAGTGCTGTCCACATCTTTTGCGGCCCCATTGTAGTAAATGGGTCCGCACCCGAGCCGCAAAATATGCGGCTCGGATGCGGAACCAAACCACGGCCGTGTGAATTAGCCCTTATAGATCTTGGGGAAAAACAAAACTCACATTCCAGTAAAGATGATTTCTCCTCCAACACTCTTCACAGTTTTCAGGTAAATACTGCCTCTAGAGATGATCCAGAAAGTCAAACTTATACTTGTCACCCACACATATACCAGGTGCCAAAACAGCTAGCATACCCCCACTCAAAACCTAACCATAGGAGCCGCTCTTTCACTAACCAAAAATACCATGAACCCCCAAATAAAAATCATGTTAGATTTAACACTACCCACTCTATGAAAGAAAAACCTCTTACAAAAATTACAGATGACCTTTCCTGATGTCACCATGAGATTAAATGGACTAATTAAAAGAGCCTTTGAAAAGCAGTATATCAATAAGAAAGAAAAGTACTTTTTAACCCCAAAGACACCACGCACACCATACTTCTATCATTTCAGATACATAAAAGTACAACACATCCACCAGGGCGACCGATTGTTTCAAACACAAAATGCGCCACCAGCAACCTGTCACAATATCTCAATATGTTTCTACAACCATATGTCAAACAATTACCAAACTATTTACATGATTCAAGTCAACTCATCCGCAAACTGCATACCATCGAATGGCTACCTGACTATGGCCTCCTCACTCTTGACGTTACAGCTCTCTATTCCAATATACGCCATGATTTTGGGACCCAGTGCATCAGAAACATGCTTTCTAAAGACCATTCCTTGAGACCACAACAAGCAGAGTTCTTAATAGAAGAACTCCTCTTCATCTTAGAAAACAATTACTTTACATATAACAACACTACCTACCACCAATGTGTCGGGACCACTATGGGGACACGAGTGGCGCCGTCTTTTGTGAATATTTTTATGGGCGAATTTGAGGACAGGTACTTCTGGGACCATCACGTATACAAAGAAAATATTGTCCACTTTAGAAAGTATATAGATGATCTGTTCATTATTTGGAACGGCAATGAAAAATCTGCCTTTGATTTCTGCAATAGTCTTAACCTGGCTAGAGATGAGCGAATCGATTCGTCGATTTGTTGATTTGTATCGAATCTTGGGAATTTTTTAGCTGCGAAGCGAATTCAATTCATTAGCGAACTTTTACTGTTAGTTCGTTTATCATGCGCAAAAGCCCGGCAAGAAAGCGGTCACCTGACCTAGTGGGCAGGGCTTGCTCTGATTGCCTCAGGCTCGGTAAGTCAGTGACGCATCACTTCTGCTGAGACGAGCAGAAGTACTGTGTGTAAAGTTCTGAGACTTGTTTTGTGAAAATTTGATATAATAGCTCTGGGCATCCATATTACACATATCAGGGATACTGCAGGGCAATTGCAGGGCCAGTTCAGGGCTAGTATTTAATCAAGCAGGGAGAGAGAGACAGGGAGAGATAGGGAGAGACAGGGACAAAGACCAGCTGCAGGGCCACAGAGTGAATTGAAAAATGTCTGGAATGGATAAGCAAAGGGGTCCAGTTCCAGCCAGACTTTGAGTTCTAAAATAAAGGAGAAGGTGGCACAGGGCAGCAGTGCCAAAGGACCTGTAGCCGGAGCATCTACTAGTAGTATTTGCAATACTTGGCCGCTGTTCCACCAGGCTAACCCACCGAGGCGCAAAATTGTAGTGGAGGAGAAAGTAGATGAGGTAGTGGAGTGGATGGCACGCTCATCTCAGTCTCAGCCGGATGATCTGCTGTCATCTGCTGATACAGTATCCATATGAAGCCAGGGGTCAGACTCAGAGCATTCCTCCTGCTACACCATTCCTCTCCAACATTTTCTGCCACCTCTCGGGCTTCAGTGCTCCCTCCTAGTGGTGTCCCTTCTGCAATTTAAAAAAAAAAAAAGCCACCGAAGCCCACCTTATAATCCGGCGGTTATAGAGGACAGCCTCAGCCAACAGCTGCAGCCAAGTGAGCAGGCCCAGATCACCCGCCTCAATGAGCAGGTCTGGCTCACAAAGCCTCTTCTCAGACCCCCTGGACTTCTGGGCAGGCAGATTACAACAGTGGCCAGAACTGTCCCACTATGCACTAGGGCTTCTTTCCTGCCCAGCCTCAAGTGTCATGTCAGAGAGGGTTTTTAGTGCCGCTGGGGGGTGGTGACACCCAAAAGGACATCCAAATTTCATACTCCTCTTGCTGATGCTA
>ONZH01026335.1:0-23376 GCA_900303285.1 Rhinella marina | reverse complement strand
TATGTGAGATACTAACAAGATTGTATATTTCAAAGTACAAACAGTAACTGAACAGTGGGGCCTATTAAATGGCCTAGATATTGTATATTTCAAAGTACAAAGCCGTGTAGTAACTGAACAGACGGTGGGTATGTACACCAGGTATGTGAGATAATTTAACAAGAGAACGCACAGTACAGTGGCCTATTAAATGGCCTAGATATTGTATATTTCAAAGTACAAAGCCGTGTAGTAACTGAACAGACGGTGGGTATGTACACCAGGTATGTGAGATAATTTAACAAGAGAACGCACAGTACAGTGGCCTATTAAATGGCCTAGATATTGTATATTTCAAAGTACAAAGCCGTGTAGTAACTGAACAGACGGTGGGTATGTACACCAGGTATGTGAGATACTTTAACAAGAGAACGCACAGTACAGTGGCCTATTAAATGGCCTAGATATTGTATATTTCAAAGTACAAAGCCGTGTAGTAACTGAACAGGACGGTGGGTATGTACACCAAGGGTATGTTGAGATAACTTTAAACAAGAAAACGCACAGTACAGTGGCCTAATTAAATGGCCTAGATATTGTATATTTCAAAGTACAAAGCGTGTAGTAACTGAACAGACGGTGGGTATGTACACCAGGTATGTGAGATACTTTAACAAGAAAACGCACAGTACAGTGGCCTATTAAATGGCCTAGATATTGTATATTTCAAAAGTACAAAGCCGTGTAGTAACTGAACAGACGGTGGGTATGTACACCAGGTATGTGAGATACTTTAACAAGAAAACGCACAGTACAGTGGCCTATTAAATGGCCTAGATATTGTATATTTCAAAGTACCAAAGCCGCTGTAGTAACTGAACAGACGGTGGGTATTACACCAGGTATGTGAGATAATTTAACAAAGAGAACGCACAGTACAGTGGCCTATTAAAATGCCTAGATATTGTATATTTCAAAGTACAAAGCCGTGTAGTAACTGAACAGACGGTGGGTATGTACACCAGGTATGTGAGATAATTTAACAAGAGAACGCACAGTAACAGTGGCCTATTAAATGGCCTAGATATTGTATATTCAAAGTACAAAGCCGTGTAGTAACTGAACAGACGGTGGGTATGTACACCAGGTATGTGAGATACTTTAACAAGAAAACGCACAGTACAGTGGCCTATTAAATGGCCTAGATATTGTATATTCAAAGTACAAAGCCGTGTAGTAACTGAACAGACGGTGTGGGTATGTACACCAGGTATGTGAGATACTTAACAAGAAAACGCCACAGTACAGTGGCCTTATAAATGGCCTAGATATTGTATATTTCAAAAGTACAAAGCCGTGTAGGTAACTGAACAGACGAGTGGGTATGTACACCAGGTATGTGAGATTACTTTAACAAGAAAACGCACAGTACAGTGGCCTATTAAATGGCCTAGATATTGTATATTTCAAAGTACAAAGCCGTGTAGTAACTGAACAGACGGTGGGTATTTACACCAGGTATGTGAGATAATTTAACAAGAGAACGCACAGTTACAGTGGCCTATTTAAAATGCCTAGATATTGTATATTTCAAAGTACACAGCCGTGTAGTAACTGAACAGACGGTGGGTATTTACACCAGGTATGTGAGATAATTTAACAAGAGAACGTACAGTACAGTGGCCTATTAAATGGCCTAGATATTGTATATTTCAAAGTACAAAGCCGTGTAGTAACTGAACAGACGGTGGGTATGTACACCAGGTATGTGAGATAATTTAACAAGAGAACGCACAGTACAGTGCGCCTATTAAAATGCCTAGATATTGTATATTTCAAAGTACACAGCCGTTGTAGTAACTGAACAGACGGTGGGTATTTACACCAGGTATGTGAGATAATTTAACAAGAGAACGTACAGTACAGTGGCCTATTAAATGGCCTAGATATTGTATATTTCAAAGTACAAAGCCGTGTAGTAACTGAACAGACGGTGGGTATGTACACCAGGTATGTGAGATAATTTAACAAGAGAACGCACAGTACAGTGGCCTATTAAATGGCCTAGATATTGTATATTTCAAAGTACAAAGCCGTTGTAGTAACTGAACAGACGGTGGGTATTTACACCAGGTATGTGAGATAATTTAGCAAGAGAACGCACAGTACAGTGGCCTATTAAAATGCCTAGATATTGTATATTTCAAAGTACACAGCCGATGTAGTAACTGAACAGAACGGTGGGTATTTACACCAGGTATGTGAGATAATTTAGCAAGAGAACGCACAGTACAGTGGCCTATTAAAATGCCTAGATATTGTATATTTCAAAGTACACAGCAGTAGTGCCCAAATATAGTTTGGTATGTAGCAGAGCACCTAAATACACCACTAATGCCTCTCTCTGTCCCTACTCCAGCAGCTATCCCTGAATACAGCAGCCGTTCTCTGTAAAGTCTATATTGTAGTAAAGCTATCACTGAAGTCCACTGTAGTAGCCCTGATAAGGGCTTTTAATCACGCTCCTGCCTGTCCAACAGCTAAAATCTGTCTCTCCCTTCTCCAGCCTCTGTCCCTGACTAAGTTCACGCAGCATATGCGTACGAGCAGGAAGAGCTGAGTTTTTATGATTCGAGGTCACATGGTTTTTCCAGCCAATCCATGTAGACGCTGTTTTCGCGCTGCCAGCGTGCTCAGCGTGCCTGTCATACCCCCCCTGCATGTTGATTGGTGGAAAAAGAGCGCCAGGGAAGGTGGGAGGGGAAACGAATTCTAAGTGCGCCATCGCCGTTATACTCGATTGAAATCGAGTGTGCCGAATATCGTAGTATTCGATCGAATACCGGCTCGATCGAACACTACTCGCTCATCTCTAATAGACAACAGATTTGAAATAATACATGAAATGCTTATTTGACCTTGATGTTCTTCTCTTTCCTTGATTTTCTCTTCGTACAGTATCTATTGACGATATTAATAAATTTACCAAGAATTTTTGTTAGACTTTTAAAAGGAGTCTGTCAGCAGTTTTGACAGGGAGAAGACCTCATAAATTAAATGCCTTCTCCAGCACTCTGTGAAATCTATGAAAATATCTTTCAAAAACCTGATGAGGGTGGCGAAAAAAATGCCAGTTATGACTAAAAAAGTCACGATGACATATAAAGGAAACCTGAAAGCAAGATATTCAGTATTTAACTAAGCAGATTACCTTATCTGTCCAAGCATGTTGTCAGCAATGGTGGCCGTGTCTTGATTTAGTGTTTCATGTATACTGAGAAAATAATCTTTATTCAGTGCTCCCCCATATGCTAATGAGTACTTTCAAGTCATAGAGGCTGGTTCTTGAATCCTCCAAGTCCAGCTTGCTGCACCTAGGTCCTGCCTCCTGCCCTTAGATTGAACTGTGGTTACGTCATCCCCTTGTCCCTCCACATCTCAAACACATCTTGCACAGATGCAATTTGTCTACCCCTGTATTACATTGATTATTGCCTTTTGTAGGGTTTTATATTATTGGGCTGTGTTCCCATTAGTCATTCAGCTGATATCATATTGACTACCTTCCTTGTGCATCCAAGTTTTTCTGTGTTACCATATTGACACTTTTTTTTAATATTTATTTGTATGTGTCATATATGTGTTTTTTAGAACGCAAAAATAAAGATTGTATTTTATATGAAAATAGTACCTTTTAGGTGTGTTGTTGCTTTCTACATTGGTGTTGGTCAATGACGATATACACACCATTGGGCTTTTTTTGAGCCAATAACTTTTTGGGGTTGATTTGTATGCCTGTAATGAATTGTTTCTCTAACAGAGGTATTTGATCCGTGATATGGATTTTCGGGCTCGAGATACCGCCTGGAAGTCCCAGGTGGAGGAGATTTTTAATGGTGGTAATTCTTGTACACATAATATGGAACAGAATAACATACGTGAATTAAAGGGGACTTTGAAAAATCTCCTTCATAAAAGATTACGAATTTGGTGGAATCGTATGTCCATGGAGCAATATATCATCAAAAACATCATCCCTCGCGGTCTGCGAGTTCAAGTCTTTCCCTCTTACGGTTTGGAGATTGAGGGGTTTCATAATAAATAGGAAGAAATCTGTAATCAATGTTTATTTTCATTTATGAAATTATTGGTCTCAACAAATGATACCTTATTGGAAATGGTCGATAAGGAGATTGTCAGAAATGTTAATCAATCAACAATTAAATCCTGCAGAGCTTGAGCTATTGAATAATGAAATTGAAGAGGCTCATAAGACATGGGAAAAGCAAAGACCGTTAGACAAAGAAATTTCAGAGACCTACAAGACATTGAACTCAACAGAGTATATAGATGGAGATGACAGAATAATGGACATAGAAGCAGAAGTGCCTCTGTGTCATCATTTGTTTCAACAGACAATGAAAGTGCCAATCAGGAGGTAAGACCACGACCTTATCCAATGCGGATGGCTAGGAAGCGTAAGGAAGATACCCCGCATCGAGTGCCAAGTAAAAAACAAACACAACATGGGACGGAGGAACGGAATCAGCAACTACAGGTAATTAATTTATCTGATATTACATTAACCAAGGCCCAGGAAAAAGTGTTGGGCCTCGGTTTAACGTTTATACCTGACCATCGGTTTGATCTATTTGCAGGGGTTAAGGACTTGAACCTTTTCGCTCGTAATTTGGTTTTTAAAAAAATTTATCACAAGTAAGTGGCCCAAACATTATTGTATACAGAGGAGGAGAAAAGAGCAGTGAATACTTTATGCGAACTTTTGAAAGAACAAGAACAACCACAACAGGTCAGTAGAATACCTAAATCACTGACTCCGAAGTCTAAATAATTTCCTCCATTGACATCATATGCTAATATTGACCTTTTTGTCAAATTAGTGACGAAAGATTTATATAAAATCTTGGGCACTATACAGAGTGGCAATTTGACGTCAAGACAACGATCTGCATTGAAAGAACTGAGCCGACTTGATGATATTATCATCAAGCCGGCCGACAAAGGCGGCAATGTTGTTTTATGGCCAGTTTCAATGTATGAACGAGAAGCTTTTCGACAATTGAGGAACCCTCTATGTTATAAGAGATTGACATTTAATCCCCTGTCAACTTTTCAGGAGGAACTACAATCCATTTTGCAGACGGCTGTTGTCAAGGGCATCATTTCTCAGAAAGAGAAAAGCTGTTTGCTGCTGGAAAATCCTATGATTGCAACTTTGTATTTATTGCCCAAGATCCATAAACATGACAGAATTCCGCCTGGACGACCGATTGTGTCGGGTAGGAATAATATGAGTGAACCTATCTGCAAATTGATTGACCGTGGACACGGGAGATGTGCTACGCAGGATGAATGGTTTACAACTAGAAGATGATATGCTTCTTGTCACATGTAACATAGAATCATTATACACATCCATCGACATCAAGATGGTTTAAATGCGGCATCCTTTTTCTTACATTCTTCCAACTTGGAGGGTGAGTATTGTGATTTTATACTTACCCTTCTTGATTTTGCGTTAAAACACAATTTTTTTCTATTCAAGGGATGCTTCTACCTACAGCTCCAGGGGACAGCCATGGGGGCGGCATGTGCGCCGGCCTATACAAATCTGTTCCTGGGGCTGTGGGAAAGAAGCATCTTCTTGACAGAACCGGTGGAACAAATTGAGAAGGTTCACTTGTGGTCAAGATATATTGACGACGTTCTGATGATTTGGCAGGGGTCAAGTGAGGATCTGGATCGCTTCATGGGAACCCTAAATCGTAACGACAAGAACAACAAACTAACGTACAAAGTGGGAAGGGACAACATGGATTTCCTTGATGTCTTGCTATTGGTGGATAAAAAGGGTTCAATTCATATGGATATACAGTACAGACCAAATGTTTGGACACACCTTCTCATTCAAAAAGTTTTCTGTATTTTCATGACTATGAAAATTGTATATTCACACTGAAGGCATCAAAACTATGAATTAACACATTTGGAATTATATACTTAACAAAAAAGTGTGAAACAACTGAAAATATGTCTTATATTCTAGGTTCTTCAAAGTAGCCACCTTTTGTTTTGATTACTGCTTTGCACACTCTTGGCATTCTCTTGATGAGCTTCAAGAGGTAGTCACCTGAAATGGTAGTTCCCAGAAATGCTTTGCACTTGTTGGCCCTTTTGCCTTCGCTCTGCGGTCCAACTCACCCCAAACCATCTCGATTGGGTTCAGGTCTGGTGACTGTGGAAGCCAGGTCATCTGACGTAGCACCCGATCACTCTCCTTCTTGGTCAAATAGCCCTTACACAGCCTGGAGGTGTGTTTGGGGTCATTGTCCTGTTGATAAATAAATGATGGTCCAACTAAACACAAACTGGATGGAATAGCATGCCGCTGCAAGATGCTGTGGTAGCCATGCTGGTTCAGTATGCTTTCAATTTTGAATAAATTCCCAACAGTGTCACCAGCAAAGCACCCCCACACCATCACACCTCCTCCATGCTTCACGGTGGGAACCAGGCATGTAGAGTCCATCTGTTCACCTTTTCTGCGTCACACAAAGACACGTTGGTTGGAACCAAAGATCACAAATTTGGACTCATCAGACCAAAGCACAGATTTCCACTGGTCTAATGTCCATCCCTTGTGTTCTTTAGCCCAAACAAGTCTCTTCTACTTGTTGCCTGTCCTTAGCAGTGGTTTCCTAGCAGCTATTTTACCATGAAGGCCTGCTGCACACAGTCTCCTCTTAACAGTTGTTGTAGAGATGTGTCTGCTGCTAGAACTCTGTGTGGCATTGACCTGGTCTCTAATCTGAGCTGCTGTTAACCTGCGATTTCTGAGGCTGGTGACTCGGATTAACTTATCCTCCGCAGCAGAGGTGACTCTTGGTCTTCCTTTCCTGGGGCGCCAGTTTCTTTGTAGCGCTTGATGGTTTTTGCGACTGCACTTGGGGACACTTTCAAAGTTTTCCCAATTTTTCGGACTGACTGACCTTCATTTCTTAAAGTAATGATGGCCACTCGTTTTTCTTTACTTAGCTGCTTTTTTCTTGCCTTAATACAAATTCTAACAGTCTATTCAGTAGGACTATCAGTTGTGTATCCACCTGACTTCTGCCCAACACAACTCATGGTCCCTACCCCATTTATAAGGCAAGAAATCCCACTTATTAAACCTGACAGGGCACACCTATGAAGTGAAAACTATTTTAGGTGACTACCTCTTGAAGCTCATCAAGAGAATGCCAAGAGTGTGCAAAGCAGTAATCAAAGCAAAAGGTGGCTACTTTGAAGAACCTAGAATATAAGACATATTTTCAGTTGTTTCACACTTTTTTGTTAAGTATATAATTCCACATGTGTTAATTCATAGTTTTGATGCCTTCAGTGTGAATCTACAATTTTCATAGTCATGAAAAAACAGAAAACTCTTTGAATGAGAAGGTGTGTCCAAACCTTTGGTCTGTACTGTATATCGCAAATCGACAGCAGTAAACAGCTTACTCTATGCTACTTCTTCACATCCAAAACGGTTGATTGAAAACATCCCGACTGGCCAATTTCTCAGATTGAGGAGGATTTGTTCCCGTGATGACATCTTTGAGAGACGCGCAGGAGAACTTACAAGTAGGTTTAAAGCTCGTGGATATGAGAATACCATTTTAAGGAGGAGTTATATACGAGCTAAAACACAAAGAGAGATGAGCTCTTACAACTATCTGTGAAAAATATGAATGTTTCACACCAACCAGTGAGATTTATCACTTCATACAATGCTGGCCATGGACAATTATATTCCATCCTAAAAAAACATTGGGATGTATTGCAGGTTGATAGGATCTTGAAACAATATCTTCCATGCCACCCAATGGTGACTTTTAGGCGTGAAAAGAACTTACGAGATACATGTATGTACTTACGAGATGTATTCTTGTACATAGTCACCATAAGGCACCTAGCCCTACAAATTTTTTGGGATCAAAAAGCCCCAAATGGGTTTGTCGCTAATGTGGCAATTGCGTTGCATGTCCAAATATAGAACGGACGAATGTGTTCCATGATGGTTCGGGGAAGAAACTCTTTCATATCACACACTGTATTACATGTAATACTGTTGGAGTAATATATGTGGCTAGTTGCCCTTGTAATTTATTGTATGTAGGATTAACATCTCGGGGGTTGAAAAACGGACCAGGCAACATGTGTTGGCCATCGTCGCATCTGCAGAGGAGGATGACAGTACGAAATTGAAGACCTTTCCCCGTCATTTTAAGTTTCATTACAATTCGGACGGCGCTTTACTTAAAGGGGTTCTCCGAGTTAGATATATTGATGACCTATCCTCAGGATAGGTCATCAATATCAGATTGGCAGGGGTCCAGCACCCCGCCGATCAGCTGTTTGAAGAGGAGGTGCGCGCCATATCAGCGCTGCCTCCTTTTCACTGTTTACATGCTGGCTTTAATGGGGGTAGTGGTGAGTAGGTGTAATTACACCTCACCGCCCCATTCATTTCTATGGGAAGAATCGCTTCCATACAAGTCTATGGAAGCGCTTCTTCCCATTGAAATGAATGGGGCAGTTAGGTGTAATTACACCTACTCACCACTACCCCGTTACGGCCAGCATGTAAACAATGAAGAGGAGGCAGCGCTGATACGGCACGTGCCTCCTCTTCAAACAGCTGAGCCGACACCCGGCACCCCCGCCGATCTGATATTGATGACCTATCCTGAGGATAGGTCATCAATATATATAACTTGGAGAACCCCTTTAAGGTAAAAGGAATTGATAGAATTCTCATTGGAAACAGATCTCAATGAGAACTTTACTTTCGCTACATTCTTATAAGGATGTTTATATGGTTGTCTTTTTAATGTTTTGCTTCTGGATCTGCTCAGGCTAATAAGATCTCATTCTATTTATTCATATGTGTGTTCCTATATTTATAAATCATAGTGTTCCATGATTTAATGTGACTTCTAGCTTTGTTTTTAATCGTCCTTGTTTTATCACTGTTTTATCTTTTTTCTAGATTTATTGCCTATCAGATGCCTGTGATGTGTATGATCGTCTGGCCAGGTTTCTTATCCTCGGTTTAGGCTGCATTGATTTATTTTGCGAATGAACCATACTGCAACTGAAAACCTTTTTTTTTTTTCACTTTGCATGTATCATTATTTCACTATTTCATTTTCACATCGTCACTTGTTTGACACCTTTTGTTTTGTTTGTGTCACTTCATTCACTTTCATACACTTCTTTATATTTATATGTATTTATATATTCAGTCATTCACATGATTTTATATGTTTTGTCATACAATGATCACTTTTTTGTTCCTACATATATTGATTAAGCAATGAGGGTGTGTACCCACCTTTTTGTATATATATTCACTACATAAAGTTTAGTCCTGTGTAGTTGTGGGATTGCTATGTTTATATTGACTTATACAGAGTGCTCTGTGATTATTCCGGCATCGATGCGTTCCATTCTGGAACGCATCGGGTGTCATGTGATCGGAACCCTGTGTAATCTCGCGAGGTCTCGATCGCTTCTCACAGAGGTCCGTTTTTCACAATGGTGAGCTTTTCTCACCTCTTGTTGGATGTGTTGCTTTTTATTTATTTGGGGCCTGATATTTATCATATATATATGTTGTGATTTATGCACATTTCATGTATGGTTATCGTGAGTTTCTATATAAAGAGCCTAAAACCGGGTGGAACGCATGTGTATTTCCTGGTTGTTCATTAAATGAGACTGGCTGACCTTACCTATTCGGTCCAGCTGTATGTCATCTGTGAGGCATAAATAGAGTGTGTGTATGGAAGTCTGACATCCCCTTGAGGAAGCCAGTTTAGGGGAAACGTAAGTTGGGGTGAGCTGCACTGGTCGGTATTTATGTAACATCTATGTTTTACCAATGTACTTCTGCTGGCGACTGTTGTATACATTGCTAGTTTGCTTCTCCTCAGCACTTAAGGATTGTGTTATTTGCATTCCTTGGTTGAATGCCTTATGTGTTATTCCTGAGTGCTGTCTGTGAAGCTTTAAGATCACGTATTACATTGACTATTGCCTTTTGTAGGGTTATATATAATTGGGCTGTGTTCCCATTAGTCATTCAGCTGATATCATATGACTACCTTCCTTGTGCATTCGAGTTTTTCTATGTGTTACCATATTGCCACTTTTTTAATATTTATTTGTATGTGTCATATATATGTGTTTTTTAAAACACAAAAATAAAGATTGCATTTTATATGAAAATAGTATCTTTTGGGTGTGTTGTTGCTTTCTACATTGGTGTTGGTCAATGACGTTACACACACCATTGGGCTTATTTTGAGCCAATAACTTTTTGGGGTTGATTTGCCCTGGGGTAGCAAACCTTTCAGGCACATACTGTCTCCACTATCTGGTGCATGCAAAGTGAACTGCTAAAGCCAGTTTCATAGATTCACAGGCGCTGTGGAGGAGAAGGACTGTATCTGCGTGAAATATGGACAGGCAAGTGGATGACATAACGACAGCTCAGACACATCAATCAACATGCAGGAGGTAGGATTTGGGTATGGCAAGCTTGACTCAGAGGATGCAAGAACCAGCCTCCTTGACGTGAAAATGCTCATTAGCATACAATGGGAGCAGTAAGGAAAGATACATTTATTTTCTCTGTATATGTGAAACTCAAAATGAAGACAAGATTACCATTGGGGACAACATGTTTGGACAGATAAGGCAATGTGATTAGTTAATTATTAAATATCTTGCTGTCAGGTTCCCTTTGAAAAGTTGCAAAACTCAAATGATAACTCCCTCCCCAAAACTTTAAAAAACGTACATGCTTATTTAGAATAGTGAAATATAGTTTGCTGTCCCACATAATATATAGTTATTGTTAAAATCATGAAAATGTCAAGATATCCAAAAATATCATCTACTTCCAAGGTGAAATTGAATTGAAACCTCTCTGTCTTAAAGCATACCTATAGCAAGAAATAACTGCACCGTGCTATTAGATCCTCATGTACTATGTGAAGCCTTTCCCTGTTGCTGCCAAGGACAATAAGATCATGGGTTGCATCAAAAGGAGCATAGATGCATGTAACAAGAACATAGTCCTGCCACTTTACAAATCACTCGTCAGACTGCATATGGAGGATTCTTTATGGTAAGAGCAGTGACACTATGGAACTCTCTGCCAGAAGAAGTGGTCATAGTTGTTAGATTTCTAGGGAAGGATGGATGATCCAGGAAGTTATTCTAGAGTGAAGCTGTGAAGGAATTTTTCTCCAAAAATGAGGAAAATTCTAGCTTACTATGTTTTTTGCCTTCTTCTGGTTCATCTTGCAGGATAAGAGGCTGAAATAAATGGATAGATGTATTTTTTCAGCCTTACAAACTATGTTACTATGACTAGAGATGAGCGAGCACTAAAATGCTAGGGTGCTCGTTATTCGAGTCGAACTTTTCCTGATGCTCGGGTGCTCATTTCGAATAACGAACCCCATTGAAGTCAATGGGAGACTCGAGCATTTTTTGCAGGGGACCAAAGCTCTGCACAGGGAAGGTTGCGTGAAAACCTGGAAACCTCAGAAAATGATGGAAACACCATGGAAATTGACAGGAAACAGCAGGGGCACCATGCATGGATGCCTCTGAGGCTGCCTAATCGTACCATTATGCCAAATTCTGGGCAACAGCCTGGTGGTGACCCTCAAGACAATTGTGCTGACCCAGACCAAGATGGGCAAGGCACATGCCCATCACATGTTAGTAAAGCACCCAACTAGGTGCGAAGGTCCATCACTGCCTGCGGGTGACACCACTGCCCATGCTGGCACTGCTGTCCTATCCCCCGCCCCACGACGCAGGCATAAGCCTGACACAGCGTGGTGACAGCTTGGTGACCAAGTTAGATTGAGGTAGCAGGTGAACCACCCAAAAATTTACCCTGACACAGCATGACGGTGAACCCAGAGTGACCAAGTGAGACTGAGGTAGCAGGTGAAGCACTTAAAATTTTACCCTGACACGGAATGGCGGTGAACGTCAGACGCCGCCTGCATGAGATTAGGGATAGAGCTGCTGTCTGTCAGGGAGAGTGTTAGGGCCTGAATTTAGATTTTGGTTAGGCAGGAATCACCCACAAAGAACCCAACAGCCCTTCTAAGGGCTAGAAGCACCTTTTTTTGGCTCCTCCTGGCTGCTGCATGAGATTAGGGATAGAGCTGCTGTCTGTCAGGGAGAGTGTTAGGGCCTCAATTTAGATGTTGGTTAGGCAGGAATCACCCACAAAGAACCCAACAGCCCTTCTAAGGGCTACAAGAACCTTTTGTTTTTGGTCTCCGCCAGGCTGCTGAATGAGATTAGGGATAAAGCTGCTGTCTGTCATGAAGAGTGTTAGGGCCTGAATTTAGATGTTGGTTAGGCAGGAATCACCCACAAAGAACCCAACAGCCCCTCTAAGGGCTACAAGCACCTTTTTTTTTTTTGGTCTCCTCCTGGCTGCTGGCTGGGACTTGTAGTGCAGCTACCGCCATCTTGGCTGCACACTGATAGGGCGTGAAATTAGAATGTGGTTAGGCAGGAATCATCCACAAAGAACCCAACGGTCCTTCTAAGGGCTACAACGACTTTTTTTTGTCCTCCTTTCAGCTGCTGGTTGGGACTTGTAGTTCAGCTACCGCCATCTTGGCTGCACGCTGTACACAGTGACTAGTGGCAGAAGGGACAGCACGTCGTCCACACAGACCCAAAATAAATTGCCCAAAGTCCTCTCAGTACTCATTTTTGCTGCTGCTGTACCTTGGCTTGCTGAGATCTGTAGTGCAGTCTAGGGAATATGTTTTTTCTCTCAGTTATATATATTACAGTCCAGTGAACAATTATGTTGTGTGCTGTACAGTAGCGTCAGTCTAGGGTATACATTTTTTCTCTCAGTTATATATCCTACAGTGCAGTACAAATTCTGTCATGTGCTGCACACTAGCCGGAGTCTAGAAAATATACATTTTTTTCTCTCATTCATATATCCTACAGTGCAGCAAAAATTTGTGTGGTGTGCGTTACACTAGCGGCAGTCTAGAGAATACGTGTTTTCTCTCAGATACATTTAATACAGTCCAGTGAAAAATTCTGTGGTGTGTGTTACACTATCCGCAGTCTAGAGAATACGTTTTTGGCCTCAGATATTAATTCGACAGTTTAGTGATTACACAAAATGTTGAACCCAAGGGCTAAGGGTCGAGGACGTGGGCTTCCAAGTGATGTAGGGCGGCAGAGGCCGTGGTCCTGGGCAGGGTGACACAGTACCTACTGATGAGGGAGCAGTGGAACGCCGCAGAGTTTCGCTCCCTAGCTTCATCTCGCAACTTACAAGGTCATGTGGTACACCACTATTGAAACCACAACAGTGCGAACAGGTGATGACGTGGATAGCGGATAATGTGTCCAGTAATTTATCCACCACCCAGTCTTCCACACAGTCCACCCACTTTAGCCAAGGGAGTAGACTTCTGGCTCCTCCAGCTCAACCTCCTCCCCCCCAGTCTGCCCCCCCCATGGAAAATATGGATTCAGATCCGACATACTCACAGGAAGTCTTTTCAGGACCCTACCCAGAGACACAAACCACTGCTCAACAGCAACCTGAGCAGTTGCTCTGTCCCGATGCCCAAAATTTAGAACTTTCGCAGTCTGTGGGTGATGAGAGTGTGGACTTAGTGCAAGTAGTGCGTCAAGAGGTGTCGGATGATGATGAGACACGGTTGTCAGACATTGAAGTTGTTGTCAGGGCAGTAAGTCCCAGGGGGGAGCAGAGTGAGGAATCGGAGGAAGAGCAGGTGGATGATGAGGTGACTGACCCGAGCTGGGTTGGTAAGCCTAGTCAAGACAGTGCTTCTGAAGGGGAGGCAAGTGCAGCACCAGAACAGGTTGGAAGAGGCAGTGGGGTGGCCAGAGGGAGAAGCAGGGCCAGAGCAAGTAGATCAGAAACTGTTTCACGGAGTGAAGCTCCCGTGCCGAGGCCTAGATGTTCGCAAGTCTGGAGGTTCTTTAAAGAAAGTGAGGATGACTGACGGACCGTGGTGTGCAACTTGTGCCACACCAGGATCAGCAGGGGAGGCACCACTACCAGCCTAACCACTACCAGCATGCGCAGGCACATGACTCAATGGAACCAAGGCTGTTCACCTCCTGAGGATCACACCACTGCTCCTTCCCCTGTGTCACATGCTGGCTTTGCGAGTCAACCCCCAGCCCAGGACCCCGGCACGAGCGCCCTACAACCACCCCTTCACCTCCACGATCCTCCACACCCTACACCAATGTGTCCCAGCGCAGCGTTCAGCTGTCTTTGCATCAGACATTGGAGCTCAAGCACAAACGCGAATACAATTCCACCCACCCACATGCACAAGCCCTAAACGTCCACATTTTCAAACTGCTGAGCCTGGAGATGCTGCGCTATAGACTGGTACAGATTGAGGCTTTCCGCAACCTGATGGCGGTGGCTGTCCCTCGGTACTTGGTCCCCAGCCGCCACTATTTTTCCCCGATGTGCCGTCCCAGCCCTACACCAGCACGTGTCAGAGAACATCATCTGTGCCCTGACCAACGCGGTTACTGAGAAGGTCCACCTAACCACGGACACATGGACAAGTGCTGGTGGGCAAGGACACTATATCTCCCTGACGGCACATTGGGTTAACTTGGTGGAGGCTGGGACCGAGTCTGACCCTGGGGCCGCTCATGTAATGCCCACACCGAGGATTGCGGGGCCTACCTCGGTCACGGTTTCTCAGACTTATTATGCCTCTATCTCCAACCCCTCCTCCTCCTACTCTCAAATTACAATCTGTGAGCACGGCGCCTTCAGTCGGTAGCTCTAGGTGCAGCAGCACTGCCGTGGATAAGCGCCAACAGGCGGTGCTGAAACAGCTGAGCTTAGGTGACAAGAGGCACACCGCCCAAGAGCTGTTACAGGGCATCACGGCGCAGACCGATCTTTGGCTGGCGCCGCTGAAACTCAAACCAGGCATGGTTGTGTGTGACAACGGGTGTAACCTGGTGGCGGCTCTGCAACTCGGCAGACTAACACATGTGCCATTATACACCAATACTATTTCCCAAAGTAACAACAATCCATATAAACACTGCATATAAAAACTGCCTTGCCCACGTGTTCAATCTTGTGGTTCAGCGGTTCCTCAAGACCTACCCCAATATGTCTGATTTGCTCACCAAGGTGCGATGCATTTCCGTAAGTCAACCACAGATGCTGCCACTCTCAGGGCAGTGCAACGGCGCTTACAACTGACAGCTCACCGACTGTTGTGCGACGTGCCTACACAATGGAATTCCACATTACACATGTTAGCCAGGGTTTACCAGCAGCGCAGAGCGATTGTAGACTGCCAGATGACAACTTCCACGAGAACTGGTAGTCAGGTTAGTCAGCTTCCTCAAGTCTACAATGAGGAGTGGACATGGATGTCTGATATCTCTCAGGTTTTAAGTCACTTTGAGGAGTCAACACAGATGGTCAGCGGCGATGCCGCCATTATCAGCGTCACCATCCCGCTGCTTTGTATGCTGAAAAACTCACTGCTCAGCATGAAGTCAGAGGCTTTGCGCTTGTCACAGGAGATGGGGGAAGAAGATACGTTGCTTGATAGCCAGACCACCCTCAGGTCTGTTTCTCAGCGCGTATTGGAGGAGGATGAGGAGGAAGAGGAGGAAGAGAAGGAGACTGTTGGCGAGACTGAAGAGGGTACCTATGCTCATTCCTTCTTATCTGTTGAGCGTGTATGGGCTGAAGAGGAGGAGTTGGAGTATGAGGAGGAAATGGAGAGTCAGCCTATTGAGGAAAGGGAATTCTTGCGTGTTGGGACTCTTGTGCACATGGCTTACTTCATGTTAGGCTGCCTTTCCCGTGACCCTCGCATTTTTGCCAACACTGATTACTGGGTGTTCACCCTCCTGGACCCCCGGTACAAGCAGAACTTTTCCACTCTCATTCCTGTAGAGGAGAGGAGTATGAGAGTGAATAAATATCAACAGGCCCTGGTGCACAAGCTGAAACTATCCTTCCCATCTGACACCGCTAGCGGCAGAGGACGTAGTTCTGTGGGCCAACTAGCGGGGGAGAGGAGGGGAGCAGGCAGCTTGTCAAGCACTGGCAGGGGAACACTCTCCAAGGCCTTTGCCAGTTTTATGGCACCCCATCAAGACTATGTCACCCGTCCCCCAGTAGGGGGGGAGCTCAGAAAGATGGTGTGGAAGTACCTAGCTGACCATACCAACATCCTGCGTGATCACTCTGCTCCATACAACTACTGGGTTGCAAAGCTGGACACGACAACTGGCGCTGTACGCCTTGGAGGTGCTGGCCTGCCCTGCTGCTAGCGTGTTGTCAGAGCGGGTCTTCAGTGCAGCAAGTGGCATCATCACTGATAAGCATACACGCCTGTCAACTGACAGCGCTGACAGGCTGACGATTATTGAAATGAATAAAGCCTGGATTTCACCGGAATGCAAATCTCCACCGGGGAAAAGCAGCTCAACATGAAGATTCTTTATGTATCCTCTCCTCCTCCTCTTCGCACACAAACGCTGAGCCAACAGGCAATGTTTCTGAGGGCCAACTGGCGCTCTTTACAAACAATGTTTACGGAGGGCCACCTACAGGCCCTCTCTCCATTAAATTTTTTAGGAGCGTCAACTACAGACACTCCAAAACAATTTTACAGGAGGGTCAACTACAGACACTCCAAAACAAATTTTTGGGAGGGTCACCTACAGCCATTTGACTGCAATCTCAGTCTGATCAAGGCATTGGTGGTGTCACCACCATGCTGTATCAGTGTAAAATTTGATGTGCTTCACCTGCTACCTGAGTGTAACTTGCTCACTCTGGATTCACCACCATGCTGTATCAGTGTAAAATTTTATGTTCTTCACCTGCTACCTCAACTAACTTGGTCACTTGTTGGTGTCAACACTAGAGTGCGGCTACTATACCGCACACGACAGAATTGTTCACTGCACTGTAGTATATATAACTGAGAGAAAAAAAGGAATTTTTAGACTGCGGCAAACCACTCCATTTTTCACTGGACTGTAGTACATATAACTGAAAAAATACGTATTTTATAGACTGACGCTGCTGTACAGCACACTACAGAATTGTTCACTGGACTGTAGTATATATAAATGAGAAAAAAAAAACGTAGTCTTTAAATGGCGGCTATTTCACCACAAACCACTACATTTTTCACTGGACTGTAGTACATATAACTGAAAGAAAATACGTATTTTATAGACTGACGATACTGTACAGCACACTACATAATTGTTCACTGGACTGTAGTATATAGAAATGACAGAAAAACGTATTCCCTAGACTGACGCTACTGTACAGTACACTACATAATTGTTCACTGGACTGTAGTATATAGAAATGACAGAAAAACGTATTCCCCAGACTGACGCTACTGTACAGTACACTACATAATTGTTCACTGGACTGCAGTGTATAGAAATGACAGAAAAATGTATTCCCTAGACTGACGCTACTGTACAGTACACTACATAATTGTTCACTGGACTGTAGTGTATAGAAATGAGAGAAAAACGTATTCCCTAGACTGACGCTACTGTACAGTACACTACATAATTGTTCACTGGACTGTAGTGTATAGAAATGAGAGAAAAACGTATTCCCTAGACTGACACTACTGTACAGTACACTACATAATTGTTCACTGGACTGTAGTGTATAGAAATGAGAGAAAAACGTATTCCCTAGACTGACGCTACTGTACAGTACACTACATAATTGTTCACTGGACTGTAGTTTATAGAAATGAGAGAAAAACGTATTCCCTAGATTGACGTTACTGTACAGTACACTACATAATTGTTCACTGGACTGTAGTGTATAGAAATGAGAAAAAAAACATAGTCTTTAAATGGTGGATATTTTACCGCAAACCACTACATTTTTCACTAGACTGTAGTATTTATAAATGAGAAAAAACAGAGTCTTTAAATGGTGGATATTTAACCGCAAACCACTACATTTTTCACTAGACTGTAGTATTTATAAATGAGAAAAAACGTAGTCTTTAAATGGCGGCTATTTTACCGCAAACCACTACATTTTTCACTGGACTGTAGTATATATAAATGAGAAAAAGTAGTCTTTAAATGGCGGCTATTTTACCGCAAACCACTACATTTTTCACTGGACTGTAGTACATATAACTGAAAAAAATACGTATTTTATAGACTGATGCTACTGTACAGCACACTACATAATTGTTCACTGGACTGTAGTGTATAGAAATGAGAGAAAAACGTATTCCCTAGACTGACGCTACTGTACAGTACACTACATAATTGTTCACTGGACTGCAGTGTATAGAAATGAGAGAAAAACGTATTCCCTAGACTGACGCTACTGGACAGTACACTACATAATTGTTCACTGGACTGTAGTGTATAGAAATGAGAGAAAAACGTATTCCCTAGACTGACGCTACTGTACAGTACACTACATAATTGTTCACTGGACTGTAGTGTATAGAAATGACAGAAAAACGTATTTCCTAGACTGCACTATAGATCTCAGCAAGCCAAGGTACAACAGCAGCAAAAATGAGTACTTTGGGCAATTTATTTTGGGTCTGTGTGGACCACATGCTGTCCCTTCTGCCACCAGTCACTGTGTACAGTGTGCAGCCAAGATGGCGTTAACTGCACTACAAGTCCCAACCAGCAGCCTGGAGGAGACCCCCCCCAAAAAAAATGGTGCTTGTAGCCCTTAGAAGGGCTGTTGGGTTCTTTGTGGGTGATTCCTGCCTAACCAACATCTAAATTCAGGCCTTAACACTTTCCCTGACAGATAGTAGCTCTATCCCTAATCTCATGAAGACGGCGTATGACGCGAGCAGCACGGGACCAGATTCTTATATTCCCAGGTCATTTGATCTGGCCAGGTAATCCCTGCTATCGACTTGTAGGGGCCCCACGTGATGCTAGGAGGTACCAAAGACTCTCCTGCATGTTGATTGGCTGAAAAAAGGCGCCTAACATGCAGGAAGAGGAAGTTGCCATTTCCTCAAGGATCGCGATATGCTCGTCCGAGTAGCAAGCATATGCGAATACCCTAATGCTCGCACGAGCATCAAGCTCGGACGAGCATGTTCGCTCATCTCTAACTATGACCCATACTTTGTTCATTGGGCACACAGAATAAAGAGTCTGGTGTATTTTTCCTCTGCTACCTCCTTATATACAACTGATGATGGAACATCTTGTATTTATAAACATATAAGAGGTCATTTATTAAACAGAAATACCCCTACAATCAGCTATTTTCCCAGCTCATGCCAGGTCTTAAAAAATGGCTATGGCGTGGGCGGGGAAGGGGACAGGCCAGCAGGCCCGTCTCATTCTTAATTTTCTATACCTGTTTTAGGCGTAGATAATGGTCTAAAGGTAAGAGAGCTCAGAAGCTGTCTTACATTTATAACTGGTGCTGGATGCGGTGAAGTTAAGGATAGGCCGACGCCTCTAAATAACATCGGTGGATCCACCTCCAGCTCAGGGCTTTATCAACGTGTCTACAATGCTGGTCTTAATAAATGTGCCTAGTAATTTTACTGGCTTTTATTTAGTGAGTTTAAGCACAAGTCTAAAATGAATGCCCACGTTAGTCAATTTTTTGAATTTAATAAAGCTCTAAGATTTGATTAATCGTCCATCATTTGTGGTGTGTGGTCATTCAGATCTCCATCCAGCTAGATTTATGTGTCTGCATGGCCAACCATAATGTTTTTTGTTCATCTAGTTGTCATTTTTTTGTCTATCAGGTCTAGACAGTAGTAGATAGTTTAATTCCTAGAATTTATATAGTCTAGACAAAAGAAATAGGACACACGCAAGCTGAGAGCTCTGCTGTTTCAGTTAAGAGACTGCATTATAAATTTCATCCAAGTAAAAATACAGTAATTAGGAACCATTAATCTTTTGAAATGTTTTCTAAACCACACTTACCGCTTCCTGTTTCTTTTTTCTTAGACTTTTCTGCATTACTCATGCAAATTGAATGAAAACCTCACTTAATCCAGAACTCTTTTATCTGAATCTTATGTAGTATCAAAGAAGAGAATGTCAGTTTCATTTAGCAACTCTCTTATATGCACATACTTATTTTAGGTGATAACTTTGGAAATACTTTGCTTTTAAAAGCTTAAAAACATACCAAAAAGTGATTAACGATGGAAAGGCAATGGGTTGTCTGGAGATTTCTCAACCAAGAAGTTAATAAGTATATAAGAGTAAAAGTGCCTATACAGTTTTAATAGCTGTGGGCTGAACACTCTCCCACACATACCTGTATAGTACATGATTTATTTGGCCAAGTGTGCATGTGCTTTTACTGTGGAAAGAAGTAAACCACTGGCAGCAGCTTATCTCTCAGGTAAACAACAGGGATTTAGCCAGTTTCATATAGATGCCCTTTAACTGTGTACAGTTCTGGGCTCCTGTGAACAAGGCAGACATAGCAGAGCTAGAGAGGGTTCAGAGGAGGGCAACTAAAGTAATAACTGGAATGGGTGGACTACAGTACCCAGAAAGATTATCAAAATTAGGCTTATTCACTTTATAAAAAAGACGACTGAGGGGAGATCTAATAACTATGTATAAATATATCAGGGGTCAGTACAGAGATCTCTCCCATCATCTATTTATCCCCAGGACTGTTACTGTGACGAGGGGACATCCTCTGCGCCTGGTGGAAAGAAGGTTTGTACACAAACATAGAAGAGGATTCTTTATGGTAAGAGCAGTGAGACTATGGAACTCTCTGCCTGAGGAGGTGGTGATGGTAAGTTCACTAAAAGAGTTTAAGAGGGGCCTGGATGTATTTCTGGAGTGTAATAATATTATAGGTTATAGTTACTAGAGATGGGTCGTTGATCCAGGGAGTTATTCTGATTGCCTGATTGGTGTCGGGAAGGAATTGTTTCCCCTTAAATGAGGAAAATTGGCTCCTACCTCAGTTTTTTTTTTTTTCTTTCCTCTGGGTCAACTTGCAGGATAACAGGCTGAACTGGATGGTCGGGTGTCTTTTTTCGGTCTAACAAACTATGTTACTATGTTAAAGGGGTTCTCCAGGAATTAAGAAAATGAAAATACGTACATATTACTTTATTATAAGTATATTTCCAAATACCTTTCATTAGTTATAATGCCTCGTTTTGCCTGGGGAGCAATCATTAGGAGAAACAAAATGGCCGCTGTCCGATCACTTCACACAAAACCTGTCCTGATACATGAGGACAAGTTACTTTACAACACTGAGGTAAATAGATGCCTCATCCTCCTCTCTATCCTACTGGTCAGGCATTGTGATCCTTCCTGAATACAGATGATAAGAACTTTAGCTGAATCTCTGGGGAATTTAGTTAATAAAGAGACATGAAGTACAGAGAGGATAGACAGGACAGACTTTGGTGATGTGTTGCTTTCATGTCTCCTCATCTTCTCCATTCCCACAGAGATTCACCTGTATTCAGGATCATGATTCCTGACAAGCAGAGCAGAGAGGAGGTTAAGGCAGCACTATGGTTCATTGTGGTGAAGTAACTTGTCCTGCTGTGTGATTAGGACAGGTTTTGTGTGAACTGATGGGACAGCGGCCATTTTGTTTCTCCTAATCATTGCTCCCCAGACAAGACGAGACATTATAACTAATAAAAGGTATTTGGGGATATATTTATAATAAAGTAATATTTAAGTATTTTCATTTCTTTAATTCCTGGAGAACCCCTGTAACATCACTGTATGTGGCTGTGAAATCTAGTGCATTGGCTGCATAGTCACAGGACTTCACTCACTGCAGGGAAAATAGTGAGCATGAGCTAGCCTGGGATCACATGGTGCATGCATGTGGTGGCATACAATAACCTCGCAAATCAGTGAATCTCTCCATCAAGGCCAACGGATGGTGTGAAGTGGCATGGAGTGGTGGCATGGTCTTTAAATAAGAGAGTTAAAGCACTTGAAAATGTGGAAACTGCTCTCAGGGCACTTGTTAGCTCACGTTTCCCATTCTCGGCAATGTCAGTCTGTAGCTACAAAACTACAAAAGAATGGTTTTCATTTCTGTAAATGCCCTGCTCATCAATAAATAGTTTTATGATGATATTCTACTTGATAGACTACCTTTAATGGACATCTTTTTTTTTTTTTAAAAGGTAACTGATAATGTCAGAGTATAGGTAGGTCTACATGGACGGAACAGCGATTTTCGGGAAGGAAGCATTTCTTTCTGACAGTCAGCTTCTTGCTCAGTGAAGGAGACTATTGCATTTACATGCAGCAATCTTTTTCACAGTATGGCCTATTATTTGTACAGTATATGTAAACCCACTTTGCCTCTGTTGAGGACCGATATCTACTATTACTATTGCCAACACAGTAATTTAACCTTAATACCAATATAGTATATCTTCCATGTACCTTATCATTTAGCTATAATAGCCTTCCTACATTCAGTGCGCTGCCTGTGCTGTTCATAGTGCGTCCTGCGATGATGAATGGCAAGAAATGTTTAAGGTATATTGGTACACTATGGACTTTTTCCACGGCGTGGGTGCCCACAGACAGGGCTCTGAGTGCAGCCTCTGGCATTCGTGCCATAGGTTCCCCACTAGAGATGAGCGAGCATGCTCGTCCGAGCTTGGTGTTCGTTCGAGCATTACGGTACTCGTAAGTGCTCGCTGCTCGGACGAGTATCTCGCCATGCTCGAGGAAATGGCATCTCCCGCATTTTGAATTTTTGGCGCCTATAAACTCAGCCAATCACAAGCCAGGAGACTCTGTGGTACACCCAGCATCACGTGGGGCCCTTACATGTCAATAGCAGGGGTTGGATGACCTGATCAGGTGACCCTGAAATATACTAGTGACTGCCCACGGTGCTCGGCTCAGATGCTGTCTGGTTGTCATTAGGGACAGATCTGCTGCGTTTGAGGGAGAGTGTTAGGGCCTGGATTTAGTTCTCTGTTAGGCAGGAGTGATATCAAAAGAACCCAACAGCCCTTCTAAGGGCTACAAGACACTTTTTTTTTGTCTCTTGGCTGGGCTGGCTGGCACTAGTAGTGCAGCTATTGCCATATATAACACTTTTTTTTTTATTGTTTTATCTCAGTGATACAAATCCATTTCATACAGCTGTGTGGAACCATTCTGTGTGTCACAGTTCAGCTGTCCAGTCACCACAAACCACAATCCGTATTTTCTGTCCAGGTGACCTATACTGTACGTCACGTAATTAAAAAAGGTCTTTTGCTCTCA
>ONZH01026334.1:0-44835 GCA_900303285.1 Rhinella marina | reverse complement strand
AAAGAAAAGGCCTTTTTTTTTCTAGGTACACAGCCGTGTACTAACAGGTCAGACGGTGGGTATTTACACCTGGTATACAAAAAGGGTATTGCAGGCACACAGAACCTAGAACACTAGAGCCAAATAAACTGTATTTAAAAAAAAAAAAATTCACAGCCGTATACTGCCAGATCAGATGGTGCATATACACACTAGGTATATAACAGGGTTTTGCAGCCAAAAAGAACGCAGAACAGTAGTGCCAAATATAGTTTTGTATGTAGCAGAGCACCTAATACACCACTAATGCCTCTCTCTGTCCCTACTCCAGCAGCTATCCCTGAATACAGCAGCCGTTCTCTGCAGAGTGTATATTGTAGTAAAGCTATTACTGTACTGCACTATAGTAGCCCTGATAAGGGCTTTTAATCACGCTCCTGCCTGTCCAACAGCTAAAACCTATCTGTCCCTTCTCCAGCCTCTGTCCCTGACTAAGTTCACGCAGCATATGCGAACGAGCAGGAAGAGCTGAGTTTTTAATATTCGAGGTCACATGGTTTTTCCAGCCAATCCATGTAGACGCCGTTTTCGCGCTGCCAGCGTGCTCCGCGGGCCTGTCATACCCCCCCTGCATGTTGATTGGTGGAAAAAAAGCGCCAGGGAAGGTGGGAGGGGAAACGAATTCTAAGTGCGCCATCGCCGTTATACTCGATTGAAATCGAGTATGCCGAATAGCGTAGTATTCGATCGAATACCGGCTCGATCGAACACTACTCGCTCATCTCTAATGATAATTAGAATCAGCCCTTACATACCTTGTGGTTTTATGGAAAAGTAATAGGAATAGTCTTTATATTTTAAGGTTTCCATATCATACACATTGTCCTACTTTAAAACCAGGAATGTTTTATATCAAACTTAAATCATTTACGTAGTTGTTTATGATGTACAGTACTAGGGGAGAAAGGAAAAGAAGCGATAACTGGAATAACCCTGACACAACTTATGGTTTAGGTAAAAACTGTTTTTTTTTATATCAAGTTTCCATATCACAGACTATATTACAATTTAAAACTTTGGATTAGTTCCATTATATATTAACCATCTCCTTAACCTTTACAATATTTGCCTTTACAGTTTTTATAGTTTACAAATAACTTGCTTTATGAAGTTCAAAATGTATTTACTTGTTTATAATAGACTGTAGATTACAATGATACATGTATCAGGCAGCTGTGCGTTCCACTCTGTGCAAGTTTAGAATATTATTTGAAATTAGAAAGGTCCCATATTCCAATAACACAGTAGAATTCAGTAGAACAGACATGGATAACAAATATGTTGCTGTGCATGAGCCCTTATTCACATAGTAGTGTTTTGTTCAGTGATTTTCATCAGTGACTGTGACCCAAAACCAGGAAGAAAAGCCTCCACAGAGATCAGGTATAAGGGAAAGATCTGCACCTGTTCTGTGTTTACAGCCATACCTAATTTTGAGTCAAAAGTCACTGACCAAAAACAGTGACGTGAATAAGGCATTAGGCCGTGGGTTTTCTCTGCAGTGTGTAGATGAGATTTATAAAATCTTTTTTCACTTTGTTTGTAATGTAAATGCTGGTTATTCTCCAGACAAAATTGCAGTGGAATTTTACGCCACATGTGAATGCACCCTAAGGATGCTGCTACTCTACCTTTTTTGGGGGAGTTTCTATTGACTTGTAAAAAAATAATACACATGAAATACACATACAATTTTTACAAGCATTTATTGTATTAAAGTTTTTTAGTCACAAGTATACCTATGGGTATATGTAAACACAGTGGTCGTGATGCTGTAAAGAACCAAATCAAAACCACAGCACTACTTTTTTGCAGTGTAGAGGCACAGACAGACAATTCACGTTAAGCACTCTTTAGTGCTTCCGTGGGCCTCCAATTCAATTCTCCGTTCCTTACTGTGCTGTATCTTCCGGGTTGTGAACCATTCAAGTGAATAGGTCCGCATCGTGATACAGCATACACACAGCAGGTGCCTTTATATTGTGGATGCACTGTTTCTGGACTGCAATACGGGCACAGACCTGCTATGTTCGTGTGCATGAGGCCTATCAATAATTGGCTAGATTATTGGGAACAAGTCGATCACCGCCGATCATCCGATGAACCATTGAAACATTTGTTCCTGGGCAACAGATTGTGCTGTCAAAACAACAATCTGTTGACCAGAAACAATGATTCTGTATGGGGAAAAGGGATAACTATAGTTATCTTTGTCCACATACTGTGAAGGAGATCAATGCATGAAAACGTTTCCTTCCCAACAATTAGTTGTTCTGTCAGCCCGTGTAAACCCACCTTAACCACTTCCAGTCTGCCCATTGACTATAAACGTCCTGGTAGTGGATCTCTATCTCTGAATGGACGTTTTAAAACGTCCTTCAGCTTTGCCCCCTGTGTGCAGCACCTGTACATAGAAGCTCCATGACTCAGCTGCCTCCTGACAGCCAAGATCATGGAGCTTTAACCTGAGACCTTTTTTCCTGGTCTCCAGGCTTTTGATCACTCTGACAAGCTGTCAAATCCATCACAAATGCTTGTACTATCTCCCTCGCATTACTGCCGGTCACAGAGCAGTTTACAACACATATGGGGTGTTTCTGCAAACTTCAGAATCAGGAAAATAAATATTCAGGTTTGATTTGCGGATTACCCTTGCTATCTTATAGGAAAAATGAATTAAAAATTGAAAATCTGCAAAAAAAATATATTTATTTTTAAATTTCACCTTCCTTCTGTTTTAATTCTTGTGGGAAATCTAAAGGGTTAACAAATTTTGTAAAAATCAGTTTGGATTACATTGGGGCCTGTAGTTTCTAAAATATGTTCATTTATGGGAGGTTTCTATTATTTAAGCCCCTTAAAGTCACTTTAGAACTGCAAAGGTCGTTTAAAATTAACTATTGGAAATTTTCATGAAAATATTAAAAATTACATATAAAATTTGAAGCCTTCTAACGTCCTCAAAAAATAAAATTACATTTCCAAAATTATGCCAACATAAAGTGGACATATGGTGAATGTTCATTAATAACAATTTTATTAGATATCCCTATGCAACTTAAAAGCAGAGAAATTAATATTTAAAAAATTGTGATTTTTTTTCAAAATTTTCAGTAAATTTTGGATTTTTTATAAATAAAGGTAAAATATATTGACTCAAATTTACCATTAAGACAAAGTACCATGTGTCACAAGAAAACAATCTATGAATAGCTTGGATAAGTAAAAGCGTTCCAAAGTTATTACCACATGAAGTGACACATGTCAGATTTGCAAAATTAGGCCTGGTCAGGAAGGGGGTAAATGGCCCGGATGGGAACTGCTTAAGGTTGCTTTCACACATTCAATGTTTTGATAGTAATTTCCATCAGTGATTCTGACCGAAAATCAGGTATAGGTCAAAAACCCATCTCTGTGTAGGCTTTATTACTAGAGATGAGCAAAGTATTCAATTCAGCTGCTTCACATGGGATTTTGTGCAAGATCTTCAATTAAGATGGTGGCGGCCAGCCCGTCACGAGCAAATAGATGAGGTACAGTATCTCACAAAAGTGAGTACACCCCTCAAATTTTTGCAAATATTTTATTATCTATTATCTTTTCATGGGACAACACTGAAGATATGACACTTTGATACAATGTAAAGTAGTCAGTGTACAGCTTGTATAACAGTGTAAATTTGGTGTGCCCTGAAAATAACTCAACACACAGCCATTTATGTCTAAACCACTGGCAACAAAAGTCAGTACACCCCTAAGTGAAAATGGCCAAATTGTGCCCAATTAGACATTTTTCCTCCCCGATGTCATGTGACTCATTAGTGTTATAAGGTCTCAGGTGTGAATGGGAAACCGGTGTGTTAAATTTGGTGTTATCGCTCTCACACTCTCTCAAACTGGTCATTGGAAGTTCAACGTGGCACCTCATGGCAAAGAACTCTCTGAGGATCTGGAAAATAAATTGTTGCTCTACATAAAGATGGTCTAGGCTATAAGAAGCTCGCCAGCACCCTGAAACTTACGTGCAGCAAGGTGGCCAAGACCATACAGCAGTTTAACAAGACAGGTTCCACTCAGAAAAGGCCTTGCCATGGTCAACCAAAGAAGATGAGTGTATGTGATCAGCGTCATATGCAGAGGTTGTCTTTTCAAAATAGACGTATAAGTGCTGCCAGCATTGCTGCAGAGGTTAAAGGGGTGGGGGAACAGCCTGTCAGTGCTCAGACCATACACCTCATACTTCATCAAATTGGTCTTCATGGCTGTCGTCCCAGAAGGAAGCCTCTTCTAAAGATGATGCACAATAAAGCCTGCAAACAGTTTACTGAAGACAAGCAGACTAAGGACATGGATTACTGGAACCTTGTTCTGTGGTCTGAGACCAAGATAAACTTATTTGGTTCAGATGGTGCCAAGTGGTTGTGGTGGCAACCAGGTGTATAAAGACAAGTGTGTCTTGCCTACAGTCAAGCATGGTGGTGGGAGTGTCATGGTTTGGGGCTCCATGAGTGCTGTTGGCTGCGGGGAGCTACAGTTCATTGAGGGAATCATGAATGCTAACATGTACTGTGACATACTGAAGCAGAGCATAATCCCTGCCTTTAGAAACTGGGCTACAGGGCAGTATTCCAACATGATAACAACCCTAAGCACACCTCCAAGGCGACCACTGCCTTGCTAAAGAAACTGAGGACAAAGGAGCTGGACTGGCCAACCATGTCTCCAGACCTAAAATCCTATTAAGCATCTGTGGGGCATCCTCAAACGGAAGATAAGGGAGCGCAATGTCTGTAACATCCACCAGCTCTGTCATCATGGAGGAGTGGAAGAGGATCCCAGTGGCAACCTTTGAAGCTCTAGTGAATTCCATACCCAACAGAGTTAAGGCAGTGCTGGAAAATAATGGTGGCCACAAAAAATATTGACACTTTGGGCACAATTTGGCCATTTTCACTTAGGGGTCTACTCACTTTTGTTGCCAGTGGTTTAAACATTAATGGCTGTGTGTTGAGTTATTTTAAGGGTACACCAAATTTACACCATTATACAAGCTGTACACTGGCTACTTTATATTGTATAAAAGTGTCATATCTTCAGTGTTGTCCTCTGAAAAGATATGATAAAATATTTACAAAAATATGCGGGTGTACTCACTTTTGCGAGATACTGGTAAGTATGAATGTACTGCCTCCAGTGTGCAAGTGGTTGTCAGTGAAAAATACTGCTGCCATCTGAGAAAGGGCAGTAAGGGGACAATTCTGTTGCCACTGGAAGAGGGATGATTAAGGTACAATATTGCTGCCAGTGAAGGAGGGGTGGTCAGAGGACAATAATGCTGGGTATTTTATACTTCATGGGGGTGTTTATTTGGCACTGTTGAGGAGATATTTTGTCCTTCACTGTGGTATCCAATACTGCTATATTGGTTACATTTTGTCCTGCAAGGTGTTGTGTATTTAGCACTGCTGGGAGGTATGTATTATATATTGCACATTAGTGTCAGATGCTGCTGTGTGGCCCATATATCCAGCCACGTTTGAGACCCCTGATCTGAATCTAAAGGATAAAAGGTTTCTGCCAAATCTTAAACTCTACAACAACATTGTCTTTTTAGCTAAAACCCAGTGTTCAGGTTTCAGCTAGAAAGACAATGTTGTATTGTATAGGAAATCAAATATTGAGACTGCTCACTCTACTACGTTATGGTTGGGTGCTCTATTAAAGGGACAAAAACCCACCTTGTCCTGGAAAATTGGTAAGAGTAATAGATATTAAATAGGCACTCCCATCTGGATTAGGAGGAAAAGATAAATAACCATTTATTTACATAATAAAAAACAAATAAAAATAATGGTGAACAGCTGTAGGTATGATAAAATATAATAAAATAACATACAATATATTGGAATATATTGTGCAACTGTAACCACCGGTCGTACACCAGATAAATCTTATCCACCCTTTACCAGGGTGATGGATTACTATATTCCAAGATACATTGTAGCAAAAATCAATTCAGATATGTCACGACCTGCGTATACCACTGATTGTCACTGTACGTTGTTACTGTGTTGCAAAAGTGAATGGAAAATGGTCATGACCACTTGTAAAATTTTGTAATCTCAGTATGGTATTGACAATGAAATGTTCCTATAATAAGCAGAACTCCTGCTAATGAAAACAATATGTCTCTCCAAATGATCACCTACCGGGGCGTCCCCCGTGGTGTCTATATAGGACTACTTGAGTAAGATATTGATTAGTTCCGACAAGAAATGCCCTTGCAGGCTAGAAACATACAGTATTGATGCCGGTGCAGCTGCATATGAATTCTGATCAGTCACGGGGAGCCCCTCCACAGGTTTCGGGATCGCTCACCTGGGTCTTCGGCATCCCACGTGGCGCCCTCTCGCACGCTCTCACGGGATATGTCGATCGCAAGGTGGCTTGTGCGTGGTTGATGCGAAGTCTGTATATGGCAAAGCAACTAACTGTAATGCTGCTCAATGGAGATTTACTTCTGCACTCACAAATCTCGGGTGAGCGGTAGTGGTGGGTGTACGTATATACCGATAAATGCCGTTGCGCCAGACGCGTTTCAAGGTCGGCTGACCTCTTCCTCAGTGGCTATCATTCGTAAGGATAAGCACCACCCACTATTTATATCAGCTCCAATTGTTGCACCTCCAAAAAAAACCCTCACCCGATTTGGCTGTATTTGGGCATTAATGTGTACCCATATCTCCATTGGTATTGTGAATAATGTCCATCATATTCCTTCTACATTTTGGATGCCATTAGCACTGCGGTTTTAATGCGTTTTTTCAAGCCCTCTTGCATTTTTTATCGCGCTCAGTAGTTCTCATCCCCATCATCATTTTTTTATAGTGAGTTCTGATAAAAGGTCCATTACCTATATATACCCTAGCACATATAGCTTAACCATGTAGGGAAAAAAATAATAATATATCAGAAAAGGAATTAAGTACAAATCAAAGACTGGAAGTAGATATTGCATAATAGAGCAAGCCTATACCATATCACATATACAGTGCCTACAAGTAGTATTCAACCCCCTGCAGATTTAGGTGGTTTGATAAGATGCAAATAAGTTAGAGCCTTCAAACTTCACACAAGAGCAGGATTTATTAACAGATGCATAAATCTTACAAACCAAAAAGTTATGTTGCTCAGTTAAATTTTAATAAATTTTAAACATAAAAGTGTGGGTCAATTATTATTCAACCCCTCAAACCACCAGAATTCTGTTTGGTTCCCCTAAAGTATTAAGAAGTAGTTCAGGCACAAAGAACAATGAGCTTCACATGTTTGGATTAATTATCTGTTTTTCCAGCCTTTTCTGACTATTTAAGACCCTCCCCAAACTTGTGAACAGCACTCATACATGGTCAACATGGGAAAGACAAAGGAGCATTCCAAGGCCATCAGAGACAAGATCGTGGAGGGTCACAAGGCTGGCAAGGGGTACAAAACCCTTTCCAAGGAGTTGGGTCTACCTGTCTTCACTGTTGGGAGCATCATCCGGAAGTGGAAGGCTTATGGAACTACTGTTAGCCTTCCACGGCCTGGACAGCCTTTGAAAGTTTCCTCCCATGCCGAGGCCAGGCTTGTCCGAAGAGTCAAGGCTAACCCGAGGACAACAAGGAAGGAGCTCCGGGAAGATCTCATGGCAGTGGGGACATTGGTTTCAGTCAATACCATAAGTAACGTACTCCACCGCAATGGTCTCCGTTCCAGACGAGCCCGTAAGGTACCTTTACTTTCAAAGCGTCATGTCAAGGCTCGTTTACAGTTTGCTCATGATCACTTGGAGGACTCTGAGACAGACTGGTTTAAGGTTCTCTGGTCTGATGAGACCAAGATCGAGATCTTTGGTGCCAACCACACACGTGACGTTTGGAGACTGGATGGCACTGCATACGACCCCAAGAATACCATCCCTACAGTCAAGCATGGTGGTGGCAGCATCATGCTGTGGGGCTGCTTCTCAGCCAAGGGGTTCACTATATAACACTGATATTGTTAATTAAACGATTCTTAAATAGAGATGTTGTTAACTGCCTGATTAAATCGCTTTAAAATATTACTTTATTAATAGTTTATCATTAAAACACCAAATAACTGTCCAGGCTTAAGGCAGAACACCCCATACCCAGAGACTCAACCTCCAGTACTCTGCTGTATTGGGTGTAATGTCCACAGGAATTTATGCCTGATAAAGTGGCAATAATATATTTCCTGTGTGCCACAATACAGGTTTCTTGAAGGAACAGGGTGAATGTGGTCAATCTCTCTAGCGGGATGCGTGAGTGATGAGGCTTATTAGCCAAACACTTGGGAATAAACTGAGGTGTCAGCAAATGGATATCCCACACCATATTATTGCGGGGCCATCACACTCCACTCGCTGCGCCACAGCTAACCTCCCCGCTTCGAACCACTTAACTCCCTGTTCCACTGTAAGTGACCTAATAGCACAGCTACATCGATCAAAATCGCTACGGCTCAACGCGTTTCTGGGTCACTGTAGCGTGACCATCATCAGGAGCCACAGCCTAGCGAGTATCAGTTTGAGATCATAGCTATCATAACACGCTTGCACACCTAGTTCAATACATGTGCAGCGTGGGCCAGGACCCGGCACTATGACGGCCGTAGCGCGCGCCGCCAACTCCGGTGTTTAAACACATGTCGCTCCTCCCCCTGCGCCGAGCCTCCAAGACAGTGCAGCCAATCCCTGCGTCGCAGGGAACTTCGCTACAACCACCTCTAATACAGTGCTATGGTATTGAGGGAGAACGCTATCTGTTCATTGTGACTTATCTGCGGCCAAAAATCCAATACTGGTGAGGGAAAATCGAAGTGTATGGACAACTAATCACATGTATCACTATTTAGAACAACTACATACATACACATATAATTGCAGGGAATCACATTCATTGGGTATGATGACATTAACCCTGTTATAGCCTTCATTCCACGAAGCATGTATAAGATACATAATCATTGAGCCCAAAGGGCTTTAAGGTTTTGAGAGTAAAAATCCACTGTGCTTCCTTACGGAGCAACAGATTATCTATGTCTCCTCCACGTGGTGATATTCTCACATGTTCCAGTCCCTGGAATTTAACACAGTTTCTTTGACCCGTGTGATTATCCTGGACATGTACTGCAATGGGGGTATCAGCACAATTGATAATATCCCGGAGATGTTCACCTATTCTCCTTCTGAACTCTCTCTTAGTTTTGCCTACATATTGTTTAGAGCACACACATGTGGCCACATAGACAACCCCACTCGTTTTGCAATTAATACATGTCCGGATTGTGTATTCACGACCTGTGGTCGAACTCGCAACCATCTTTCCCCTCTTGATCACCGGGCAGGCAACGCATCCACTGCATGGAAAAGTGCCATTGGGTTTTGGCTTAGGGAGCCATGTCCCCTGTATAGGTCTTGTAAACATGCTGTGGACTAACTTATCACGGATATTACCATTCCGTCTATAAGTAATCGGAGGGCAATCTCCGACTAACTGTCCCACATCTGGATCCGACTGGAGAATACTCCAGCATTCAGTCAAAACCTGCCGCACCTGTTTGTGGGCCATATCAAATGTGCCAATAATCCGGGGCATTTCATTCCTTTCCTGGATTTTGTCTCTGGGGATCAGTAGATTCTCCCTATTGCATGCAGCGGCATGTTGAAATGCCTTAGAGAGACATCTAGGCGGATATCCTCGCTCCGAAAACCTTCTCCGAAGGTCATCAGCCGCATGCTTAAAATCTGACCATTTCGAACAGTTCCTGCGAGCCCGCAGGTATTGGCCCTTTGGGATACCCTCCTTTAGGGCTCGTGGGTGATCACTATCCCAGGCCAAAAGTGTATTAGTCGATGTTGGTTTTCTAAACATCCTCGTAGTCAGAGTACGAGAGGGATCTATGGTCACCATGATATCCAAGAAGGTGAGACTAGTATCACTTATCTCACTGGTGAAAAAAGTCCCAGGCTATTAATGTTCAAGATAGACACAAACTCCTGGAAGTCCGTTTTTGTCCCCTTCCAGAGAATAAAAATGTCATCGATGAACCTCATCCATAATAAAATGGATGAGGTCCACCGTTCCATGTCATCATTGAACACAATGTCCCGCTCCCACCAGCCCAGGTAGAGGTTAGCAAATGTGGGGGCACAAGGGCTCCCCATTGCCACCCCCCTGAGCTGGTGGTAGATGCGATGGTCATAGAGAAAAATGTTCCGACTTAAAATGAACTCCAGAAGCTGGATCACAAATTCATTGTGAGGTCCATAGTGGGTACCCCGTTCATTAAGGAAAGCCCTGACAGCTATACATCCAAGATCATGCGGGATGGAGCTGTACAGGGCCTCAACATCCAGGCTCGCTAGCAATATGCCCTCCTCACATTGGATGTCATTTAATCGTCTCAACACATCCATGGTGTCACGTACATAGGATGGTAAGTTGGTAACAAATGGCCGAAATATCCTGTCCACGTACACACTGATTCTCTCAGTAAGGCTCCCAACCCCTGAGACAATCGGACGTCCCTTTAATGGGTTGGTGCCTTTATGCACCTTCGGTAAGCTGTAAAATACCGGCATTATCGGGTGCTCAGGTAGTAGAAATGACAACTCCATCTTATCAATCTTATCAATGAGTTTCTCTTTTTGTGCTGTCTTTAATAAAGCAGCCAACTCGTTTTTATATAATGTAAGTGGGTTGGCATCCAGTATAGCATAACAGGATTTGTCCTTGAGTATGCGCATACACATCTCATAGTATATTTGGCTGTCCAGAACCACTACATTACCGCCTTTATCCGACGGTTTGATGACGATATCAGTGTCATGTTGTAGTGTATCCAATGCCAATAGCTCATCTTGACATAAATTATGAGTGGTATGTCCATCCATTCGTAATGAGCGCAATTTTTCTGTGACAATCGCGAGGAAGGCATCAATAGCGGAATAGCCTTGTAGTGGGGGATTCTTTCTAGATATAGGCCGCAGGTCAGTGAAGGGACCCGAGCCTAGTTCCCTCTGACCTTCTTCCCACAGCTCCGATAACAATTGAACATCTGGAAGCTCATCTAACTCAATACCCAACTGTTCACATTGCTCTTTATTGTGTGTCAGGAAGAATTTCTTCCATTTGAGCTTCCTAATGAATAAATTGATATCCTTTACCCATCCAAATGGGTTATAATTTGAGCTTGGGACAAAAGATAAGCCTTTTTTGAGCAGTAGCATTTCGGGGGGGGGGGGTGAGGATATGATGTGAAAAATTAAGGACTTGGAGCTGATCGGAGTCACCACTGAATGATTTCCAATCACTTATGGATATTTTCTGTTCCTCAATTGGTATTCTATTGTAGGAGGTGGTGGTCCTAAAAAACCAACAGTGCCTTGTTCCCTACTGCCTCTTCCTCTTTGTCCCCTTGTCGACTGTCTCCCTCGTCCTCTACCTCGACCCCTCCCCCTTCTATTAAAAAAGGACTTATCGGTACCCTCAGACTCTGTATCGTAATCAGTGGAGGATTGATCCGTATCACTCTCCTGTACTCTAGACCTATTCTTAAGGAAGTCAAATAACGTCCCTTCCTTGAAATCCCTAGTGTCCCTAATAAACTGATTATGCTTCCTCTCCTTGAGATATCCCGTAGATCTCTCAATACTCTGTTGTAATAGGGATTCCTTTTTGGTAAACTCAGGAGAAGTAGTAAACTTTTTTGCTGCCTCAATGCTTTTTTGCAGCTCCACAGTATTTGTTGCTAACAGTGCTTTATTGTGGCACACAGGAAATATATTATTGCCACTTTATCAGGCATAAATTCCTGTGGACATTACACCCAATACAGCAGAGTACTGAAGGTTGAGTCTCTGGGTATGGGGTGTTCTGCCTTAAGCCAGGACAGTTATTTGGTGTTTTAATGATAAACTATTAATAAAGTAATATTTTAAAGCGATTTAATCAGGCAGTTCTCAGCCAAGGGGCCTGGCCATCTGGTCCGCATCCATGGGAAGATGGATAGCACGGCCTACCTGGAGATTTTGGCCAAGAACCTCCGCTCCTCCATCAAGGATCTTAAGATGGGTCGTCATTTCATCTTCCAACAAGACAACGACCCAAAGCACACAGCCAAGAAAACCAAGGCCTGGTTCAAGAGGGAAAAAATCAAGGTGTTGCAGTGGCCTAGTCAGTCTCCTGACCTTAACCCAATTGAAAACTTGTGGAAGGAGCTCAAGATTAAAGTCCACATGAGACACCCAAAGAACCTAGATAACTTGGAGAAGATCTGCATGGAGGAGTGGGCCAAGATAACTCCAGAGACCTGTGCCGGCCTGATCAGGTCTTATAAAAGACGATTATTAGCTGTAATTGCAAACAAGGGTTATTCCACAAAATATTAAACCTAGGGGTTGAATAATAATTGACCCACACTTTTATGTTTAAAATTTATTAAAATTTAACTGAGCAACATAACTTTTTGGTTTGTAAGATTTATGCATCTGTTAATAAATCCTGCTCTTGTTTGAAGTTTGAAGGCTCTAACTTATTTGCATCTTATCAAACCAGCTAAATCTGCAGGGGGTTGAATTCTACTTGTAGGCACTGTATAATCATGTATATAATAAATTCTTGTGAATGTTGCCATATAATATCAATAATCTGTAATCACAAAGAGTAAAATATAAACTTGTCTTTTCAATAGTATTTTCAATAGTATGTATGGTGAAAGAAAATACGAGAGACTTGAATCGGCATTATGATCGGTATATACGCACAACGGCATTTATCGGTATATACGTACACCCACCACTACCACTCACCCGAGATTTGTGAGTGCAGAAGTAAATCTCCATTGAGCAGCATTACAGTTAGTTGCTTTGCCATATACAGACTTCGCATCAACCACACACAAGCCGCCTTGCAATCGACATATCCCGTGAGAGCGTGCGAGAGGGCGCCACGTGGGATGCCGAAGACCCAGGTGAGCGATCCTGAAACCTGTGGAGGGGCTCCCCGTGACTAATCGGAATTCATCTGCAGCTGCACCGGCATCGATACTGTATGTTTCTAGCCTGCAAGGGCATTACTTGTCGGAACTAATCAATATCTTACTCAAGTATTCCTATATAGACACCACGGGGGACGCCCCGGTAGCTGATTGTTTAGAGACATATTGTTTTCATTAGCAAGAGTTTTGCTTATTATAGGAACATTTCATTGTCAATACCATACTGAGATCACGAAATTTTACAAGTGGTCATGACTAGAGATGAGCGAGCACTAAAATGCTCGGGTGCTCGTTATTCGAGACAAACTTTTCCCGATGCTCGGGTGCTCATTTCGAGTAACGAACCCCATTGAAGTCAATGGGAGACTCGAGCATTTTTTGCAGGGTCCAAGGCTCTGCCTAGGGAAGGCTGGGTGAAAACCTGGAAACATCAGAAAATGATGGAAACACCAAGGAAATGGACAGGAAACAGCAGGGGCAGCATGCATGGATGCCTCTGAGGCTGCCTAATCCCACCATTACCCCAAACTCTCCTGCAACAGCCTGGTGGTTACCCTCATGGCAATTGTGCTCACCCAGACCGACGAAAGGCGAGGGACATGCCCATCACATGTTAGGGAAGCACCCAACTAGGTGCAACGAAGGTCCATCACCCATGTCCATGCTGGCACTGCTCTCTTATCCCCAGCCACATGATGCAGGCATAATCCTGACACAGCATGGCGGTGACACCAACAAGTGACCAAGTTAGATGAGGTAGCAGGTGAGCCACCCAAAAATTTAGCCTGACGCAGCATGGCGGTGACACCAACAAGTGACCAAGTTAGATGAGGTAGCAGGTGAGCCACCCAAAAATTTAGCCTGACACAGCATGGCGGTGACACCAACAAGTGACCAAGTTAGATGAGGTAGCAGGTGAGCCACCCAAAAATTTAGCCTGACACAGCATGGCGGTGACACCAACAAGTGACCAAGTTAGATGAGGTAGCAGGTGAGCCACCCAAAAATTTAGCCTGACGCAGCATGGCGGTGAGAACAGAGTGACCGAGTTAGACTGAGGTAGCAGGAAGTGAAGCACGGATGGTAATTCGAAGGAGGAGGAGGAGGGTTTGGAGGAAGAGGCATAGTAAGTCTGAGAAACCGTGACCGAGGTAGACCCCACAATCCTCCAAATGGGCAGTACATGAGCAGCCCCAGGGTCAGACTCGGTCAGAGTCACCGAGCTACACGACGGTAGCAGGTAGAGCACATAAAAAATTTAGCATGGCCCTGTATGTTGACGTTGAGGGCTTGTGCATGTAGGTGGACTGAACTTTTTTCTGCTTGCGCTTCAACGTATGCTGTAATGACAGCTGAACGTTGCGCAGGGACACATTGGTGGATAGTGTGGAGGATCATGGAGGCGAAGGGGTGTTTTTCCGGCGGCAGGCGCTCATGCAGGGGTTCTGGGCTGGGGGTTGACTCGCAGAGACAGCGAGTGACACAGGGGAAGGAGCAGTGGTGGGACCCACATGAGGGGAACGGACGGCCTTGGTTCCATAGTGTTTAGCACTCGTATTCCTGCGCATGCTGGTGGTGGTTAGGCTGGTAGTGGTGGAACCCCCACTTAAAAATTTGGAATCAACTGGTACGGCTGTCAACATTGAGCTTGAACTAGTGGGGCATGTGTGGTATTGATTCTTCTCAGTTTAAAATCGTATACGTCCCCTATCTTGGGACCATATATTTCATGGATTTTTCAAACACGGAAAAGGAAAAAGAGCTTGCTCTGGCCAGGGGAGTGTCTTTTCTACTGCAGCTAAGGGGACGTGTCCATGCTCTGCCTATCACAGGTCAGGAGCCAATTAAAAGAAGAACAAAAAAAAAATCTGTATAATATCTAATACGTCCCCTATCCGGGTAAATTGTTTGGAGAGAGGGCCTGTAGGTGGGGGGCAGGCTGAGGGGAAGGAGGTTAAGCTGGAAGAGCCAGAGGAGTGCCCCCTTGGCTAGCGTGTATGGTGGTGACAATAGCCGGATGGAGTTCGAATTACGACACAGGACCCCAACTTAAAAATTTTGCATCAACCAGTACGGTTGTCAACTCTGAAATTTGTCAAGTGGGGCATGTGTTGTATGCATTCTTCTCAGTTTAATACCGTATACGGCACCTATCCGGAAGAATAGTTTGGAGAGAGAGAAAGAGAGGAAAAAGACGTATTTTTAAAAGTGACAGTCAGTATAGATCAGTTAAAGAGAAAGAAAGGGTTTTATTAAATGGATTTGTATCACTGAGAGCAAAAGAACCTATTTTTTTATGTGACGTGCAGTATAGATCACTTGGAGATAAAAAGGGGAATGTGCAGACTTGGGCTGCTATAGTGCAAACCACTATGGTGGTGACAACAGAGCGAGCGAGTGACACTGCGGTAGCAGGCGAACCACATAAACATTTTTCCTGGCCCTGTATGGCGGCGGTGACAACAGAGTGACTGAGTTAGTATGCGGTAGCTGGTGAAGCACCCAAAAATTTAGCCTGACACAGCATGGCAGTTACACCACCAATGACTTTGTCCGACTGAGAATGCAGTTAAATGGCTTTTGTTGACCCTCCAAAAATTTTTTTCTTTTTGGAGTAAATAAAGTCTACCCTCAGCAAAAAATTTTTTTTTAAATGTCGGTACTTGCTCCTCCTGAAAAATTGTTTTGGACTGTCTGTTTGATGCTCCTGAAACATTGTTTTACACTGTCTGTAGTTGGCACTGCAGAAAAATTGTTTGGAGAGAGGGCCTGTAGGGGGACCTCCGGAAAAATTTTTTAGAGACAGGGCCTATAGGTGGACCTCCGGAAAAATTGTTTAGAGAGAGGGCCTGTAGATGGACCTCCGGAAAAATTGTTTGGAGAGAGGGCCAATAGGTGAACCTCCGGAAAAATTGTTTAGAGAGAGGACCTGTAGGTGGACCTCCGGAAAAATTGTTTGGAGAGAGGGCCTATAGGTGAACCTCCTGAAAAATTGTTCAGAGAGAGGTCCTATAGGTGGACCTCCGGAAAAATTGTTCAGAGAGAGGGCCTGTAGGTGGACCTATGGAAAAAAATTGTTTAGAGAGAGGGCCTGTAGATGGACCTCCGGAAAAATTGTTTAGAGAGAGGGCCTGTAGGTGGACCTCCAGAAAAATTGTTTAGAGAGAGGGCCTGTAGGTGGCCCTCTGGAAAAATTGTGGTAAAAGAGTGCCAGTTTTTTGGGTCAGCATTAGGCTAAGCCGACAAGGAGGAGGAGGAGTAGGAGGAGTAGAGAAGAGGAATCGGATACATAAGTAATGTTAATCTTTAGCTGCTTTCCCCCGGAGGAGATTTGAATTCCGGTGAAATCCAGGCTTTGTTCATTTTAATAAGCATCAGCCTGTCAGCGCTGTCAGTTGACAGGCGTGTACGCTTATCGGTGATGACGCCACCAGCTGCACTGAATACCTGCTCTGACAGCATGCTAGCGGCAGGGCAGGCCAGCACCTACAAGGTGTACAGCGCCAGTTCAGGCCACGTGTCCAGCTTTGAAACCCATTAGTTGTATGGAGCAGAGTGATCGGTCTGGACATTGGTATGGTCAGCTAGGTACTCCCTCACCATCTTTCTGTACAGCTCCCCCCTACTCTGCCTAGACTGGGGACAGGTGACAGTGTCTTGCTGGGGTGACATAAAACTGGCAATGGCCTTGGAGAGCGTTCCCCTGCAAGTGCTGGGCAAGCTGCCTGCTCGCCTCCTTTCACCAGCTACTTGGCCCACAGAACCATGCCCTCTGCCAATAGCGGCGTCAGATGGGAAGGATTGTTTCAGCTTGTGCACCAGGGCCTGTTGATATTGATTCACTTTCATACACCTTTCCTCTACAGGGATGAGAGTGGAAAGGTTCTGCTTGTACCGTGGGTCCAGGAGAGTGAACACCCAGTAATCGGTGTTTGAAAAAATGCTTCTAACGCGAGGGTCACGGGATAGGCAGCCTAACATGAAGTCTGCATTGTGCGCCAGAGTCCCAACACGCAATAATTCCCTCTCCTCACTGGCCTGACTCTCCATTTCCTCCTCCTCCTCCTCCTCCTCCTCCTCCAAGTCCTCCTCTTCAGCCCATACACGCTCAAGAGTTAAGAAGGACTGAGCACTGATACCCTCTTCTGTCTCGCCGACATTCTCCTCCTCTTCCTCCTCATCCCCCTTTTCCGATACATGCTGAGAAACAGACCGGAGGGTGCTCTGGCTATCAAGCGACGTATCTTCCTCCACCGTCTCTTGTGACAAGTGCAAAGCATCCGACTTCATGCTGAGCAGTGAGTTTTTCAGGCAAAGCAGCGGAATGGTGAGATGGTGAGGCTGATAATGGCGGCATCGCCGCTGACCATCTGTGTTGACTCCTCAAAGTTGCTCAACACCTGGCAGATATCAGACATCCACGTCCACTCCTTATTGTAGACTTGAGGAATCTGAGTGACCCGACTACCAGTTCTGGTGGAAGTTGACATCTGGCAGTCTACAATAGCTCTGCGCTGCTGGTAAACTCTGGATAACATGTTTAATGTCGAATTCCATCTTGTGGGCACTTCGCACAACAGTCGGTGAGCGGGCAGTTGTAGGCGGCGCTGCGCTGCCCTGAGAGTAGCAGCATCTGTGGTCGACTTGCGGAAATGCGCACAGATGCTGCGCACCTTGGTGAGCAAATCAGACAGATTGGGGTATGTCTTGAGGAACCGCTGAACTATTAGATTGAACATGTGGGCCAGGCATGGCACATGTGTCAGTCTGCCGAGTTGCAGAGCCGCCACCAGGTTACGTCCGTTGTCACATACAACCATGCCTGGCTTGAGGTTCAGCGGTGCCAGCCACACATCGGTCTACGCCATGATGCCCTGTAACAGCTCTTGGACGGTGTGCCTTTTGTCACCTAAGCTCAGCAGTTTAAGCACCGCCTGCTGGCGCTTACCCACGGCACTGCTGCTGCACCTAGAGCTACCGACTGAAGGCGCCGTGCCCACGGATGGTAATTCGGAAGGGGAGGTGGAGGAGGAGGAGGGGTTGGAGGAGGAGGCATAGTACGTTTGAGAGACTGTGATCGAGGTAGGCCCTGCAATCCTCGGTGTGGGCAGTACATGAGCGGCCCCAGGGTCAGTCTTGGTCCCAGCCTCCACCAAGTTAACCTAATGTGCCATCAGTGAGATATAGTGTCCCTGCCCGGCAGCACTTGTCCACGTGTCCGTGGTTAGGTGGACCTTCTTAGAAACAGCATTGGTCAGGGCATGGATGTTTTTCTGTGATACGTGCTGGTGTAGGGCTGGGACAGCACATCGGGAAAAATAGTGGCGGCTGGGGACCGAATACCGAGGGGCAGCCACCGCCATGAGGTTGCGAAAGGCCTCGGTGTCTACCAACCTATAGGGCAGCATCTCCAGGCTCAGCAATTTGGAGATGTGGACTTGAGGGCTTGGGCATGTGGGTGGGTGGAACTGTATTTCCTCTTGCACTCCAGCGTCTGCTGTAAAGACAGCTGAACGCTGTGCAGGGACACATTGGTGGACGATGCGGAAGATCGTGGAAGCGAAGGTGTGGTTTTCCGGCAGGAGGCACTCGTGCCGGGGTCCTGGGCAGGGGGTTGACTAGCAGAGGCAGCTAGTGACACAGGGGAAGGAGCAGTGGTGTGACCCTCAGATGGTGAACAACCTTGGTTCCATTGAGTGGGGTGTTTAGCACTCATATGCTTGCGCATGCTGGTGGTGGTTAGGCTAGTAGTGGTTGCACCCCTGCTGATCCTGTGGTGGCATAGGTTGCACACCACAGTCCGTCGGTCATCCTCAATTTCTTTAAAGAACGTCCAGAACATCTAGGCCTCGCCACGGGAGCTTCACTACGTGAAACAGTTGCTGCTGATGCACCAGCTCTGGCCCTGCTTCTCCCTCTGGCCACACCACTGCCTCTTCCAACCTGTTGTGGTGCAGCACTCGCCTCCTCCTCAGAAGCACTGTCTTCACTCGGCTTATCAACCCAGCTTGGGTCAGTCACCTCGTCATCCTCCGATTCCTCAGTCTGCTCACCCCTCGGAATTCCTGCCCTAACAACAACTTCACCACTGTCTGACAACCATGTCTCCTCATCGTCCGACACCTTTTTCCACTAAGTCAACAATGTCATCATCATCACCCACAGACTGCGACAGTTGGAAAACTTGGGCATCGGGAAAGAGGTCAGCAGCAACCTGAGAAGTGGTTTGTGACTCTGGGAAGGGTCCAGAAAACAGTTCCTCAGTGTATGCCGGATCGCATTCCAAATTTTCCTGGGAGGGGGCAGACTGGGGGGAAGGAGGTTGAGGTGGAGGAGCCAGAGGAGTGCTCCCTTGGGTAACGTGGGTGGACTGCGTGGAAGACTGACTGGTGGACAAATTACTTGAAGCATTGTCCGCTATCCACGACATCAGCTGTTCGCACTGTTGTGGTTTCAACAGTCCTCTACCACGTGTCCCTGTAAGTTGAGACATGAAGCTAGGGAGTGTAGCTCTGCGGCGTTCCCCTGCTCCCTCATCAGCAGGTACTGTCTCACCCTGCCCAGGACCACGGCCTCTGTCCCCTGCAGTAATTGAATGCCCACGCCCTCGTCCTTGACCTTTAGCCCTGGGGTTCAACATTTTCTGTATATAAGTGTATTATATAAATAAAAAAGAATAAATGGGCCTGCTGTACTGAAACCCACAAACTTGTTCAATCTGAACAAGAAAATATATAGGTGGATAAGTTAGAGCAAAATTACGTATGTTATTACGTATCATGCAGTATGGAGAAATTACACGGAAACTATTAGATTAGGCAGACTTGGTCTGCTTAATTGCAACCCAGATAAATGTCGCACAGAGATTTTTGTAATGTAGCTGTATAAGTGAGAGCAAAAGACCTTTTTTACTGACGTACAGAATGGGTCACCTGGACAGAAAATATGGATTGTGGTGACAGCTGAACTGTGACACACCGAATGGTTCCACACAGCTGTATGAAATGGATTTGTATCACTGAGATAAAACAACAAAAAACTATTTTTTTTATATTTTTTATTTTTTTATATATATTTTTTTAATTTTTTTTTTTTTTTTTACGTGACATGCAGAAACTATCAAAGAGCAAACTCAGCCCCTGCTGACTGTGGCTATTTTGACTACAACCCATACAAATGTCGCACAGAGATTTTTGTAATGTAGCTGTATCAGTGAAAGCAAAAGACCTTTTTTAATTTAGTGACGTACAGAATGTGTCACCTGGACAGAAAATACGGATTGTGCTTTGTATATAGGTTTATAAATTAGAGCAAAATTACGTATTTTATTACGTACCGTGCAGTATGGAGCAATTACACTGAAACTATTAGATTAGGCAGACTTGGTCTGCTTAAGTGGACACACAGAATGTATCACTGAGATAAAACAACAAAAAAACTTTTTTTATATATTTTTTTTTATATTTTTTTTTTTAATTTTTTTTAATGTGACGTGCAGAAACTATCAGAGAGCAAACTCAGCCCCTGCTGACTGTGGCTATTTTGACTACAACCCAGACAAATGTTGCACAGAGCTTTTTCTAATGTAGCTGTATCAGTGAAAGCAAAAAACCGTATTTGATTACGTGACGTACAGTATGGGTCACCTGGACAGAAAATACGGATTGTGGTTTGTGGTGATGGATTTGTATCACTGAGATAAAACTATAAAAAAAAGGGTTATATATGGCGATAGCTGAACTACTAGTGCCAGCCAGCCCAGCCAGGAGACAAAAAAAATGTCTTTTAGCCCTTAGAAGGGCTGTTGGGTTCTTTTGAGATCACTCCTGCCTAACAGAGAACTAAATCCAGGCCCTAACACTCTCCCTGAAACGCAGCAGCTCTGTCCCTAACGACATCCAGACAGCATCTGAGCCGAGCACCGCGGGCAGTCACTATTATATTCCAGGGTCACCTGATCAGGCAAGCCAACCCCTGCTATCGACATGTAAGGGCCCCACATGATGCTGGGTGTACCGCAGAGACTCCTGGCTTGTGTTTGGCTGAGTTTATAGGCGCCAAAAATTCAAAATGCGGGAGATGCCATTTCCTCGAGCATGGCCAGATACTCGTCCGAGTAGCGAGCATTTACGAGTACCGTAATACTCGAACGAGCACCAAGTTCGGACGAGCATGCTCGCTCATCTCTAGGCATGACCATTTTCCATTCACTTTTGCAACACAGTAACAACGTACAGTGACAATCAGTGGTATATGCAGATCATGACATATCTGAATTGATTTTTGCTAAAATGTATCTTGGAATATAGTAATCCATCACCCTCGTAAAGGGTTGATAAGATTTATCTGGTATACGACCGGTGGTTACAGTTGCATAATATATTCCAATATATTGTATGTTATTTTATTATATTTTATCATACCTACAGCTGTTCACCATTATTTTTGTTTTTTATTATGTAAATAAATGGTTATTTATCTTTTCCTCCTAATCCAGATGGGAGAGCCTATTTAATATCTATTACTCTTACCAGTGTTGTATTGTAAGCACATTTTGTATTTGCATAAAGGTTCAAGATATGGTGTTGAATTTAGCAAGGCAGTGCATCTCGTGTTACACATTTCTGGCCATGAGATAAATGACCAGTTAAGTGTGGTAGTAGTAAGAACTTACACCAAACAAAGGTTTCAGACAGTTCACACAATTGACAGCAAATTTCTTAGGCCATTTCAAAGGGAAACTTAAATTTGGCAATTTAATTTTTTTTAATAAAAACTTTTTAGCAGACAATATCAGTTCTTATTGACCATGGCAACCAAACATAGTGCAGATTTTCAATTTTCCAAGGCATTTGGAGTGGAAGCTGTCCTGTAAATGATCTAATAATTTTTCATTTCCAGATTTTTGTTTTCTCTCAAAATGTGTTAAGCCATTTTGTCATAGACATATGGACTGAAGTACAGAATTGAAAAAAAATAGATAATCCTAAACAAAGTGACACAGATGTAGGTTAAGCTATATTATGCAGATGTATGCACTTTCCTGTGGTAATCAGGAACCTAAAATGATTAATAAAAGTTCTACCTGTGCTATTTCTTGTTTCCTTTGTGGAGAGAGATCAATAAAATACTTCAATGCCCCAATGAACATTTGTAAAATTCTTTTATTATGCTCACAGTTATCTACACAAAATCTTTTTACAATAAATTATTTCAGAATAAACCGACCTTGGATTTTACTTTTCAGGCTCCTCAGGGGAAACAGAAATGAGTTGTTGCTTCAGGTGAGTTGACTTCTACTCAATCACTTGAAGACACTCTTCAGATTTTGCTAGGCATTGCAGTGAAAAGGCTTTTTAATATTTGAACTAGTTATTGATTTGAACAGTGAACCATTTACGAGCTTATTCACATACTATAGAATTAACTTTTTTATTTAGAATATGTATAATATACTTTGAAACTTTATTCAACTTATTATTTTTATTTTATTTTTTGTGCATTTTTATGTATTGTGTGTTTTTATGTATTGCTTGAAAACAAAGGTCTAAAACATGTTACAATATAAATATTTTACTTTTTGATTTGTTATATATTTCCATGACACATGCATCTGACTTCTTCTATATAAACATAAAATTTTGCTGTCCTTCAATAGACACCTGCAAAGTATGTTTTGCAAATACTTCAAAAGAAGGTAATTCATAGATGTTAGGTTAAAGCTGTATATATAGTTTTTCAATAATAATAAATCACATCATTTCAATGTTACTTCTTTCCTACAGGTATTGTAGAGAAAAACTGTACATGCTTTTAATTCAAAGTGGTCATGACCCTATAAAGTATTTCAGAATAGCAATTTGTCATTCTTATCAACTCATGACCTTAGTGTTAAATGCTGCTTTCAGTAGATTTTACTTTACAGGGGACAGAAAAAAAAAAGAATTCTATTATACAAGTCATCTTCCTATGTAGGTATCTAATTGACATTCAGTAGTTATTTGCATGAAATATATCTTGCGTGTATAACATTTTCAGTTTCATAAATACAATATTTTTTTTAAAATGCCACATCCCAGGGGTTTTTCAAGAGGCGCTGTCATTTTTATAAAGCAACTCTGCAATTAGTGATGATGAATAATAGTTTGGAGGAAAAAAACATTAAAGGGATTAGTTTAATCTAGTACTAGTAGAATTTTATTTTTTTCACTTATATCTAGACATGCACTACCATGAATATAAATTATAACACAATATATGCTATATATTAAAGGATTAAATTCAATTAAAATACATGACTAAATAAGAAATGTGTGCTAAATCAATACTGAGGGACTCAAAGCCAGCAAAGCAATGTGATATGGCAATAATAACCTATGTCAAGATAATGCAAGATTCATTGCTACAACATCATTAGTGTTGAGTGAATCGAAATGAAACAAACTGAATTTTATCCGAATTTCATGCAAACTTAGATATGCCACAAATCCAAATTTACTAAAGCTTTGTGGTAATGAATCATTTTTTTCCTAAAATGGCGGCTACATGTGTTACAAAGTAAAAGTAAGAATCCCGGGAACACGATATGACCCTTAATGCTGTGCAGCCATCCATCAGCAGATAGCCATCCCCTGTGATGTCATAACCCTATAAAAAGTCTAATCCCACCCGGTCTCTACCATTTTACTGCTAGCTGAGCATAGGGAGAGATGTGGCAAATGCCAGGGACAGTGTTTTAGCAAATTTTTATTTGTAGAATATTGGATAGTGCAGGAATGGTGTGGGGACAGTGTAGGGAGAGTTTTAAGATACTCTAAGGAGAGCATAGGGAGACTGCAGGAACAGTGCAGGCTCTGTATAATCACCCTATGCATCTTTTTCCACTGTTGTGCCATTCATTCTTAACCTGTTGTGTTACACACAGACTGACTGTGCATCAATCTTAATCTCAACAGCCAGTCTACTATATTGATGTGTGTACCTAGTTAATCTGCTGTGCCATTAATAATTAATCTGTTCAGTTATACATAAACATACTGTAGATCAGACTCATTGTCAACAGGCGGTATAATATATAGGCAAGTTTATAGAGTTCATCTGCTGCACCATTTATACTTAAAAGGGTTGGCCACTTACTGGTTACTCTTGATCAATGTGTTTGCAAGATGACTATACAGCTCTTAATTATATAGTCTTTATTTAAATTATGTGGCATTTTCTATATTTCATAAGGTATGCCCCCTTGTTTGCCAAGTCTTTTGTGCTGTCCACACAGAGATCTTTTCCATAAAATGGCTGCTGATGGAGGGTCATGTGACCAAATAACCTTCATGTGATGTCTTTTACATTCAAGTACCTGACATCTGCACTTGAGAGTTTTGTACAGGTGCAGTGTGTTTGAATGGGAGAGTAATGTCTGATCACATGACCCTCCATCAACAGCCATTTTATGGATAAGACCTCTACGTGGACAGCACGGAATATTTACCTAACAAGGGGGCATGGCTTATGAAATATAGCACAGAATATTAACAAAGACTATATTAGTGCCATATCTTACCTACACATTGGTCACAAGCAGCCAACTAACTGGCCAACCTCTTTAATCTATTCTGTTATACATACATTGACTGTGCATCAAACTTAGTCTCAATAGCCAGTCTAATATATAGGCACATATACTAGTTCATCTGCTGCGTTGTTAATAATCCATCGGTTAATTTAAACATAGACATACTGTGCATCAGACTCATTGTCAACAGGCAGTGTAATATATAGTTCATCTGCTATGTCATTTATACGAAATCTATTTTGTTATACATAGACTTACTGTGCATTAGACTTAGTCTCAACATCATTAATAAATAAATAATCTGTTCAGTTATACATTGACTAAGGCTACTTTCACACTGGCGTTTTAATATTCCGGTATTGAGCTCCGTCATTGTCACTGGGGATAAAACTGAACTGAAGACAACGGAATGCTCCTAGAAGCATTCCGTTCCGTCTCCAGACCGGAGAGCAAACAGCAACATGCTGCGGTTTGCTCTCTGGTCTGGGCATCCGCACCAAGACGGATCCGTCTTGACCCCCAATGCAAGTCAATGGGGACGGATCCGTTTGGTGTGACACAATGGTAAACAGATCCGTCCTCCATTGACTTTCAATGAAGTTCATGACGGATCCGTTGCTGGTCAGGTCGGGAGCTGCTGGAACAGGTAAGTGTCTGTGTATGTTTATGTGTGTGTATGTTTATGTGTCTGTGTATGTGTGTGTATGTGTGTGTATGTGTATGCGCTGCTCTAGCCCCACATGTGTTCATGCGGCAGCACGGACCCGGTGGCACCCTTCACCTGCCGGATCTGTGCTGGCGCTGGTGTGAAAGAGGCCTTACTGTGCATCAAACTGATTGTGAACAGATGGTGTAATACAGTGGAGGAAATAAGTATTCGATCCCCCACTGACAGTGTGCAGTAACTGAATCTGTAATGTAACAGATGAGGTTTGAATGGTGCAGCAGATAGATCATAAACGCACGCCTATATACAGTGGAGGAAATAAGTATTTGATCCCCCACTGACTTTTAAAGTTTTAATACTAAAAAATACATGAAACATCTCATAATATTATGCCAGCTTTATTTTAACAGTGCCACATAGAATATCAAAAGAAAAACTGAGAAAATTACATGAAATGCGAAATAAAAAATAATTAGCATTTCTTTGAGGGAAATAAGTATTTGATCCCCTAGTAAAACCATGACTAATGTTGGCTCCCACAGACCACTGACACACCCTAATCACAGTGAAGTCGTTACCTGGTTGAGAGACAACTGTCCCAAATTGTCACCTGTATAAAAGGCCACCTGCCAACAGTCTCAGTGACACTCCAACATCTCCACCATGGGCAAGACTAAAGAGCTGTCTAAAGATGTCAGGGACAAAATTGTTGACCTACACAAGGCTGGAATGGGCTACAAAGCCATAAGTAAGAAGCTGGATGAGAAGGTGACAACTGTTGGTGCAATTATTCGGAAGTGGAAGAAGTACAACATTACTGTCAATCAACCCAGGCCTGGAGCTCCATGCAAGATATCACCTCGTGGAGTCTCATTGATCATGAAAGGCTAAAAATCAGCCAAGAACTACACGGGAGGAGCTGAGTAATGATCTCAAGGCAGCTGGGACCACAGTCTCCAAAAAAACCATTGGTAATACACTGAGACGTAATGGTTTAAAATCCTGCAGTGCACGCAAGGTTCCTCTGCTCAAGAAGATTAACATATTAATGACTCCGAGAGAGACTGGGAGAAGGTGCTGTGGTCAGATGAGACTCTTTGGCCTCAACTCAACTCGACATGTTTGGAGGAAGAAAAATACAGAATATGACCCTAAGAATACCATCCCCACCGTCAAGCATGGTGGTAGAAGTATTATTTTTTGGGGGTGTTTTTCTTCTAAGGGCACAGACCAACTTCACCACATTGACGGGAAGATGAACGGGGCCATGTATCGCAAAATCCTGGGTGACAACCTCCTTGCCTCCGCCAGGGCACTGAAAATGGGTCGTGGATGGGTCTTTCAGCACGACAACGACCCAAAACATACAGCCAAGGAAACAAAGGAGTGGCTCCATAAGAAGCATATCAAGGTCATGAAATGACCTAGCCAGTCTACTGACCTCAATCCCATCGAAAATCTATGGAGAGAGCTGAAGCTTCGCGTTTCCAAATGCATGCCTAAAAACCTTAAGGATATGGAGATGATTTGCAGAGAGGAGTGGGCCAAAATTACTCCTGAAGTGTGTGCAAACCTTATAAAAAACTATAAGAAACGTCTGACTGCTGTGCTTGCCAACAAGGGTTTTGATGGGAATTAAGACATCCTAGACATGACAACTTTGATTATTGGACATTTGCCTCGCTTCTGATTGTGCCCCTGTGCTGTGCAGGAAATAACTTGGAATAACTTAAAGGAAAGTGAAAGTGCAGAAAAAAAAAAGTGCTGAGTGTCCAGTGGAGTCTACCATAGATGATGAATGGCTTATCAGCCCTGATCTGGGGAATCCAGTCAGAATGTAGTCATTGGGGGAGTCCTCTGGATACTTAAGCAGGCTGTGTACAAGAGGAGGAAGACACTTATTTACTTGTGTCTCCTTCTCCATCCCATGAACAAGAATGAACAGATATAAGATCTGCATTGATGATATAGGGTCTGTCCTGATCGATACACCTCAGATTAATGGATGGCCCATAGGCCCTGGGTTGAACTGAATATAGTCAATTGGTAAACTCTCTTTAGACTATTAGCAAATTATCTTCAAGAGGAGGAAAATGTTAAAGAAATTTAGTTAGTTGGTGAACACAATTGTGCTAGGGTTGTATTTCATTATCAGGTGGTCTCCATCTCCTTATATCCATATCTCTTATATCTTATAATCTCTAATCTCCATTAGATGTCACATATGCTTAAAAATAAAAATGACTCATAATCACTTCATATGTCTGTAGGAAAACAGGAACTTAGCAGAAGTTGAAATATGCATATGGAATTCCCCAGATAGATGAAGTAATGTGTACGTGTCCTCATCATTATTCTTTTGATTTGATTTGATGTTACATGTATACTTGTATGATTGTGATTGGATATATTAAAATTGATGACAAAGGGGGGTGTGATTACACCAACATGTATTTCTAATAATTTTAGCTCCCTGGGTGTAACCAGGAGAGATATGCATGATCAGCAATGAAACGACTGAACGTGCATTTCTTGTGCTGCGGCCACACCCTCTTACCATGAAGGGGGAAATTTAACATAATTTGAACACCATAGACAACTAAGTATTAAGTCTAATTTGGGACTTATCCTAAATTGCATTGACACCACCAAGTATTAAAGGGTTATTCTCATTTTAGACAATGGGGGCATATCGCTAGGATATGCCCCCATTGTCTTATAGGTGCGGGTCCCGCAGCCGCCCTCCATTCATTTCTATGGGGCCGCCGAAAATAGCCGAGCGCTGGCTCGGCTACTTCCGTCGGCTCCATAGAAATGAATGGGAGCGCACCGCGCATGCACGGCCCGGCTCCCATTCATTTCTATGAGCGGCGCGGGGAGCTGCGCCTGGTGGTGGCCGGACCCCCGGAAACCTGGGGTCCTCCAGGCGCAGCGCTCCCCGCTCCGTTCTGGATATAGGTGCGGGTCCCAGCGGTGGGACCCGCACCTATAAGACAATGGGGGCATATCCTAGCGATATGCCCCCATTGTCTAAGATGAGAATACCCCTTTAAATTATGTTTTCCTAGGGGACCAAATACTTATTTACCTCAAAGAAATGAAAATTATTTTTTATTTCTCATTTCATGTAATTTTCTCCATTTTTCTTTTGATATTCTGTGGCACTGTTAAAATAAAGCTGGCATAAAATTATGAGACGTTTCATTTATTTTTTAATATTAAAACTTTAAAAGTCAGTGGGGGATCAAATACTTATTTCCTCCACTGTATATAGGTGTGTGCGTTTCTGATCTATCTGCTGCACCATTCAAACCTCATCTGTTACATTACAGATTCAGTTACTGCACACTGTGACCACCAGACAGTTGCTTGGGCCCTCAAAAGGAATGGACAGTGGAAAAAATGTTGCTGTAGCTGGCACAAGTAGCAGCAGAATCAGCAGCCATTGCAACAGGCAAAAGCTGCTATTGTCATCCAGTGGTAATGTTTTGACCAACAATCCAGCTGTACTGGAATGGTTGACTCGCTCTTCAACATCATCTCAGGTGACAACAGATACACACAACCAGGAATCAGTGGGTTCCTCTGACACCACAATTAGTTGGCATAGCCCAGGAACAACCTCTGTGCCCTCATCATCTTTCGACTGTCTCTTTCTTTTGCTGCTCCTTCTGCTCGGGAAGTAATACATGCTGCCAGGACTGCTCTGCATTAGTGAGTACAGTCAGTAGCTACAGGCCAGCACAGACTTAGAGGAGAGGTCCTCTGAGTACTCCCTTAAGCATGCAAATAGCAATGATGACAGGTTGGAGCAGGTGTTGTGATCAATCCGGGACATGTTTTTGAGACTGGTGAGAGTGACATAAGTGACGAATAGACATTAGGGGATAATGATGTAGCCAATCGCACATGGGAACCAGGTGAAGGGGGTGAGGGTGGCAGAAGGTCCATGAGAGAGCAGCAGAGTGGCAGCATGCCGATGAGCCAGCAGGGCGGAAGCAGTGGGAGATCTGGAACCAAACGCTCCTGGGGTATACATTCCACTACTCAGGAGCATATTGTACCTGTCAGGAAACAAGCAGTGGTGCGCAGGTTCATAACAGCAGCAACAGGCAGTTGGCACGGAGTGTTGGGGGTAAAATGTCATACTCAGCAGCGTTTTTTTTTATCAAGCTGCTATAGGACGTTAATGTGGTGGTATGCAGGATATGTGGGCAGAAACTGAAGAGCAGTCAGGGTGCTAATGTTGGCACAACAGCCCTACATCAACACATGGAGCGTCACCATGAAGTAGCCTGGTAAAACTTTGGCACTAATGTAGTGGTACAGCCAGATGCAGCAAATACTGCATTTCCCATTGGCTAACACGCCTTCTCCAGCAGTCAGGGCTCCTCAAGCTCATCAGAAGGAAGCTGTCATTCCTTCTATTCATCTATTGCTTTTGATGCTCCTCCTCATCATCACCACATGTTTTGCCTTCAATCGATCACAGAGGCATTTGCAAAGAGACAACAGTATGTGTGTACTCATCCAATGGTGCAGAAACTGAATGTGCACCAAGTTACAGGTACTACAGTCCCTCCCTTTACATATTCTGGTCTCTGAACATTCCAGAGAATTGATGACTTAAGTCCCAAGCCATCATTTCTTCTCTAAAAAAGCTGTACCAGCCAGCCTGCACATGTATGTTGAGCAGAAAGCGTGCCAGTCCTTGAGTCTGTTGGTGTCTGGTACATTTCATGCCAGTGCTGATGAGAAGAGTTGTAACTATGGTCAAGGACAATATATGTCCTTTATAGCCCACTGGGTAAATGTGGTTCTGTCCCATGCACACCAGCAACTTTCCTATTTGATGGCAATGCTGCCTCCTTATTGTAATCATGGGATTTCTGCACCAATGTCCTCCTCTGCCTCCTCATCCTCCACCTTGTCCTCAGCCTCCACTGTAGGCACAGTTCTTAGTGGTCCTCCACCATACTATCTGTGCAAAGCAAGGCATTGCCACATGGTTCTGCACTTGATCAGCCTGGATGAACTGAGCCCCACCGAGGAGGAAGTGCTCCAAGTCATTAACTCTAGAAATCAAATCCTTGCTCTCTCCTCACCAACTGGAGATAGGAACCATGGTCACTGTTAATGGGAAGAACATTCTGTCTGCACTGTGTCAGGTAGGGCTGACCTAGCCACTCTGCGTGGCACACGTCTTCACTCTGTTTTTTACCAGGTTCCTGATGTTTTCCGCCCAACTGCAAGACGTCTTGAAAATGTCAAGAAAACTGTGCATGCACTTCAGCCACTCTTACCATCCAAAACATGCCTTTCCAAAACATGCCGCCCCTTGAGCTGAATAGGCAGAATGGTGTTCACTTACATTGCTTCATATGCAACTTTTCCACATGTTGGAACTCCACCCACCACATGTTGGACAGAGGAAAACTATGACTTGTTTCTTGATGATGCAGACACATTACTCCCTTTGGCAGCTCATGTGTGACACCTGCCATTTACTCAGGCCCTTTGAAGAGGCCACTTTATTTGTCAGTGACCATGGCTGTGTGATCAAAGACATCATTCCACTCCATCAAGTCCTTGAGGGGATGCTAATAAATCTGACTGGCGAGGGGATAGAAGACATGGTGCTTACATCTCATGACCACCTGAGCCCTTTGGAGCCTGAATTGACACAGGAGGAGAATAAGCAGGTGGACATATACACCCAGGAATTCTGCAGGAGCAACACTAGCTCCATCAGAGCAACTGAAGTCACCTGCCTATTGAAGAAACCACCCAGCAGCAGCAGTACATGGAGCAGAACCTGAACCAGCAGAGGGTGGCATACTTGGACTGCACCCTATCACCCTATCATCCCCTGGACTACTGGGCAGCCCAACTTTAATTGTGGCCACAACTGGCTGAGTTTTCCCTGGGCAAACTATCATGTCCGTCCAGTAGCATGGAATCAGAATGGGTGTTAACTGTGCCGGGTGTCATAGTTACCCTAAACAGAACTCGCCTTTCAACCAAAACTGTTGAGAGACTAACCTTTATAAATATGAATCTGGCTTGGGTCAACAATTTCCAGACACTGGTGCCTGATACAAGAGACTAGATCATTCTGGTAGTAATGATTTGACTGTAGTGTGCTGCCACACCAGAACATTGTTACAAATGGCCAGCTACATCTGCTCACATGCTGCTGCCATTATTCTGATGCTGTCACCTGCCTGATGCCACATGCCTGCTTCCTCTACTGCCTTCTGTCTCTACCGTGATCTGCCACCATCTTGTGCTGTTATTGCCACTGCCATTGCCCCCCCCATCCTAACTCTGTTCCAGGGCCACTATTGTGATTCTTAATGCTGTTGTCACCATCACTACCCTGTTCTGGGGCCACTATTGTTACTCTTCATGATGTTGCCATGCTGTTACGGGGCCACTGGTGTCCCCGTTTGGCAGTGTGGACATCTTATTTTTTTGTTCTTCTGATTCATCTGGTTTAATTAATTCCCCATTCCCTCTGGATGAGAGTTCCTCCTATATTAGTATATAAACTTTTGATACTCTATATGTACAGCAGTGATATTCCATTTAAGCAGACCTATGAGGCATGTGATTGTCTGCAGCGGTCATGGGACCAAAACACTGGGAATAAAGCAGTGGCATGGGCATGGTGGGACCACAGACAGGTGAGTGTGACTTAGAGGTTTTTGGCTCCAAACCCTTTAACAACCCCTTTAAATGGGCAGTTCATGCTCAAAATTCCCTCCAATGTAGCCACATGAAAACAATTCTGCAAAGAAAAGGGTGTCAAATATAAAAGACTCATCACAAGTTATTGCAAACCTTTTGACTGTAGTTGTTACTGACAACTTTTTCACATGGGTGAGGCTACTTTCACACTAGCGTTTTAAAATTCCGGTATTGAGTTCCGTCATAGGGGCTCAATACCGGAATAAAACGCTTCAGTTTTGTCCCCATTCATTGTCAATGGGGACAAAACTGAACTGAAGACAACGGAATGCTCCTGAAAGCATTCCGTTCCGTCTTCAGACCGGAGAACAAACCGCAGCATGCTGCGGTTTGCTCTCCGGTCCAGGCATCCGCACCAAGACGGATCCGGAATGACCCCCAATGCAAGTCAATGGGGGTGGATCCGTCTGGTGTGACCATAATGGTAACCGGATCCGCCCTCCATTGACTTTCAATGGAGTCCATTACGGATCCAGGTACACATAGACACATACAGACATAAACATACACACACATAAAGACATACAAACACACATACATACTTACATGCTCCCCGGCAGGTCTTCGGAGCGTCAGGACGGCTCACACAGGTCACGATTCCCCACAGCGCCCTCTGCTGGGCGCCTGGTGGAATCGTCAGATGACGATTCCACCAGGCGCCCAGCAGAGGGCGCTGTGGGGAATCGTGACCTGTGTGAGCCGTCCTGACGCTCCGAAGACCTGCCGGGGAGCATGTAAGTATGTATGTGTGTTTGTATGTCTATATGTGTGTGTATGTTTATGTGTATGTATATGTATGTACTGTGTGACATGTGTGGGGCCGGAGCGCGGTTCCGGCTCCACACATGTCACTGCGGCAGGCCTGATCCGGCAGCACCCTTCACCTGCCGGATCAGGCCTGCCGCCAGTGTGAAAGTAGCCTGATACAGGTTTAAAATAAATCTTTGGAATAAATGGAATGATAATTAAAAAGCAGAATGTTATGTTTACCCATGCTGTCTTTAGCTTATATTACAAACTAGCTGAAGGACCCGGTTTCGCCCAGGTATATTTAATTTATTTCATTTACTGTTTGTGTGTCATTAAAAGATATCGATAGTGACCTCTACAGTGCCCGCCCCTTTAACAGTAACCTCTACAGCGGCCCGCCCCTTTAACAGTGACGTCTACAGAGGCCCGCCCCTTTAACAGTGACCTATACAGCTGCCCGCCCCCTTAACAGTGACCTCTACAGCAGCCCACCCCTTTAACAGGGACCTCTACGGCTGCCCGCCCCTTTAACAGTGACCTCTACAGCTGCCCGCCCCTTTAACAGTGACCTCTACAGCAGCCCGCCCCTTTAACAGCGATCTCTACAGCAGCCCACCCCTTTAACCGTAACCTCTACAGCAGCCCGCCTTTTTAACAGTGACCTCTACAGCTGCCCACCCCTTTAACAGTGACCTCTACAGCTGCCCGCCCCTTTAACAGTGACATCTACAGTTGCCCGCCCCTTTAACAGTGACCTCTACAGCAGCCCGCCCCTTTAACAGTGACCTCTACAGCAGCCCGTCCCTTTAACAGTGACCTCTACAGCAGCCCACCCCTTTAACTGTGACCACCACAGCAGCTAAAGTGGCCACTGTCTTCACCCCAGAAAGCCAGACCTCACCGGCCATTCCCCCAAACGTGAAACAGCGCCCCCAGTTCCCATGAAGACACACCACTAAACATGAGGCCACGCCCCCCTGGCTCCATGAAGACACAGAGGAGAAGCTGTCTGAGTGTAAGCTACTGAAAGGGTGGACATCCCTGTTTCTGTTCAGGCACTGCGTCGGATGGATAACAGGTAGCCAGAAAACTGGACTGTCCAGCCTAAAGCCGGACATCTGGCCACCCTAGCATCAGCCTGGCCCTAGGGTGGCCAGAGGTCTTGTTTTAGGCTGGACAGTCTGGCTTTCAGACTTCCTGTCCTCTGTCATGCGCAGGGCCTGGATGGACACAGGGATGTCCTTTTGAACAGCTCACTCTCAGCAGCAGCACTGTGCAGTCTGAGCTGCAGGGAGAAAGTCACCCTCCCCCCACCCCTGCAGCTGAAAGAAGGTGATTTTTTACCTATATTTTTAATCTCGGTCAAATGCGCCATGGAAGGGGCGTAGCCTGACTGAGTCAGGGGCGTGACTTAGTAGGATCTGGGGGTGGGGCTTTTAAGTTCTTCTTTTGACGGTGGCCTGAATTGTAGGTTGATGCCATAGTAATTTAGAAGGAAGGTGGGTAGCAGTGGAAGAATACATCTTTTATTACTACTGAACAGTAAATATTTGAAATTTACATTATATGAGGTAATGATTGATGATGAATTAGTCTAAAACATAAGTTATATTTATGGTAACCGAAATACCCCTTTACCATTGTCATCCACAGTGCTCTCCCTCTTTAATGCAGACCTACAGCAGTGAACTGGCTAGGTTGTCATAGAAACCTGGTGTGTGGAGACTGCCTGAGCTTCTATTGGCTGATAAGGGTCATGTGACCAGGCTACTATTGGCTAATGCATTTTTTGGGAATATCTCAGGAACGGTACGTCCTGGAGAGCTGAAAACTGTTCTAAAACCTTCCCGGACAGCTGATGTACATGTGTGCCAAATTGTGTGGCCAAATTATGCGATTGTAGCTGCAGCGGTGCGGATTCCTTTAGCAGACACACACACACACACACACACACACACACACACACATACACTCAGCTTTATATATTAGATTAGTTGGATGATCAGAAACATTTAAATGCAACATATCAGCAAAAATAGAATACATCTAGTGATGGGCAAATACTTTTATCTGCAAATGGCGCCTCCTGTCATTGCACCCATTACTTACAAAGAAATGCTATTCATGACAAAGTAATTTGTGGTGAAGCCTAATTTCCTTGTGCTTAGTGGTAACAAATCAATTTTCCATAAAATGGGGGTTAAAAAAACATTCAAACTAACCTCATCCATTTGCACGTGAAGAGTTTGCCATGGCCATCTTGATTGAAGATCCCGCACAAAATTTTATGACGTCACCATGGGGGCCGGAATGATGACTTTGTTACGCATTGTGCGAGATTTTGCGCTGGACCTTCAACTAAGAGGGCTGCAGCGGACTCTTCATTAGCAAATGGATAAGGTGAGTATTTTTATTTTTTTAACAGATTAACCCCAGAAAGCCCTCAATGATCATCTCAGATGCCACTACTAGACTCTTGCTACCCAACAAAGAAATGAACCTTGTAACAAAGTAATTAGCCATGAATTGAATGTATTTGTAAAATTCTGCAAAGCAGCTAAGTCAAAGTTTTGAGAACTTCTCTCATCTCTACTTATAATACGTTAATATGAAAAGTAATAGTTATAAGCAACTTTTAACTGATTTCTTCATTTTTCTTTTTAAATGATATACATCAAGATTGTTATGAATATGCTTCCAAGTTTAAAACTGCTTTCAGACTTTACCTATGTGCACTTAATTTGATAAATTTCTATAATCAATAATAGAAATATTATATAGTATGAGGCATGTACGGATGTAGCAGAGTGAACAGTCACAGTCATAACGCGCTAACTAGATGTGATAACTCACCAAGTGTGTGTGTTACTTGATGACTGCTGCAATCTGTATGTGGGTACTTTTTTAATTGCTAATCAAAAACTGTAATCTTTCAGGTTAAATGATTGCTTGGCCATATCCATCTACCCTGCAGATTCTTTAATAGCTTCACAACTAAAACCACAGGACATTTGTCCTATTCATCTTCTATATGTATGGATAAAAACATTATTTAACTTCTGTTTTATCCATGATAAAATAGGACTGTTTTGTTCATAGGAAAAGGTAAACTCCAGTGGACAAATATTATAAAAATCATCACTAAATAAGAATGTTTTTTGCATTTTTTTCATGTAATTACATGCAGATAACGATAAACTGTACAATTGATTACTGGACTAAATTCATTATTTGTCTTGATAATCTTGATCCTTACTTTTCCTATGTTCATAAAGGGAGTCTTTCAGCAATTGTGACTAAACAAAGCTACTGACAGCTCACGGTAGGAACTGAAGAGAACAGGAAAGACACACAGTTTCTGAAGCTCTTACCACCAGTAGAATGAATATATGATGTTTTACAGTATTCTGCCAGGCTCTGCTCCTGCAAGTGGCCTGGAGGCAAATCTTCACTGTGAAGTGCTCTCTACATTGAGTTGCTTCACATCCCTTCTCCTAGGAGTGGCAGCTGAAATATCCAAACAGGAGACCCCTACAGCTGTCCCTCAGGTCTTATGTATCCAATAATGTCAAATACTACCATTATTTCATAGCATTATGTCAAAGGCAATTGGATTTTCCATTGTTGCTAGCATATTAGGTCATTTGTCTTATCCTGAAATCTAGTAGTTACTACTTTTTGTTACTGTAAACAAGCAAAAACCATCGAAAACACGTCTGCCATATCAGTATTTGAAATGTAAATAACTAAAATTAAAGCCTCAATTTAATAGATCATTTACAAAACTGACACTAAAGACCTCTTAATTTAAATATATTCCTTCCTGTGAAATGAATGGATGATTGACATACAATAACTTAGCATACTAACCTAAAAAATGATTCTTTGCATTCCTATCTATTTTCAACCTGCAACAAGATTACATTACGTATTCATTAAATCAAGTCATTTGCATATACAGTACTTTCCCAAATTGTTATTAACTTTATTACATGGACAGATAACATCTTCAAAGAAATTCATTTTTACTGGATGTTGACCACACTCTAGTGAACTTGCATAAATATAACATCATCTCTGAACTATTGCTGTAAATATTTAAAAGAAGCCCAAAAATGTATAAGTAGAAGCAACATTTCATGCAGAAGCTACTGTACACCCTATTTATAGATGGTCATCCAACTGACATACAACTTTCCACTAAATTGTAGTTTAATCCCCTGCATACTAAGGTCTTGTTTGCTTTGTTTGCAGTATGCTAGTCATTCTGGTATATCTTATATTGTCTTATAATAAGATTGAATTGCATACAATAACACATTTGGTGCTGATTTTAGGTGAGAATATTGCACGAAGGAGCTGCAATGGTGTTAAATATAATTAGTTATGAACGAGGTTATGGAGCATTTGATTTGGCTGCTTTGCCAAATGTCATAAACAAATTTGATTTGTGACAAATTACTTTGTCACAAAGAGCATTCCGTTGTATGTAGAGGGCACAATGATGGGGAACGGCGATTGCGCCACCCCATCAATGAACCCCTCAGATGCTGTGTTCATTGCTGATCGCGGCATCTGATGTTATAGTTGTGGGCTTTCAGTGGTTAATCTGGTAAAAAAAAACACTCACCTTATCCATTTGCTTGTGGAGAGGCCGTTGCGGCCTTCTTGATTGAAGACACCACATGAAATCTTGCATGGTGACATGATAATGTCATCCAACTGGCTGGGCGAGGTGACGTCATCACTGACGACTATACAGCACCTGCCCAGCATGCTACCTTCAATCAAGATGAATAAATGAGGTGAGTATGATTATTTTTTGCCGCCATATCAGGTTAAATAGATCCGTTACCATGAAGCACGAGAAAATTCGGCTTTATGGCAAATCACGTTTTTCCTGAAATTCAGATTGAAGTTAATTTGTTTGTCTTCGATTCGCTCAACACAATATAATACAGAAAATGGAGCAGATCTTCATATCTGTAGCATGCTCTTTATATGGCATATTTGTACAGGAGTGTAAATTCCTATACAAATCCAACTGAAATTCAGCATTTAACACATGGAAATTGTATTACAGGTTTTCCATGGATTTGCGAACAAATCTAGTGTGGAAATTTTCTGCCACATGTGACCCAGCCTGAAACATCATATGCTAGATGAGTGGTCATGAGAGTTTGGATATTATAATTTGTGAACAATGCTTTTATAAATAGGTTTGTGTTTAGGTTTAAATTAAAATTGATGCCATTTTGTTTATTTCATAACATAAGGTAGGTTACAGTATTAACTTCGGTATACCAAAAATATCAGAAGAAAAACTAAACTTTCTATGACTATTATTAGCAAGGGTGCACCTAGCCCTTCTGCTGCCTGAGGCGAAAACTGAAACAACCCCCCACCCAATGCCAACTTCTTAACCTAACCACAATGGGGTTGATTCTGCTGTTCACCAAACTTCGACAAGAAATTCTATTAGCTACAAAGTACTTTGTCATGAATTGCATTCCATTGTATGTAGCAGGGAATGGAAGCGCTCATTAGTATTCACCCCATAAGATGCAGTGACATTTTTCCCCCACTTTTGGGGAAAAAATTGTGTCTTATTGGGTGAAAAATACGGTAATACATGTCTATAGTTTAATATACTTAGTGATAACACCTCATTAACAGCATTTACTGTGAGCTGTAAAATGATTACCACCAAAATCATCTAGTTAAGTACCCAAGCCTAAAAATAAAAGAATGGACACATCATTTTTTTTTTCACAGACACAGAAAAAAGTTGTCTATTTTTAGGGACTGTCCTATTTTTAGGGACTGATTGACAACCCTGCAGTGTACATAACTGTGCAGTGCCCCAAAATTCAAGTAGTCAACTGCAGTGACAGTAAGTGTAAACAAGAAGAAATGCATGCAGCACCCTTCAGTAAAGCAAAAAAAAAAAAATAAAATAAAACATTGTGCGCCCCTGCAGGAGCTGTGTACAAATGGCTCCTTAGTAAAACAAAATAAACAAATGGAGGCAGCGCCAATAAAGTAGTGGTGAAAAAAGGTTATTTTAGTATATGTTGCTGCAGTTCATTCATACACATGCTTTTTAATCCCTTCTGTTAGCTGTTGAATTACTGTGCACCAGTTTTACAGGTCACTGTTACCGCCAAGTCTAATTTATTGCAATGAAAACAAATAAAAATGCAACACAATAGATGCAAGCATTACATATGGACTAAGCCCTCACTCTGATAATATAAAATCTGAGACTCTTAGCCAATATATTTTGATCAAAACACATCTGTGCCCACCTACCCTTGGCAAGGTGGTCTCAGTCAGGCAGGTCCTACTCTAAACCAACCTATACCATTGGGCATTTATGTTCAGGAAAGCTTTTTTGCAGGATTTTGATATCTGTATGCTTTAGTAAGATCGGGAAAGTTTGCAGGGGGCATAGTAATTTGCTAAAGACCATCACCTTTAATAAGCGGCACCTACCTAATAGTGTAATTGGGAGGTTGCACCAAACCTTGAGATCAGAAAGTAACTTTGTAAACAAAGGAGGGTAATTTATAGTATACAGGGATTCTGTTTTTTCCTGCCCTTATGGCTAGGTACTAATATATTGTTTCGCTAAAAGCAACTAGGAGATTTTGTAGTCACTGTTTATGTATAACCTAGGTATGAGATAAATCCAAAGGTTCACATCTGGCCATGTTGATTTTAAAGCCTGACATGCATCCAAAGTGGGAGATAAGTTCACACAAGGCTGTGAGGTTACTTTGGTGCTGTGCAAGAAACATTATGAGATCATCGACAATAAAACATATTTAATTTCTTGCTTGACAATGGTAATTAGAGAAGAGCAAACGTTTCAAAATTTTGATTCGGCTGATTCGCCAAATTTTCTGAAAAAATTTGCTTCGATCCGAATAAATTTGTTGTGAATCGTGTTAAAAAACGGCTACTTCCGGGCTGCAGAGAGCCTGGATAGTGGTGTAGAGCACTGTGCCTTGCAGTAAAACGCATAGGCAGTAGTGTTGAGCGAGCACCTCTGTGCTCGTATGCTCGGGTGCTTTGGCCGAGCACTCGAGCATAATGTTTGTCAATGGGACTAAACCAGGCAACCCCCGCTTGGAAGAGGGGAGGGTGTCTGGTTAATAGGAAAAGGTCAGAAGCGCGACTTCTCTTTTACTCCTTTCGATCGTAAAAGTATGCTAATTAACTGAATTTGTACGCATTAGCGCACAATGTGTACACATTAGCGTCCAAATGCGTACACATTAGCATACAAATTCGTACGCATTAGCATACAATGCGTAGCATTAGCGTACAAATGAACATTACAGTGAATGCCAGCATTGCGCTCGAGTACACTCGGTGTTTGGCCGAACACCGAGCGGAGCCGAGCGTAGGCATGCTCGGCCGAACAGCGAGGTCGGCCGAGCATGCTCACTCAACACTAATAGGGAGTCTACTGTGGTAGTGAAAGAATACTGTGAGCCAGTGTGACACACACATAACAGGCTTTGCTCTTAGAATTGCTGCACACTTTTAAGTATTTGGGCAGTTAAGGGGCCAAAACTCACCAAACAACTGACGTCTGAACTCAGCCTTACAGGTCAGTGTTAGCGCCAGCTATAAAGAATCGTGCAGAGGCCCAAGATCCTACTAGAGCGCCAAAAGCGCACTCCTTTTACACCAATTCACTGATTCCACATACATTTCGACAGAACCTGTTCTATTACACGCTTATACAAGCAGAGCACCCCCAAACAGCAGGGAGATGGCAGTGGCAGCAGCATCATCAGACTATAGAGTGGCACGTGTGGCCAGGTGGCAGCAGCATGAGTAAGCCACAGAGTGGCAGAATGACAGACCCTGGAAGTGGCAGCAGCAGTGGAAGTAGTAGTACAATTTGGAGGCCACAGAGTTGCAGAATTACCTAATTTTGACATAGCGGCAGCTAGGAGAGGGCATGTGTAGTCGGCAGCGGCAGCAGCATCAGGCTGGAGAGTGGCATGGTGACATACCCTGAAGAGCAGACCGTAAAAAAGAATTCTCGTCCTTTTGGTTAAGATCAACTGTAGCATATGTTCTTAGCAGCTGCAAGAGGCAGCAGCAGTCGAAGAAATTTCAAGGCCAGAGAGTGCCACAGTAACAGCAGCTGCAAGAGGCAGCAGCAGTCGAAGAAATTTCAAGGCCAGAGAGTGCCACAGTAACAGCAGCTGCAAGAGGCAGCAGCAGTCGAAGAAATTTCAAGGCCACAGAGTGGCACCGTAACAGCAGCTGTCGGAGAAATTTCAAGGACACAGAGTGGCACTGTAACAGCAGCTGCAAGAGGCAGCAGCAGTCGAATACATTTACTAGGCCAACGAGTGGCACCGTAACAGCAGCTGCAAGAGGCAGCAGTCAAAAAATCTCAAGGCCACAGAGTGACACCATAACAGCAGTTGCAAGAGGCAGCAGCAGTCGAAGAAATTTCAAGGCCACAGAGTGGCACCGTAACAGCAGCTGCAAGAGGCAGCAGTCGAAGAAATTTCAAGGCCACAGAGCGGCACCGTAACAGCAGCTACAAGAGGCAGCAGTCGAAGAAATTTCAAGGCCACAGAGTGGCACAGTAACAGCAACTGCAGGAGGCAGCAGCAGTCGAATACATTTAGTAGGCCAACGGGTGGCACAATATCACGCTTTTCTGTTTGGATGGCGAATAACTCCGCAAATAGTTATTTAAAGCGAACAATCCCACAAACATGGCTTCACAGTTTTTTTAGCAAGTCAACTTCACTGACTACGTTAGCACAATATCACGCCCCTCTATTTGGATGGCGAATAACGTCGCAAATAGTTATTTAAAATGAACAAACCAACAAACACGGATTCACAGTTTTTTTGTCAAGTCAACTTCACTGACTACATTACCACTGACTACCATAATGCCGCAAATAGTTATTTAAAACGAACAACCCCACAAACACGGATTCACTGTTTTTTGGCAAGTCAACTTCACTGAGTACGTTAGCAGAATATCACGCTTTTCTGTTTGGATGGCGAATAACGCCGCAAATAGTTATTTAAAATGAACAAACACACAAACTCAGATTCACTGTTATTTTGGCAAGTCAACTTCGCTGACTACGTTAGCACAATATCACGCTTTTCTGTTTGGATGGTGAATAATGCCGTTATTTAAAATGAACAAACAACAAGACAACTTGACGTACACTACTATTGGTGCTCGGAGTCGGGTTCCCACCCCAAATCGATCAAATAAAACAAACTCCGGCTTGTTTAATGCAGTAAATAATAGTTGGTACTTTATTCGTGTTGCGGCAAGATCACTCAGTGACGTTTCGGCTCACATATCGAGCCTTCATCAGACTGTGATAGAAGAAATAAATGGTATATTAGTATACCATTAATATACCAGGCTGACAAGGGGGGAGCATTGGTAGTGATGGACCGTGACACATATATCAAAGAAATCACACAACAGCTACACGACAAAGACGTTTACGAGCCACTTACACACAACCCGACGTCATCCATTATGAAAAAAATCCAGGAAACTGTACAATACTACCAAAATAAAGGAACCATAGACGAAGCCACTGCCTGTTTTCTAATTAACCACAATCCTATCATTCCCGTCTTATACACATTACGAAAGATTCATAAAAATTTATTTGACCCTCCAGGCCGCCCGATAGTCGCATCTACAGACTCCATTTTATCTCCTATTTCCATTCTGCTAGAGAAAATCCTTACCCTCTTGATCAGCCACACTAGATCCTTTCTACTTGACACATCATCTTTCCTTGAAACCATCAGAAGTCTACCACCACTTCCACATGACACCACATGGGACATCTCGAGCTTATACACTTCCATAGACCATGACAAAGGCGTACAAGCCACAAAGAAACTTTTACTTTTAAACAATATCCCTCCCGAAACAATAGAACTCTGTATGGATTTAATTCATTTGGTATTGCATAACAACTACTTCATATTCCAGGATACATTTTATTTACAGAAACGTAACGGCCATGGGGTCCAATGTGCCCCCCCCCCCCTACGCAAATAGTTTCATGGCAGATTTTGAAAACACCTATTTATATCCAGACAGACGCTTCATAGAACATGTCGTCATATGGAGGCGCTATATTGACGACGTGTTCTGCATATGGGAAGGTACCCATGAGTCACTGAAAGAATTTCACAGCTTCATCGATTCCATTGATTCACAACTCAAATTCACCATCACACAAGATCCTTTTAACATTGATTACCTTTATACTCATATTACCAAAAATAACAACGGGTACCTATCAACGGATCTATTTCGCAAACCCACAGATCGTAATAATCTTCTGCATTTTTCCAGTGCTCACTCACACAACGCTCTCCCCCATTCTCAGTTTCAAAGAGTCCGTAGGATCGTACAAGACGATTTTCTATACAATCAGAGAATTGAAGAGATGCATTCTAGATTTAGGGATAGGGGTTACCCGAAGAAACTTCTGTATAACATTCCTCACCGATCCCCCCGGAAGGATAAAGTTTCACAAAAACATGTGTCATTTGGACATAATTTTCATCCATGTGCTAAAAAAGTGGAGAATATAATTCGAGGACATTGGTACCTCTTACACAGAGCCTATCCAGAAGTAGAGGAATTTAAATCCCCTCCACTCATGTGCGACAAACGCTCTAAAAATATCAGAGATCTGCTGGTTAAAGCTGATATAGGATCAGATAACAAGATACCACGACAATTATTTCTGAACACTCCCAAGAAAGGAACATACCCCTGTAATCACTGCGCACAATGTTCTAATGTGCAGAAAGGTGATACTTTCTATCACCCCAGATAGGGCAAATCATTTCCCATTTCAGAATTTTTTAATTGTGATACAGACTTTGCGGTATACATACTGAAGTGCCCCTGCGGCCTCATTTATGTGGGAGAGACTACCCAAACCATACGAAATCGCGTGTGTCAGCATAAATCCAGTATCAGAAAACAAAATCTCCTTCTACCAGTTCCCTTCCATTTTATTCAAACAAAACACACAATCTCACAATTACGCTTTCAGGTAATCAAAAGGATTCCAAGTCCTAGACGGGGAGGTAATATAATAAGACACTTGAAACAAAGGGAGGCCTTTTGGATCCATAAGCTTGATAAGCTTGATAGCCTGGAACCGAGGAGCCTCAACTGTGATTACGAGTTACAACAGGTACTGTGATCACTATATCTCCAAATACACGATTGTATAAATATTAGAGATGAGCGAGCACTAAAATGCTTGGGTGCTCGTTATTCAAGTCAAACTTTTCCCGATGCTCGGGTGCTCGTTTCGAATAACGAACCCCATTGAAGTCAATGGGAGACTCGAGCATTTTTTGCAGGGGACCGGGGCTCTGCCTAGGGAAGGCTGGGTGAAAACCTGGAAACCTCAGGAAATGATGGAAACACCACGGAAATGGACAGGAAACAGCAGGGGCAGCATGTAGGGATGCCTCTGAGGCTCCCTAATTGCACCATTTTTTCTAAATCTGGCCAATAGTCTGGGGATGACCCCAAGGCAATTTTCAGGGACACGGTAATGGTGACTTTTTAGATGGAGATTGCATGTGGTCACGTACTCCCTGGAAACCCGTAGTCACCCCTTCTCTGATGTGCTACCCCAGAACATTTTCTGCCCCAATTCGCAAGACCTTTTGCAGTCTCCGTGTGCTGACAGTGGGGATTTACCAGTGTTGTCTGAGGAGGTGGTGGACAATGGCGAGACACAGGTGTCGGGGGGTGAGGTAGTTGAAAGTGAAGCAAGTTACATTGGGGACTCCTTGGGGGGGACTTACTCATGATGGGACAGATTCAATTGTGTTTAGAAAGGCTGATGGGCTTCCGTCAGCACTGTGTGTATAGAACCCCATGGCCTTTCATAAAAATAGTCTGGCGATGACCCCAAGGCAATTTTCAGGGACAT
>ONZH01026333.1:0-95819 GCA_900303285.1 Rhinella marina | reverse complement strand
CCTAACAGGGAAAGATATCGCAGCTAGAAAGATTGCACCTCAGTCAACAATCTATCGCATCATCAAGAACTTCAAGGTTCCATTGTTGCCAAAAAGGCTCCAGGGCACCCAAGAAAGACCATCAAGCGCCAGGACCGTCTCTTAAAAGTGTTTTCAGCTGCGGGATCGGGCTACCAGCAGTGCAGAGCTTGCTCAGGAATGGCAGCAGGCAGGTGTGAGTGCATCTGCACGCACTGTGAGGCGGAGACTCTTGGAGCAAGGCCTGGTCTCAAGGAGGGCAGCAAAAGAAGCCACTTCTCTCCAGAAAAAAACATCAGGGACAGACTGATATTCTGCAAAAAGGTACAGGAGTGGACTGCTGAGGACTGGGGTAAAGTCATTTTCTCTGATGAATCCCCTTTTTCGATTGTTAGGGACATCTGGAAAACAGCTTATTCGGAGAAGACGAGGTGAGCGCTACCACCAGTCTTGTCTCATGCCAACTGTAAAGCATCCTGAAACCATTCATGTGTGGGTTGCTTCTCAGCCAAGGGAATCAGCTCTCTCACAGTCTTGCCTAAAAACACAGCCATGAATAAAGAATGGTACCAGAATGTCCTCCGAGAGCAACTTCTCCCAACCGTCCAAGAGCAGTTTGGCGATCAACAATGCCTTTTCCAGCATGATGGAGCACCTTGCCATAAAGCAAAGGTGATAACTAGAGATGAGCGAGCAGTGCTTGGCTTGGGTCCCGTGTGCAATGCCTGCAGGCATTGCGGATCTGTCCTCATCTGCATGTAAGTCAATGAGGACGGATCGTTTGGTATGACACTCATATCAAACGGTTCCGTCCTCACCCGTCTTAAAGTCAGCGGGGACGGAACCGTTTGGTATGAGTGTCATACCAAACGATCCGTACTCATTGACTTACATGCAGATGAGGACGGATCCGCAATGCCTGCGGGCATTGCACACGAGACCCAAGCGTTACAGTGCTCGTAACGAGCACATTCGCTCATCTCTAGTGATAACTAAATGGCTCAGGGAACAAAACATAGAGATTTTGGGTCCATGGCCTGGAAACTCCCCAGATCTTAATCCCATTGAGAACTTGTGGTCAATCATCAAGAGACGGGTGGACAAACAAAAACCTACAAATTCTGACAAAATGCAAGCATTGATTGTGCAAGAATGGACTGCTATCAGTCAGGATTTGGTCCAGAAGTTGATTGAGAGCATGCCAGGGAGAATTGCAGAGGTCCTGAAGAAGAAGGGTCAACACTGCAAATATTGACTTGCTGCATTAACTCATTCTAACTGACAATATAAGCTTTTGTTACTCATAATATGATTGCAATTATATTTCTGTATGTGATAAAAACATCTGACAAACACACATAAAAACCAGAGGGCAGCAGATCATGTGAAAATAGAATATTTGTGTCATTCTCAAAACTTTTGGCCATGACTGTAGATTACTACTTCATTTTGCAGTAGTTACCTGGCACAGACACAAAGAACTTGACGGCATCACGGTGACCGTGGAAGCAGAGCTGGGCCTGAGCCATCGAGCAGTAGGGTATGAAGCTGCCCGCAGACTTTTCACTGTTCTCGTCGCTGTACACGTGGATTACTCCTCCACCGGCCCGGGCTACTTCTCCGGAGGATGTAGGAGACGTCTTGTGGCTGAAAACACATAGAGGGATTCAATGACATGATGTGGCCTTTAGAAGCGTGGACACAACCCAAATATGACGGCCTTGCTCTCATCAGTCTATGCTCCAGTATCTCATAGTATCCTTTAAGTCATTTCCAGGAAGTGTTATCCTGATGTTTTTGTGCTCTTCAAGCATATGGTAGACTGACAGGAACTACATCTGCTGCCATGTTGGATGATGTGAATGATAGCTGCCCGTATAGCCAGCGACCCACTTGACCATTCCCATCTCTCTTCACAAAGGTCAGAGTCAGGACAGGGTGCAGAAAATACAGTTATGGCGAATGGGTCACTAATATGACGGCTATATTGTATGAACCCTTTAAGAAGATGTGTAACACATACAGAGAAGAGACCAGGTATTTCTCCATGGTTTGTCCTAAGCCGCTGCAGATACCTATAAAGAGCAGCGTAGGGGTGCCTTACTTTTTCTTCTTTTTACTTCCATTAAGGCTCCATTTCAGACGTCCGTGTTTGATTGCGGATCCGCGGACCACCGGCCATGTGCGTTCCGCAATTTGTGGACCGCACATGGCCGGCTCTATAATAGAAATGCCTTTTCTTGTCCGTGTATTCGGACAAGAATAGGACATGTTCTATTTTTTTTGCGGGGCCGCGGAACGGAAGTGCGGATTCGGACGGCACACTGTGTGCCGTCCACATCTTTTGCGGCCCCATTGAAAATGAATGGGTCCGCACCCGTTCCGCAATTTTGCATAACGGATGCGGACACATACTACAGATGTCTGAATGGAGCCTAAGGGCTCATGCACACAAGCGTGTGTGCCCATGCGCAAATAGCGGTCAGCAATGCACGGATACCATCCAAAGTGCACGCCATCAAGTGAATGGGTCCCCGATCCGCAGATACGTTCCGCCCAGCAAAAAATTAAAACATGTTCTATACTTTGTGGGGCGGAGGCACGGACCGAAATCCCACGGAAGCGCTTCGTAGTGCTTCTGTGGGCTTCCAATCCGTACTTCAGCTCCGTATCTTGCGGATTGCGGACCCATTCAATACAGAGTGCAGAGTATACTGCGGACCCACTGTTTGCTGTCTGCAGTACGGGCATGTGATAACGCATGGTCGGGTTCATGAGCCTTAAGAAAGAGACATGGAATATAACTGGGCCAAATTTAGGGGTGTCATAAAAGGGGATGGTGAGGTATCAGTCTCACCCAGTCCAGATATCACGAGCTGAACTCCAGAATTCTGGCTTCAAAAAGTCACAAAATAAGGGCTCTGTGACTTTTTGGATCCCTTGCGTAAAATAACAAAATGCGACTTTAAATCCGTCTTCTGATACTTAGATATTGATATCGGCTCCATCCACTGTGTAGTGGCCGTGCCGGGTACTGCAGCTCTGACATACACTTGAATTGGGCCTAAGCTGCAGTACGTTGGTGCCAGAAACCACACTGTAGACGGAACCTTCTGTCCACAGTACATCTCCCAGTGCTGGCCCAAAACATCTTGATTGGTGGGTTTGCAGGGTGTCAGACCCCCCCCATCTGATACTGATGACTTGTCCTGAGCACTCCATACAGATGTCAGGCACTCAGTGTGCTCCATATTCATCATCAGGGGATACTCCCTGTTGAAGAATATAGTGTGAGGCTTTAAAGAGGAGCTGTCCCCACTCCTGACACGCCTGTTTTAATAACTTCATGCATTCCCCATATAATAACAATTCTGGAGCATCTATTCTTATGTCTCTATGTTGTACAATTCCTTTATTATTTCTACTAGAAGTTATGAATGAATACTAGCAGTCTGCAGTAAGGGTACAGAGGGGAGGTAACCAGTTGTGGGTGTGTTACCTGCCCATACTCACTCTATCCAATCAGTGCTGCCATTTTCAGTCTGTGCAGGTACAAACCAACAACTGGTTACCTCCCCTCTGTACCCTTACTGCAGACTGCTAGCAATTCATTCATAACTTCTAGTAGAAATAATAAAGGAATGACACAACATAGAGACATAAGAACAGAAGCTCCAGAATTGTTATTACATGGGGAATGCATGAAGCTATTAAAACAGGCTTGTTAGAAGGGGTGAGAGGTCCTCTTTAAGCATCTCCTCTGTGTCAGATCGCCGTTGCTATGATAAATCAGTTGCGCTGTGTGCGGACACCTTCCACATCCCCTAGATAGCAGAACACCACACATATTGGCTATATAGTCAGCCAATGTAAAATCTGGAATCTTTGGAATATATTTTCATTACCTTATTGCTGTTTTTCGCCTTTTTTAATCTTGTTTTTTGTTTCCTACTTTGTGGAAATGAAAAAAAAATATTTTGCTCATTGAGACTATCCACAAGGTGCTGTTGATGGACCTTTTTATGGCCTTTTTTTTTTGTAATTGTGGTTTGTGTGAATATAAAAGGCCACATATCTGAATACACTGAATAGCTAAAGGCTGTATTACACCACGCGAATGTCGGGGAGATCATCGCTGACAAGCGTTCATAGGAATACTTGGTAGCGATGAACCGCCCTTGCAATAGAGCCACCAATTACCCGAAACACTCGTTCAGACAATCTCAGTCTTTCAGCAGTTTTAAAAAATTGCCTGCAGCAGATCGTGGCATCTTATCACAATCTGCTGCCGGCAAGTCTGTATTGGGACGAGCGATGGCATTAGCGATCACTCCTCCCCAGGGGGGCACCTAGCCTTTCTGCTGCCTGAGGCGAAAACTGAAACAGCGCCCCCCTTTCTCCAATGCCAATTTCTTAACCTAACCCCTTCCCTTCAGCCCATGGCCCTTCCGCCACCCCCCTCTTGCCCCTACCTGGTGCTGCCTGAGGCGATCGCCTCACCTGGCCTCATTGGTGGTGCGCCCCTGGAGGAAATCACTGAATGTAATAGCAGCGGTCTCCTCCACTGACGAGTAAGCTGTTGCCGAGAAGGAACGCTTTCTTTCCAACAATCATCTGTCTGATCTGCTGGTGTAATACAGAAAGGGACTGCAGGAACTCTTATCAACACGTATCAGCAGCTGCTTTGGGAATCAATGATCCCTATAACACCGTTTCTTCCCAGTTTAGGACACCACAATTATGAAGACAGTCCTAACGAAATATTCTATTGTAGTCGCCAAGCCTAGAACATACCCTGGTCTCTGCTCTGAATGATGTCCATATGATGTGAACAACTTAAATTGGAATTGGTATTCACGAAGAAAGCTGAACGGTCCAACTCAAGTGGAGATGCATGTGGTACACATACAAAAGGTGACATCCAATAGCAGGGATCAGCAACCTTCAGCACTCCAGCTGTTGTGACACTACAACTCCCAGCATGCTCCTTTCTGTTCTGTGGGAGTTCAGAGAACCGCCAAGCAAGTGTGCATGATGGGAGATGTAGTTTTACAACACCTGGAGTGCCGGAGGTTGCTGACCCTGCCCTATAAAATAATGTCCACTAGGCTAGAATTTCACGCCCTATAGTATGAGGCAGTGATGGCTAACCTACGGCACTCCAACTGTGGTAAAACTACAACTCCCAAGATGCACACTTGCTTGGCTGATCTCAGAACAACACAGAAATGAATGGGGCATGCTGGGAGTCGTAGTTTGACCACAGCTGGAGTGCCGGAGGTTAGCCATCACTGGTATAAGGGGTGCACCACACTCCCTGGTCATAGGGTGACCAAAAAGCTACCTGGGTACATGGAAAATCCTAGTTATCCTACCAATATGGCCACCATAGGCGTCGTCATACTCTGCATTGCTACGTCTCCAGTTTTCATATTACTGCACACTTGAAAAGTTCTGCCGCTTTGTGAATACCACAGAACGATGTAAAATGAGGATGGAGACAGGACATGTTGGAAAGATGGCATGAGGTGACACAGAGTCAGGTCCTGCACTTACCCCTCAGCCCCAGCAGCTGGCCCCGGTGTAGGACTACCGCTAGCGGAGGTGGAAGGGTTGGGAGTATTCATAAGCCAAAGGAGAAGAGGGAGCAGGAGGGAGGGAGGAAAGGGATAAAGCATGAAGAACACAAAGAATAAATTACTGGCAGGATTTGAGGTGGGAAACCTGTATATTGGAGGATTCAACACATCAGGGGGAGCAAAACGACATATACAATAGTACTAGACTACCACTGGATGAAAGTATGATCGATCGGACTATCCACAGGCCATCTTTTCTATAGTGATATTATATATACGTATTTTTAATATTTTCTTTCTCGCCATTTATATATTATTTGTTATCTCCATCTTTAACTGTATCTCTAATGTATAGATAGACACAGGGCTTTTTAAAGGGTTGTCTCACTTCAGCAAATGGCATTTATTATGGAGAGAAACTTAATACAAGGCACTTACTAATGTACTGTGATTATCCATATTGCCTCCTTGCTGGCTGGATTCATTTTTCCATCATTTTTCCATAGGGAAAAGCACTTTTTCCTATAGTGTGTAAGCACGACCACCGCTGCTGGATTGCAGGTGGTCGTAACCATGGAAACAGGCCGTGTATAATGTGATGGAAAAATGAATCCAGCCAGCAAAGGAGGCAATATGGACAATCACAATACATTAGTAAGTGCCTTGTATTAACTCTGTGTGCTGTCCGCATCCGTTGCTCTGTTCCGTGGCCCCACAAAAATTATAGATCATGTCCTATTCTTGTTTTGCGGACAAAAATAGGCATTATTCTAATGGACTCGTTCCGTTCCGCAAATTGATGAAGACACACGGACGGCAAAACACGGCACGTTCGCGGTGAACGAGCCCTTACCCTATATACTGTATCCGCAGAATACTGGCTGCTGTTTATTGCAGCCTGTAGTCTGTCAATGGACCTCCAAATTACAGGGCATATGGACATCATCATGGGTTCCTTTCTACTTAGGAGTACAGAGAGCTGCTCTGGCACTCTGGTTAGTACTTTCTATATGGATACTGTGTCAATCATCTCCGGGGGTGGAGATGCAATTTCCTATTGTATATTTCTAGGAAATGACTTCTACATTAATTGGGCTCATTTATGAAGCCTGTCACACTGCAGGTTGTTATAGACCGTCCTCCACTATCTGTACTTTCTTATAAATGAGTTCCAATGTCCTTATTGATATGAAGTCGTCATATTTGCACTGATATGCTTCTAATCAGGACCTACTTCTGTGAGAGGTATTGAGATGACCACTCCATTTCCAGTTCCCACCCATAGTCGATTGCCGGCGATTAGCAGCGCTGTAATCCTTACAAATGAAATCCCAGTTTTCCAGTGCCTGCAATGACAGGAAGAGAACAAAGGAGTAAATGAGAATAAAGACATATAATCATACAACCAAATCAAATTTTAACATTTTGATGTAGCATTACGAGATCTACAGAACATACAGTACACTTGTATGTGCCTTCTAGATGCCAAAACCTTTATATTGGGGCTCGGCGATTCATCAAATTAATTTTGATTAATTTGCCTTTTAGTGCCTGACTATATGTTTGTTGTTTTTGTTTTTTTAATCAAATATTTTTTCATCCAGAGCACTGTATCAGTAACAGGCTGTGTAGTCCTTTTAGCTCCTGGCAAGAGCTGCAGGTACTGAAGAGACCCCGCACAGGCTGCGGTGATACGGCATTCCGGATCACTGCGGGAAACCAGCACTAACTGTAGCCGGGCTCCCGCTGTAACGGGCAGATAGGAAATAACTTCAATGCTGACTGCTTAACTCCCTACATACTGCGGGCATTAGCAACCGTGGCATATAGGCAGTTACACAGAGGCTCCTTGTTGCCATCAGCCCCCCTGTGGAGCACCGTTGCGTTGCCATAGCAGGTGGGGACCTAAAAAAGGTCCCACACAGCCTGGCATGACTGTATGTTTATAGAAGGACAGCTTTTTTTCCCATTACCACATGCCTGAAAAGTAATAAAATGTATATGTACTCCAAAATATTGTCACTAAAAACTACAGTTTTTCAACAGAAAAAAAAACTAAAATCGAGACAAATTAAATTAATAATCAACCTTAGATTGCCAATAATTTAGATTACTGTATTTTTCACCCCATAAGACGCACTTTTTTCCCCCAAAATGGGGGGAAAACGTCACTGCGTCTTATGGGGCGAATACTAATGAGCCCTTCCATTACGGAAACACTCATTAGTACCGGAGGACCGGGAAGTGGTAAAGGCTCTGTACTCACCGCTTCCTGGTCCTCGGCTGTCAGGACACTCTGACCTCACGCTATGCGCATCAGGTCACAGCACAGCCAATGGCAGGAACAGGTCGGCATCCGGAGCAGGAGAGGTAAGTGGATTTTTTATTTTGTGATCTGAGGCAGGGGACTAATCAAATATGGTTAGCGGCTGATATGAGGTATGGGGGTCTCATCTGAGGTCTTCTTTATATTGGGCTCTGATCTGAGTTTTGATTGGGGGTCATTCACATTGGGGTCTGAGCTGAGGTCTGATTGTGGGTCTGATCTGAGGTCTGATTGTGGGTCTGATCTGAGGTCTGATTGAGAGTCTTATTAACATTGGAGGTCTGATTGAGAGTCTTATTAACATTGGAGGTCTGATTGAGAGTCTTATTAACATTGGAGGTCTGATCTGAGGTCTGATTGTGGGTCTGATCTGAAGTCTGATTGTGGGTCTGATCTGAGGTCTGATTGTGGGTCTGATCTGAGGTCTGATTGAGAGTCTTATTAACATTGGAGGTCTGATTGAGAGTCTTATTAACATTGGAGGTCTGATTGAGAGTCTTATTAACATTGGAGGTCTGATCTGAGGTCTGATTGTGGGTCTGATCTGAGGTCTTATTAACATTGGGGTCTGATTGAGAGTCTTATTAACATTGGGGGTCTGATTGGGGCTGTGAGCTGAGGTCTGATTAACATTGGGGGTCTGGTTGCTGGTCTGATCTGAGGTCTAATGAAAAATATTTTTATTATTATAATTATTTTATATTGTCTTCTAAAACCTAGGGCGAAAAATATGGTATATTCTTTCCATTATCATCATAGTCCCCATAGGTTCCCATACTTTACAACTAAATTTAAAGAAACATTTTGAGGCAAAACTGATAGATGGCGTTATGCCTACAGCAGGGGGCGGAGCTTGACACCGGGATTCACTCTTGTGTCACGCCCCCGAGCCCTACAGGAGGTATTGTGGAGACATTTTTCATCTCCGTGCATCTGATTTCTGGCATAAAAGAGTCACAACCTCATGTTTGCCACTTTTTAGACGCCACTGCGACAGTGGTCATGACAAATTAAATCTTCATTTTCACCAGTTTTCCCCCCAGCGTCCTGGAGTTTTCCTTTAAAACAATCAATCCATTCTAATACAAACCCTGGACCGGGGAGGCAGCGTCGCTCACCTAACATTTTACTGACATAAGGCTCAATATCCACATCCTGGAGATGCTGGTGGGTGTGGGCATGGTATAACCGTAGCGTGGAGTCCAACCGGATCGATACCCAAACGCCATCTCCTATCCACGCCAGCTGTCGAACCTGGCTTTCTCTTCGGGGGTGGGCATCAAACGATTTCTGAAAGTAGCACATGGAGAAATCACAGGACGTGGTGTTCACTTCTATCAGTCCAGATACGGACTCTACAGAGAATTATTCTAATGACCACAAATTACACACAGCAAAATATCTTAAAGGGGATTTCCTTTGGGGCATAATGGGTTAAAAAATAAAACAAGCAATACCTCACCGATCCTCTGACGCTGCTGTCCTGATACTTACCGGTTCACCGCGGTCTATACTTCTTGTTGTCTCTTGACCAGATGGGAAATGCCTTCTTGGCCAATCACCATTGGGCGATCGGTGAGGTGTGTATTGATTGTTTTATTTATTTTTTAACCCATTCTGCTCCTTTTCTCAGACCATTTCTATTTGCTGGACAACCCCTTTAAAGGGATATTCCCATCACAGACATTAATGTCATATCCACAGCATGTGCCATAAATGTCTGATACTATAGATGGGGGACCTGCACCTATCTCCAGATCAGGGGTTCCTCAACCTCCGTCTCACCTGACGAGACGGCCTACAACATTGCCTCTGGATACGGACAGAATGGAGAGATGGACGCGCATGTATGCTTCTCTCTCCATTCATTTCTATGGGAATCGTAGGAGCAGCTGACCTCCGTGAATAGGTCATAATGGCTAAGGCTTGCCATACAATTTAGACAGCGGTTCGGCCGAAAACATTGTCTTCCCATACACAGGCATGCAAAGGTCTGCTGATGTACTGTGTGTTCAATGATTTAGGAGGGGGGTAAGCTCATCTCCCCTGAAAACAAAAGGATTGGGCATGATGAAATCCAACATGCTTGATCCTTCTTCCCCCCCGAACTTCTGCCACGTTACACATTGGATGGTTGTCCTTTCCTGCCAAAGAGAGAAAGTCACTTACCGGTATTTGCATGGTTTTAGGCTGAATGACGTAGATTTTGTTCTTGTAGCCGCACCACACTCTGTCATATACGACTGCCATACAGCGAATTGAGTGGTGAGTGTGCCCGAGGTCCATCAGGTGGTAATTACTCAGGTCCCACTGTTTGTCTGATTGAGAGATAAATACAAATTTAATGGCCGCCATCAACTCTTCTCTATTGTCCAATGCTGATCCTATTCCACTACAATGGTAGTAAATGGGTTAACGGGCTGTATCCTCACTTAGGGTGTATGGTGGAGTCTTACAAATATGGGTTGTCTTATCTAAGACATTGGTGGCCTATTGCTAGGATATGCCACCTCTGGGGCCCGCACCTATCTCTACAATAGGGCCCCCAGAGTGAACAAGAGCACACTGAGCATGCACGGCCATCCTCCATTAACTTCTATGGGAGCTCTGAAAAACAGCCAAGCGCTGACTCAGCTATTTTCAGCAGTCCCATAGAGGTGCATGGACAGGTGGCTGCGCATGCGCTGTGCACTCTCCATGCACTACTATGGGACTTCTGAAAGCACTCGCTTATTTTCGGAACTCCCATAGAAGTGAATGGAGAGCACGAAGAGGTGCACCACCAATGAGGCCAGGTAGGGCAATCGCCTCAGGTAGCAACAGGTAGAGGCAAGAGGGGGCAGTGGAAGCACCGTGGGCAATAAGCGCTTTCTTTGTGAAGGGGTTAGGTTAAGAAATTGGCATTGGGGGGGGGCTATTTCAGTTTTTGCCTCAGGCAGCAAGAAGGTTAGGTGCACCCCTGAGAGCACGCCGTGCATGCACAGTATCTGAACCTATCTGGTTCGTAACCTACCAATATTCCCCCAATGTCTTAAGCCCTTGACACAACCCATTTTAATGACTTAACTCAATGGATTTATTGGCTCCTGTGAAAACCCCTTTAATACAACTGTAATATAAAAATATAAAAAATATTTTTAAAAAAATGCCATACCTTCTCCTCGGTGGAAGATGGCCAATGTCCCATCTGCTAGGGCCACAAGAACCCGTCCTTTCACATGCCTGGGAGTCACAAGGCGGGAACGTCATTTACAACAGAGACTGCTACCGAATCAACTAGCACTTCATATTGTGTTGTACATATGGAAAACCTATGTTATATGTGTATTTTACTATTATACAGTTCTAAACCAAACTGCATCAAATTCTATGGAGGCTCCCTGGTAAATTGTGTGGGATTCCCTTTTACTTTGTTTTAAAGGAGAGCAATGGAGAGTAGCAGTGTCATACTAGTACTGAAAAATAATGCCATGGAGTGCTTGAATAATATTGTATTACAGTGCCAAATAATACTGCCCCAAAATGCCTAATAAATACCGCTATATACTGGCAAAAAATGTTTTATGTCTTACAATTCCTGCATTGAACGTATGTGTCACACTGTGACTAAACAGCAGTGTTACTTTATACTGTGACCAAATAATATCGCTATACTGTGCTATACACTTCCAAATACCAGTACCATACAGACATCCCTGGATAATGCCTTACATTTCCTAAATAACACATAAAAAATCAAATAAGCCTATAGTAAGGTTTTCAGGGAATGAATAAGTACAGAGCCTCAGTGCTAAGATGTAAGTCTGTGATGAGCTAAGTTTAATAGGGTTTTCCGAGACTCAAATATTCATGGCCTATCCTCAGGATTATTCATTAAGATCAGATCGATGGGGGTCCAACACCCTGCACCCCCTACTGTTTGAAGAGGACATGGCACCTGGGTGAGCGCTGCGGCCTCTTCTTCCATCTGCGACGGCCCATCTATTAGTCTCATGGCCTTTAAGCCTCTCAGTCCCATTCAAGTGAAGGGGACTTAGTTGTAATACCAAGCACAGCCACTATACAATGGATGGCGCTGTGCTTGAAATAGTTGATTTAGTATAAAGAGGCTGCAGTGCTCTTCAAACAGCTGATCAGTGGTGATGCAGGGTGTCGACCCCATCAATCAGAGGTTGATGACCTATCCTGAGGATAAATCATCAATATTTTACTCCTGTAAAACCCCTTTAAAGCAGGGCTACATAGTCAGGACAATATAGCGGAGACCACGGGCCCAGTGATAGATCACATGCGGTGGCTTTATACTCACACAATGCTCAGCACGGAGTCCTTCAGCTTTATGGAGTGCAGACACTTCTTCCAGTTGGAGACGGCAGAGTGAACGTACAGCCTGAGGTATAAGGAGAACATAAGCAGATCTTCCCACAGGCGAGGGGTATGTGACATCCACTGCAGGTTCCAGCTCTGAGCTTCGGGGTCACTTACCAGCCATTTTGGGCTCCCAGCCACATTGTTGGTGCAGCGCTAGTTCCCACGGGGATCTCGCTATTCGGCTCCGTCTCTTGCTGCGCTGTGTTCCCTTCAGGCTTTAGGTGTCCATTTTCACTAGTATTAGAAATAAAACCATTACAATATAAGGCCTCATGCACATGGACGTATATGGGATCCGCAAAAAATGGGGATTAGACGTTCTTCCCATTCATTTCTATGGAGTCCGGAAAAAAAAAATGGACAGCATAAGGATGTCATCTGTGTGCTGTCTGCATCCGTGTAACCGTTCCACAAATTATAGAACAAGTCCTATTGTTGTTTATTATGCGGACAAGAATGGTCATTGTTATTGATGGGAGTGAGAAAACAGCGGTATCCGTATTTTGCGGGTCTGTGGTTTGCGGAGCGCAATATGGACACGGTCTCAGGATGAGATTTCAGAAAGTTCATCCTATAATGAAATGTACATTGATTTTCTGCTATTTATATAGCACTTCCAGATTGCCACCATCCACTGCAGTCCCTGTCGTCAGTGGGGCTCACAATCTGATTTGCAGGCTGGAGACACACACTATGGGACGTAATAAGCCAATCAGTATAAAGGCATATAGGGTAGCGCTATTTTGGGGTACCTCAGAAATGGGCATTCATTTTCTAATTTAATATATCTGAATCTTAAAGAAGAACTCCCACAAAAACTTTTATTCTCTGACCTGTTAGAAAGGTACATGATGTAAACTGTAGTGAAGGTGATCATCTTACCAGTGTCTGTATTAGTAAGTTATCCCCTCCCTTCTGATCCTCAGCTGTGTCATGTGACCAGCAATCAGACTCTCCAAATAACACAGCATCTTATGCATAGACAAAAAGTCATTCTCTCTATGTATTCCTATGGGAGCCTCAGTCTCATAGGAATGAATAGGGAAGGAACTGACTTCCTGTTCTGTGTCAGTTGGAGATCAGAATGTTGGTCACATGACACAGCTGAGGATCAGAAGGGAGGTTATAACTCATAAATACAGTCACTGATGAGAGGATTACCTTCACTACAGATGACATCATGTACCTTTCTAGCAGGTCAGAGAATAAAATTTTTTGTGGGAGTTCTACTCTAATGACTGTACCATTTTCCTATGTCAGGGTGTGTTTACCCCTTTGATGGAAAATGTGCAATTTTGGGGTACATTGGCATGCAGTAGTGAGGTCCACACCAACAGTTTACACAGTCTTGGATACCTGCACAGTCGGCCATTTGCCACAGGGGCAGGATCGGTGAATATATGTTCTGTTAGGGGTCCCGGTCGAACCTGCGCTGGTTCTGCTTCGCTGATTGAGGCTTCTGGTACCTCCAGAGCTTCGGTGGCCTCCTCTGCCGACTGATGCTGGGTGAGTTTTCCATTACTTACTGTGGAGACCTCCCCTGGAAAGAAAGATCAGAAATGTCCCACTATCCCCAAAATGCCATATGGTATACCACGCAACTGTCTCATTTTTTCTCAGGATTGTCCCACCTAATGGACCTCAAAGGGGTGAGGCTTTATGAAAATAGGCCCTTAGGTTGAGAGTTGTGGACACATCATGATGGGGCTTAAAATGTTATTCAAGTTTGGATTCAAATATTAGGAGGTATGTATATGGTCACCCATTCCTTAAATATGCAACCTCAAGTTTCATCGGCTCTGCTATGCTTTCTGGATCTGTATTCCAAAGGTTGGAAAAGCCTAGCAGAGCTAAGGGAACCCAAAGGTGCAGAGCATTCTGAGAGGAACTCAGATTTGGGTTCCTGCTGCCTCTTCTGAAACACAGCTCCAAATAGATAGCGGTTGTACAGACAAACATGGCTGCTGTCTTCAAGAAATAGTGCCACACCTGCTTACAGGTTGTGTCTGGTATTGCAGCCAAGCATCACTGAAGTGAATGAGGCTGAGCTGCAATGCCACACACAGCCTGTGGAAAGGTGTGGCGCTGTTTCTGAAAGAAAGAGGCCATGTTTTATTTACTAACCGGTGGACAACCCCTTTAAAAGGCAATATGACGCTGCCTGCCGCCTCCACTAGAGGGAGCTGAGGAGCTCCATTCATAGGAGGTTGTTATTGGATAGGTAAGTGTATTGTATAGGCAGTAAGCAACACAAACCTTGATTCTTGTCCAGTACTGGAGTATCACCCCGTGAGGAGCAGTTACTGCGTGGCACATTGCATCTCGTGGCACACCCCACGATCGTGATTCCTGCCAAGACCCCATCAGTACCACCAGCATCTTCCGTATTGACATCTCCCTCCAGGAATATCTCACCTGGTGGGTAATCACTATCACTGGCAGCTACAGGGCACAGAAACGTACAAAGTCCGGTTAGGAAGGCTGTCGGAATCAAGGCAGGAGGAGAGGTGAGTATGGGTCATGGTCCTACCAGGAATACTGGAGATGCACAATACATGGGCATTGCAGACTGTGAACTGGTCCACCAGGGTGCCAGGCTGGTTGGCATCTATAATCACAACTTTGCTTGTAGACAGGGTACTGGTTAGTATCCATACACGACTGGAGGTGGTGTCTGCTTCATAGATCTCCTTGGTCTGCAGGCAAGAAGAAGATGACACTATAAGCTGAGGTTACATGCTCAGAGGATGTCATGGAGGTCTGCAGAGACCATAGATTATGGGAGATGGAGAGAACATCCCCTGATTGAAGCCACCATTGAAAAAAATTCATCCCAACAATTATTTAAAATTCTGTTCCACCAAGTATCTGTTAAATGGGGTGACAATCAATATGGCCGCTGTAATGAGTGAGCTGGAGGGAAGAGGAGCTACAAAGAGAGTCTCTCAGTCTGGCAAATCAAGCACAGCGCCGTACATTACATAGTGGCTGTGCTTGGTATTGCAGCTCAGCCCCATTCACTTGCATGGGACTGAGCTGCGCCCTAGGCCATGTGACCGATAAATATGATGTCATTGACCTAGGAACAGACTTCAAAAGCCTCTTAAAAAAGCTGGTCATCAGGGGCGCCAGGAGTCTGAACCTCACCGATCAGATTATTGATGACCTATCCTGAGGGTAGGCCATCAATATGAAAATCTCAGACAACTGCTTTAACTTATTAATGGGGGGCACTTTTAACAAAAATGGCTTTCCTAAAGAGGTCAACCCCTTTAAATAACTGAGCAGATATTCCAGTTAAGACTCTGGGTAAGTTGGATGACCCATGCTGTAAGGGCCAGAAATGGACTATCCCTATGAAATATACATCACACTGATGAAAACATGATATGTCCATCTGTAATGCAGGAGATACACTCTGATTGTCTCTCCTGACTATCTTGCAAGTAAAGTAAAATATGCCAGTACATACAATGGAATAATCCAGGTTCTGCAGTGTCCTCACCTTCTTCTTCTCCGGTGAGGTGTGGGTGCTCTTGCTCTCTCCTTCCACTTCACGGTCAGAGGTTAATGGATCTCGACCAGGTGTCGGTTTGGCCCCTGGCACAATTTCTTCTTCGATCGGCTTCCATCCCGACAAATCGACCCCCGGCCGCGCACCACAACTGTGGAGAAGAGTGCAGCATAATTTAGGGATCATTTCAGTAGCAGGGTCATAGACGTCTCTGATACAACTATGGTGGTACCTTCATAGTGGGGTCTTTCTCTACGAGAGGTCTGCAGTAGACGGGCACGGGCACGTTCTTCATGCGGTTGTCCTCCTGACCACCGTTTGGACTCAGCTTATCAAACAACAAATAAAACAGTTCTGTAAAAACTCTGTTATGGGAAGAGTAATGGTACCAGCAATCATTCAGGCCTACAAGAAATAACTCAAACCCAATGGTTTACGTTTAGAGGACAACCCTTGACCATGTGCCGATCAGGCAGATGTGCAGCTCTTGGCCTGGAGGACACTGTGTAACACTACATCTGTAAAATGGAGGCAGACCAGGAACTGCAATGGGGCCAATAAGGGGGTCCAATCACTTAAAGGGGCTCCCTGAACTTTTACATTGATAGTCTATTGTTAGGATGGTCAATATCAGATCAGTCGTGGTCCGACTCTCTGTAGCCCTGCAGATCAACACCATTTCACTTCAATGGGAGCAGCAAAACAGTTTCGAACTGAGCTACTGTAGAACCCCCACCAGTCGGGCCCCCACCAATCTGATATTGATGACCAATCCAGCATATAGGTATGTATATAAAAGTCATGGTGAACCCTTATAACTGCCCTCACTTTCCGACACATTTATAGGTTTCTTCACTAGGAGAGCTCACAAAAATGTTACAGCTCCTATTGAGTTCTATAGGTAGCTGCAGGCAGCCAAAGGTATGCCTTGTATACATTTCTATGCACTGAGCTCCCCCTAGTGGTGACTGCAGACAAGGTTTATCATTTACCACTATGTGGAGAGAAGCATGAGACTGGGACTCACTAACAATGTGCAACATTAACAAACCTTAAAGGGAACCTGTCATCTCCGAAACACCCCCTGAACTAGAGTAAGCGGTGTATAGTGTAAGTGATACTGAATCCAAATATGTAAGCTTTATCTTCATACTCGCTTCCATTCAGATGCTGCGCTCCCACAAACCTGCAGTAAAATGCACTCACTGGACTCTTCTTTGAGTCCTCTCCATTATGTAAGTGACTACGAGTCCACTGAGTGTATTTTACTGCAGGTTTGTGGGAGCACAGCGTCAGAATGGAAGTGAGTATGAAGATAAAGCTTACATATTCGGATTCAGCATCACTTACACTATACACCGCTTACTCTAGTTCAGGGGGTGTTTCGGAGATGACAGGTTCCCTTTAAGTGTGGACATATACATTTTGTGTACAATGTTCCTACTTTCATCTAAAAAATAATACAAGGTTAATCTCATCTAAAGCCACCAACCTGCTTGTACTTAGCAGGCAAGCTCCACCCACAAGCCTGTAGGCGCCCGTCATCGTTACGCACGTGTTCCCGCACTTGGCGGTACTGCTCACGTTTCTGCTCGCGGCGAGCTGTGGATGTGCAGTCACTGAGGAGAGAAGCCACAGTGTTACTTCTCAATCTAGAAGGAGAGAGAAAGGGAGAGAGGGTGCCGAGCGTCAGGGGAGAGCAGAAAGCAAAGCGGCAAGGGTTAACGGCAGTGCATTAGTAAGATTACTGTACGTCCGAGCAAAGCAATCTGGAAATGAAGGTGTTGTATAGATAGCTTACGCAACCAATTTATGTTATGTGGATAGTATACGCAGCCACTGTGTCATATGGATAGCATACGCAGTCATTCTGTTCTATGGATAGCATACGCAGCCACTGTGTTCTTTGGGAACTATACTCAGCTACTGTGTTGTATGGATAGCATACGCAGTCATTCTGTTCTATGGATAGCATACCCAGCCACTGTGTTGTATGGATAGCATACACAGCCACTGTGTTCTATGGATAGCATACGCAGCCACTGTGTTCTATGGATAGCATACACAGCCACTGTGTTCTATGGATAGTATACACAGCCACTGTGTTCTATGGATAGCATACACAGCCACTGTGTTCTATGGATAGTATACACAGCCACTGTGTTCTATGGATAGCATACACAGCCACTGTGTTCTATGGATAGCATACACAGCCACTGTGTTCTATGGATAGCATACGCAGCCACTGTGTTCTATGGATAGCATACACAGCCACTGTGTTCTATGGATAGCATAAGCAGCCACTGTGTTCTATGGATAGCATACACAGCCACTGTGTTCTTTGGATAGCATACGCAGACATTGTGTTCTATGGATAGCATACGCAGCCACTGTGTTGTATGGATAGCATACGCAGCCACTGTGTTCTTTGGTTACTATACGCAGCCACTGTGTTGTATGGATAGCATACGCAGCCACTGTGTTCTATGGTTACTTTACACAGCCACTGTGTTCTTTGGTTACTATACGCAGCCACTGTGTTGTATGGATAGCATACGCAGCCACTGTGTTCTATGGATAGCATACGCAGCCACTGTGTTCTATGGATAGCATACCCAGTCACTGTGTTCTTTGGGTACTATATGCAGCCACTGTGTTGTATGGATAGCATACGCAGCCACTGTGTTCTATGGATAGCATACGCAGCCACTGTGTTCTATGGATAGCATACGCAGCCACTGTGTTCTATGGATAGCATACGCAGCCACTGTGTTCTATGGATAGCATACGCAGCCACTGTGTTCTATGGATAGCATACGCAGCCACTGTGTTCTATGGATAGCATACGCAGCCACTGTGTTGTATGGATAGCATACACAGCCACTGTGTTCTATGGATAGCATACACAGCCACTGTGTTCTATGGATAGCATACGCAGCCACTGTGTTCTATGGATAGCATACGCAGACATTGTGTTCTATGGATAGCATACGCAGCCACTGTGTTATATGGATAGCATACACAGCCACTGTGTTCTATGGATAGCATACGCAGCCACTGTGTTCTTTGGTTACTATACACAGCCACTGTGTTGTATGGATAGCATACGCAGCACTGTGTTCTATGGATAGCATACGTAGCCACTGTGTTCTATGGATAGCATACCCAGTCACTGTGTTCTATGGATAGCATACGCAGCCACTGTGTTCTATGGATAGCATACGCAGCCACTGTGTTCTATGGATAGCATACCCAGTCACTGTGTTCTTTGGGTACTATATGCAGCCACTGTGTTGTATGGATAGCATACGCAGCCACTGTGTTGTATGGATAGCATACGCAGCCACTGTGTTCTATGGATAGCATACGCAGCCACTGTGTTCTATGGATAGCATACGCAGTCACTGTGTTCTATGGATAGCATACGCAGCCACTGTGTTCTATGGATAGCATACGCAGCCACTGTGTTCTTTGGTTACTATACGCAGCCACTGTGTTGTATGGATAGCATACGTAGCCACTGTGTTCTATGGATAGCATACGTAGCCACTGTGTTCTATGGATAGCAGACGCAGCCACTGTGTGCTTTGGTTACTATACGCAGCCATTGTGTTGTATAGATAGCATACAAATTGGGCAGTACTACTTTTTCCAGATCACTCAACTCAGAAGAAGCAGAATGCATGGGCAACAGGCAAGCATTGGGAAGCAAAGGCAGAGGCCATAGGGTCGTTCGATCAGAATGTCTGGTTTGACAAGTATAACAAGAGATTCTGTATGGATACAGATTAAAAAAAATCTAGATACATTTAAACTACTTAAAGGGGAACAGCTCCCACAGCTCATTATCTTAAAGGAGCACTACGTCTCCTTCTCAAAACCTCAGCTATGCCCTTGCTCCTCCTCAACCTGCGTCTGGATGTAAGACAGCTGGCTGCAGCAGGAGCCTTCCCCTCTGTCCTGTCAGTAATAGGTCACAAAGACCATTATAGGGATATTCCTGTTGTGGCAAGTTATTCCTTGTCCACAGGGGAGGGCTGTGTCAAGGCAGTTTAGTTGTTAGTTAGTTGTTAGTAAAAATCTGTGTAAAGTTATATTAGTGCTTGAAAGTAAAATTTCAGGTATGAACAACATTATAATAAATTAATCAGATTATCAGCATGGTGACTAGAAAATGTCACAATAAACACCTGACAAATTAATTCACATATCTATACCATCCAGGCATATTTGAAATAGTAACTGAGATTAATAAATCTGCTTTTCCTCAGAAACAGCGCCACTCTTGTCTATAGACTGTGTCTGGCACTACAGTATTTCTCATACAACCTGAACTGAACCTGATGTTAACCCTACAAATCGGTCCCACCATGCTGCATGTAAACCCCTTGCTAAACTTATGACTAGGTGTCCAGAGTACGGCCCCATACTTTACAAAGCAAAGTTATAAAATTCCCATGCCGTATGATAATTAGGGCTGAAGTGCCTGCTGGGCACATGTATTACTGCCAAGTGTCTGGGTTAGGCCCCATTCACACGTCCGTTTAAAACATCTGCAATCTATCCGCATCCGTTCCGCAATTGCGGACAGTTTTTGCGGATATTTTGCGGATCCATTCATTTGAATGGGTCCTGATAATCTGCGGACATTGCACCGTATGTTGTCCGCATCCGTTAATCTGTTCCGTTCCGTTTTGCGGATCAGCAAACAGAAATCCTCCTGTCCTACTTTTCCTCCTGTCTATGGGACGTCCGTTACGTCCGTAAATGCGGAAGACATGCGGAAAGCCATCCGCATGTCATCCGTATTTGCGGATTCCGTTCCAGGAGGGGTGAAAAAAAAAAGATGTTATTCATCCTTCCGTTTTTTGCGGATCCGCAAAAAACAGATGACATATGGACATATGGAGTTTTTTGCGGAACAACGGATTCGCAAAAAACTGACCGTTTTCCAGGATGTGCACACATACGGACGTGTGAATGAAGCCTTAATCAGTGGTGACTGATCCATCTTTAATTAAATCAGGCTACATTCACATGACGATCTGTTTTGCGGTCCGCAAAAAAATGGATGCAGTCCGTGTGCATCCCACACTTTTTGCAGGCTCCACTGTAAAAATGCCTATTCTTGTCCGCAAAATGGACAGAAAGTACGTCCACGCGGATGAGGACCGGACACAGGTGACTTCCCTGTGCTGTCTGCATTTTTTTGCGGCCCTATTCAAATGACTGGGTTCGTGTTCAATCCGCAAAAAAATGCAGATCGGACACGGACCACGGTTGTGTGAATGTAGCCTGTCTCCTACCTCATCCATAGGCGCATGCGTGGAATGAAGGTAAATCCTCAACTCACAGCAGCGAATATACAAAGTGCTTTCGCCAGTTCACTGAATTACAGAGGAAGAGCGTTGTGAATTGCCTGCTTTGAGCAGAGGATTCCTTTTCATTTTGCGTATGCACCACATTTTAGGAGACACCAGTGGATGATATGGGATAGGGATTAGCAACCTTCTGCACTCCAGCTACTGTGAAACTACAACTCCCAGCATGCAAACGTGCTTGGCTGTTCTTGTAACTCCCACAGAAGTGAATGAAGCATTCTGGGAGTTGTAGTTTCTGAACAGCTGGAGTGCCGGAGGTTGCTGATCCCTGACATAGGAGGTGTCCTCCATGTCAATCAACCAAAGATGGTTCAGGCTACTGCTGATTCGGCCGGACCCTTAGGAGTCCAGCCCACACCCACCAGACACTTCAGCTCTAATAACCAAACATTGTGGGAATTTTTCTAACTTCGTTATCAAACGCTAATTCATTGGGTAATCACAGGTTTCATACAGTCACCTAAATCATCATTTGCTTGTAGCAGATCGTGCGGTCTAACAACGCTCTGCTGCCGGCAAACAACGAGTCTGTATGGGGATAAGCAATGGCATTAGCGATCCCCATACTGGGAGGAGATTGGTGCATGTAAATACAGTGGTCTCCTCCAGTGACGAGCAGGCGATTCCCGGAAAGGAGAACTCTAATGCCTGAGCAAATGGCTGAAATGTGATATAAATGGCACATATTAGGCCCGGGGCCCCTGATACAGATTTATGTAACCATGTTGACTTACTCATCAGGGAAGAATTCGATTGTGCGTCCTCCAGTAGATATCTGGCACATGGTGTGACTGCGGCGTTGGCTAAACCCAGCTGGGGTGGGTGACTTGTAGTGGATGTTGACAGGGGGGTACGTTCTCTTTGCAGGAGGCGGGCTGGAGGAGGAACTGAACAACCGGCTGAAGCTGAAATATGAAGTAGACGGATAATGGGGTTACTTATAGTAAATTGTAGGATAACTGTCTTGACATTCATTTATAGGACGAGCTATCAGTGGCAGATTGGGAACTTAAAGTGGCCCTAGAGACAATATTAAAAGTGGCTGATGTTGTAGGTGTGTCCAAATTGATGGAAGGCAGGGCCAGCAATACCATATTGTGGCCCATTATACCCCCCAACAGAGCCAAATACCACAGTCCATCACAAAATACTGCCAACAGCACAAAATACATCCCCAAAAAACTTCCACTGGTCGACCATGAGGAGGGCCCAGGTGGCCCCCTGGGCATCAGCTCACCGGGAAATTTCCCATTAGAGTCTATGGCCAATCTGCCCCTGAGAGCTATACCGTGATGTCCATCTCTGGAAGCCCCCGTGTCAACCGACCTACCATGGACATGGCCTGCTGTAGCCTCAGGAGGGACATCAAGACGCAGCACAGCTTGCAAATACTAGATTTACCTGGTACTTAAATAGCCTTAAACTATTCCTTAAGGAGGAATGTGCTGATCCGCTTCATCTCCACATATGTGTGGAGTGAACAAGGTGTGTGCACCAATCTATACAGACACCATATGGATGAGGACGAAGAACAATGACCACCTAGAGTAGTGATGACTAACCTCCGGCACTCCAGCTGTGGTAAAACTACAACTCCCAAGATGCACACTTGCTTGGCTGTTCTCAGAACAACACATGCTGGGAGTTGTAGTTTCACCACAGCTGGAGTGCCGGAGGTTAGCCATCACTGACCTAGAGTCATGGTCCACTGGGAGCCCCAGAACATGTATTAGCTAATAAGAGCATGTCAGGGGGCTTGATATTTCTGCTATATTTCCATTTCCAAATTTTAAAAATAAATCTGCACAGATACCTTACATATACATGACACATACTAGTACTTACAATTGCCAGATTGTGGATTTCTTCTTCTCCTGGACGGATGGATGTTCCCGTGAGGCCCTGCAATGAGATAAGCAGATTTATCCATCATGGTGGAAATTCAGTGCCCATACACCTTCAACAGCTAACTCTCTCGACTCCCCTATACACATGCATGCTCGGTTTGGCCAAGTGTGTATGTGTTTTAAAAGGGTAGAGAGAAGAAAGCCGCTGACAGACACCTCTGGGAGAACAAAAGGACTGGGTGAAAGAATCAATTCACCCGTTCCTTTGCTCCCTCAAGAGTCAAAAACATTAGATTGTTGTCTGGTCCCACCAAAAATGGCGGGTTTTTAGTCTTCACATAATACTGTATGCAGGGGCGTAACTACCATAGCGGCAGACCATGCGACTGCTATGGGGCCCAGGGTAAGAGAGGGCCCAGTCTTAGTTGGGATCATCTCCTCTTCTACTGGAGGTGAAAACTTGGTCAGGACTCCCCCCTCTAAAGGAACAACTTTTAGTAAATGAGGCAGTGGAAAAATGGCTCAAGGGTCATTGAAAGGGGTTTAGGCAGAAACCTTTGTGTCCTGTGTGGGGGGCCTGGTTTGAGCCTTGCTATGGGGCCCTTACTTCTCTATGTACTCCACTGACTGTATGTCCACCATGATAGTAGGTGCTGAGATACTGATTTGGTAATATAAATGCTCATCTGGTAAATGTCTCCAAAGATGAAGATTTTTCTGAATGGCGTCCATTTCCTTGGTCACAGTTACTTACCTGATCATCTCTGTCCACCTGACAGCTTCCTGCAGCTCCATCAGCCTCTCCTTGTACTGGTTCCTCTCCATAAGGACACGAGCCATCTCCACACGTGTAAACCGCCTGCGTTGGGCAATTGGGATGTTATCTTGCAAGGGAGACGAGCTCTGCCGAAAAAGTGACAGTGCCTATTAATATCTATGCTAGCACTGGCATCAGGGATCCTTGGGCAAGACATGTCTGGTGCCTTAGGATGGAAATGGTAACACTGCTAGAACACTGCTCATATAACTATCATACAGGGCTCAAAATACCGCCATATAGACACAACAGAGCAGTGCCGTCTTGGGAATGAATAAGAGTGTAATTTAGTGACCATATAATATTTCCACATATGACCCAAAGAGGGGGCGATGTCAGCAAGAGCTGATCCTAATGCAAACCATTAAGGCCAGGTATACCTACCTCCTCCACCTCCTCCTTAGGCTCTTGCATAGCGACGATCGCTTCAGATCTCACCCTTAAAGTTAAAAAAGAAGTGATTAATGAAAACCATAGATTGAAGAATTGTTAAGATACATCACGTCGTTCCTCGTTACCGTTTAAGTTCCTCCTCCAGTTCTTTAATGCGAGTCTCCATTTTGGTCTTGGTTTGTTTGGTGGCCTCCAATTCTCCCTTGAGAACTTCCAGTTCTCCTGACAGCTGGTCCACCTTCGCAATCAGATCATTCTTAACCACATTTAATGCATTCCTGAAAAACGTATAGACAGATATGAGACAGTCAGATAGATACGAGACAGGGATAGAGGCATCCAGTGTGAGGACTGAAACGTCGCTCCTGGTGAAATAAATCACTTTTTGCTTTAAGCACATTTTTGGTAGTGCTGCGGATTTCTTCTATTGTCTGCAGAAGGATTTGACCACATCCGGAACCGCTGGCACACCTTAACCTTTATTTACTTTGCAATGCTGCTTTCATTTATATTTTTAGATAGATAGATAGATAGATAGATAGATAGATATGAGATAGATAGAACGATAGATAGAACGATAGATAGATAGATACATAGATAGATAGACATGAGATAGATAGATAGATAGATAGATAGATATAAAGATATTAGATAAATAGATACAAAAGATAGATAGATAGATAGATAGATAGATAGATAGATAGATAGATAGACATGAGATAGATAGATAGATAGATAGATAGATAGATAGATATGAGATAGATAGAAAGACATGAGATAGAAAGATAGATGGATATGAGATAGACAAGAGATAGAAAGATAGATAATAGATAGATGGATAGATGATAGATAGATAGATAGATACAAAAGATAGATAGATAATGCATAAATATAGACATGAGAAATATAGATAGACAGACTGATAGAAAATTTGCATCTTACTTGGTTTCGAGAAGTTGGGAGTTCTCTAACAGAAGATTGCCCACTTCTTTCCCCATCCCTGTATGAACAGCAGAAAATAAGGCCTCAGTCACTGGGTAATAATGATAGAGGAGCCCCTGACCCCCGTGTACCGAGGGATCCCACATAAAGTACCATTACTCTGCTCTGTACCCATCTTACGTGTCACATGTTACTTAGATATAACACATCAACAACTCAGATCATAACCAACATAAAATTAGATTTGCCGTAAAACAGCTTCTGGAAAAATTAAAGAGGACCTTTCACCTCTCCTGACATGTCTGTTTTAATAACTTCATGCATTCCCCATGTAATAACAAGTCTGGAACATCTATTCTTATGGCTCTATGTTGTGCCATTCCTTTATTATTTGCATTAGAAGTTATGAATGAATTGCTAGTTGTCTTCAGTAAGGGAACAGAGGGGAGGTGACCAGTTGGGGGTGTGTACCTGCACAGTCTGAACATGACAGCCCTGATTGGTTAGAGTGAGTCTGTGCAGGGACACACCCCCAAACTGGTCACCTCCCCTCTGTTCCTTTACTGAAGGCAAATAGCAATTCATTCATAACTTCTAGTAGAAATAATAAAGGAATGGCAGAACATACAGACATAAGAATAGATGATCCAGAATTGTTATTACACGGGGAATGCATGAAGCTATTAAAACAGGCATGTCAGGAGAGGTGACAGGTCCTCTTTAAGTTGTGATTTTACTGACTGCTGCCAGGAGGGGTCAGTACTGAGCATATTGATTTCTCCTGAGCAGGCAGGTGTTTTCAGTGCAGAGGCGAATGCTTAGGATTGCATTGAACTGTAATAGGCTAGGCACCAGAGGTTTGGCTATAAGGGCATGTTCCTACAGGATAGATACGCTGCAGATCTTCCACCGAATATCTTTTTTTCCGCACTCTTTAAAGTAGCAGAAAAGTGTATGAGAATACGCTGCGCACGAGATCTGCAGCAGAACTGACCTGTGGTCAGGGTCGCCAACCATCCAGAAATTTCTGGACAGTCCCTAAAAATAGGTGATTTTTTTCTGTGATTTTTTTTTAGGCTGGTGGTACTTGGCTAGATTATTTTAGTGGTAATTTTCATCATTTTACAGCTCACAGGAAATGCTGGTAATTAGTTCCTATAAGTATATTGCGCTATAGACATGGATTACTTATAATCTTCATCATTCATTATAATTTTCCAACTTGTCAGTAAAAAAAAAGAAAATTTCTGGTTGGCAACCCTGCCTGCGGTGTGGACTTTACATGGGTTCCATGTCACAAATACACGTTGGATTTTTCCAATGTGTATTCGCTATGGGTGAAAATGCCCTAAGAGGTACAGAGGTTACCCTCAAAGACCTTATTATACCGGGGACCTTCCCCACAGGTCTCTGTAATAGTAATGTCTATACAATGCATTTGGAAAGTCTTCAGACTCTTTCACTTTTTTCACATTTTGCGGCCACGTGTTAAAAGAAAAAAAAGTTTTCCCCATGATTCTGCACCCAATAACCCATGAGAACAGAAATCTTTGCTAATTTATTAAAAAGGAAAAAACTACAATCTTGCAATGACATAAGTTTTCAGCCCCTTTACTCAGGACTTAGTTGAAGCCCCTTTGGCAGCGACTCCAGCCTCCAGTCTTCTTGGAGATGATGACACAAGGTTTGCTCACCTGGATTTGGGGATTTTCTGCCATTCTTCTCTGCAGATCCTCTCAGGGTCTGTCAGGTTAGATGGGGACCATAGGTGGACAGCCATTTTCAGGTCTCTCCAGAGATGGTTAGTTGGGTTCAAGTCAGGGCTCTGGCTGGGCCACTCAAGGACATTCATAGAGTTATCCCTCAGCCGCTCCCTTGTTGTCTTCACTGTGCTCTGAGGGTCATTGTCTTGTTGGAAGGTGAACCTACGACCTAGTCTGAGGTCTAGAGAACTCCAGATCAAGTTTTCGTTAAAGAAGTACTGCCACAAACATTTTTATTTTATGACCCATTAGAAAGGTACATGATGTAAACTGTAGTGAAGGTAATCTTCTTAACAGTGACTGCATTTATGAGTTATAACCTCGCTTCTGATCCTCAGCTGTGTCATGTGACCAACACTCTGACTCTCCAAATAACACAGCATCTTATGTGTGGACAGGAAGCCAGTTTCTCTACGTATTCCTATAGGAGCCGCAATGTCAGTCTCTGTGTATTTCTTACGGGGGCCGCAATGTCAGTCTCATAGGAATGAATAGAGAAGTAACTGACTTTCTGTCCTGTGTCAGTTGGAGATCAGAGTGTCGGTCACATGACACAGCTGAGGATTAGAAAGGAGGCTATAACTCACAAATACAGTCACCGGTAAGAATATTAACTTCACTACAGTTTACATCACCTTTCTAACAGGTCAGAGAATTAAAAAAATTGGGGGGTTCTTCTTTAAGAATATCTCTGTATTTTGCTCCATTCAGCATTCCCTCAACCCTGACCAGTCTCCCTGTCCCCCAGCATGATGCTGCCCACCATGCTTTACTATAGTGATAGTATTGGGCTGGTGATGAGCAGGGTCCGGTTTCCTCCAGACATGATGCTTAGAATCAAGGCAAAAAGTTCAATCTTGGTTTCATCAGAACTGAGAATCTTGTTTCTCACAATCAGAGTCCTTTTGGTACTTTTTTCTCTGTCCACCAGTGCAGCAGATATTTTTGTCCCCTTGCCCAGATCTGTGCCTCCACACACTCCTGTCTCTGAGCTCTACAGGCAGTTCTTTCCTCCTCACGGCTTGGTTTTTGCTCTGATATACATTATACTTATATAGACCTTCTATAGACAGGGCTGAGTCTTTCCAAATCATGTCCAATCACCTGAATTTACCACAGGTGACTCCATTCAAGGTGTATCAGCATCTGAGATGATCAAGAGAAATGGGAGGCCCCCAGAGGGCCCAAAGGGGTATTCTCATCTTAGACAATGGGGGCATATCGCTAGGATATGCTCGCATTGTCTTATAGGCGCGGGTCCCAGCGCTGGGACCCGCACCTATATTGAGAATGGAGCCCCAAAAGTGAAGGAGGGTGCACTGCGCATGCGCGCTGCCCTCCATTCATTTCTATGGGAGCAGCGGGGGAGCTGCGCCTGGTGGTGGCCGGACCCTGGGAAACCTGGAGTCCTCCAGGCGCAGCACTCCTCCCTCCGATCTCGATATAGGTGCGGGTCTGCACCTATAAGACAATGGGGGCATATCCTAGCAATATGCCCCCATTGTCTAAGATGAGAATACCCCTTTAATGGCAAATCTCATAGCAAATGGTGTGAATACTTACGTCCATACGCAATTTTGTTATTCCTTTTTAATAAATGACCAAAAATTTCTAAAATTCAGTTTTCACTTTCTCATTATGGGGTACTGAGTGCAGAATGATTTGGGGGGGGGACAAGATTTTATTTTAGCACAAGGCTGCAACATAAGAAAACGTGAAAAAAGTGAAAGGGTCTGAAGACTTGTACATGTACGGTACGTTTGAGACATGTTACTTGTCTCTGAGAATTGGGGTCCATGAGAACCATGTTCTGGTTTGATATTCACATCTCAGTTATAAAGTGCGATCTTGCAGAAATTCTCCATAAATAAAAGAACAAAAACTAACTATTATTGCAGCAAGAACGAGAAAAAAAAAAGACAACACACAAACGGGAGGCCTGGACTGACAGGAGGAGCGCAGGCCTCAGCCTTACCAAAGAAATCATCCCTCACTAGGATTGCAGCCACATGGGTAGAAGAAAGCGAGGAAGCAAAGAGGGTAGAAAAAAACAGAGCAGCTGTTAGGAAGTGATTGGAGAAAGGGCCCATACAGCAAATATCGCCATGCAGCGCCCTATAGTGGACAGCCCGCTAACCTTATCCCTATATGTATGCGCCATATGCCTAGTCATGCAGGATCAGCAATGTGCTCAGAGCGGGGTTAAAGGGAGCGTGTCGCCAGGAAATTCCCTGCTGCCTTGTAGGTCTAGCTCATCTGAATGTAATGATACCTTTCACTTTTAATGCAAAAGCAAATGAGCAGTCCAGTGCACTGAGGGAGGGCCCAAGCCACTCTGTGCACCCTTGCTCCTCCTGCTTCCTATGCCAGCCCTACCATCACCTAATTGATTGGCAAGGCCTGCACAGTCATCTCGCCTGGCCCTGTCAATGAAGAAGTAGAGGGAGGGGCTGGCAGAGGAAGCAGGAGGAGCAAGGGTGCACAGAGTGGATTGGGCCCGCCCTTTGTGCACTTAACTGCTCATTTGCATATGAAACATATCCATATCCCAATCACAATAGTAAGCGATTGTTTACAAGACAGAGAGCTCTGATACGCTGTGACGAGCCCTGGACCTGTAGGAGAGGGAACGGTTTTTGGCCCCTGGATGTAACCTATCAAGCAGAGGTTGGCAAATCCAATATGGAAGCCAAAGTTAAAATGGGAACCTGGAGCCCAGGTTGTGATATAATGCACCCCCCCCCCCCCCCGACCCCACAGAGGCATAAGTATCTGAACTAGAGGCTGGCCCCTGAATCTGACTCTCTGCGGCCCAGAACCCTACATAACTAGGCCAATCGGTCCAGGAAAGCTGTTATATTGGTCCTAATGGTTGTCACCCAGTATACCAGGAACCATTATTACTGGGTGACAACGTTAACATTATTTTAGATGGAAACGCCCTTTAAACAATGCTGACATACTGCCTACAAATGTACGTCGGGCCCTGCGCCAGTTCTTACGTATAGTCCACTAAAAAGCAAGTGAACTGCGGGCTGATTAGTCAAAGCCATCTCCAGCCAGAAATGGGGAAACGCCATTCATTCAGGGGTTAGGTGGGAAATTTAGGAAAAATTGAGGAATTAGACAGGAGTCGTAATGATAAAGCATACACACCTGAGAATTCTCCTACGAGGACCATCCAGCGATGGACAGAGACACGAGAGGGGGGTGGGGTGGAGAGAGAAGGGAGACAGAGGGAAAGACCGGGTCAGTCAGTGGCTAGAACCAACATAATAAGAGCACTATGCTAAAAAACGGTAGGACATGCAAGGGACCGGCACTTCCACCACAGCACTGGAAGTTGTCCATGTCCATGGGTCACATGAGACATTTAGTCCAATGAGGTTGCAATACTGTGAACACCAAAAATGGCAGCTTCTGGCACATGATGATATTACATGGCAGGCCCACTCCAGTCCAAATCATGTATGTGAAAGTCCTTTCTATCCTTACCAAGTAGATCAGCTCCTTCATCAACATCCCCGATGACCTCTGACCCAGCCGTGGACAACTCGTGGTACAAAGAATCGGTGTTGATTCCAAAGGCTTTGTTCACAATGCCTTGAGTGGGGCTGAGGGAAAGGTTATATGGAACTTAGTACCGAATTATCAGAAAAGTGGGTTGTAATATAGTATATGAGTGGAGTGAGTTCCTACCTGGCCCCTGAGCGCTCTAGTCGGGGGTCCTGGCACATGTCCAACTCTGGGGTTGAGTCGATGATGTCCTGGACGTCCGACCATTCATCGCTGCTTCCCATGCCTGTGCGAGAGTCTCATCGTTAGTAGTGTAATCATCTTTGGTAGCATGTGAGACATTCTAGGTATTGAGAAAAACATGCAGCTGCTAGAAGGGTCTATGGAGAGGGCGACACCAGCTCACGTTTGACCCATGCGGCTTCTCTAGGGATGACCTTCTCTAGTGGGCGAGGCGGGACTGGTGACATGAACCAGAACTTGGACTGTGTGCCAACTAAATGCCCCCTCCTCCCCACACAGTGCATAGCTCACTGGTTGGCCAAGATGGACCACTTGGCCAACTTTATAATATGGTAGAGCTGATTCGCACATTCCTCCCAACCAATCAGTATAAGATATTTTGAATCCCTTCCATCATTCATAGTCACCTTTGCGTGAAGATGGACCTCCTTAGACGTTGGGCCCCATAGCAGCCACCATACCTGCTACCCTGGACATAGATTTACTAAAATGGTGTCCCTGAAGTTCTTACCTATACTGACGTTTCTCATTTCCTGGTTCACTTGGACCTCCATGTTGTGGCTGTTCCTCTTCTCACGTGACCTCTTGCTTTTGCTAGTCATGCCATAGTCCTGGAGGGGCTGGAGACTCTCATGTAGAGGGGTTACGGCTGCCGACGGGACGGATGAGGTGGGGGTATTAGATTTTGTGCCAGTGGTGCTCGGGGTGGCAGCCACTGATGACTGGCCAGATTCTGACATTTCATCCTGGCAGAAGATTATATAGATATTAACTCGGACACAATAAATCATTACATTTTGTGATATCTGGTGAGGACACTACTTCTGTGATGGAGTACAGCACCCAACCACCCCCACCCCAGAGACCATGGAATAACAGGAGACTAATCTTGTTAGGACCCTTCTACACGGGCCGAGGACTGGGACAGTTGTCAGAGACGAACGTTCGTACAAATGCTTGTTCCCGATAACTGCCCCGTGTAAAGATGCCACCGATCAACCAGCACTTGTTCATCGGTGATCGCAACTCTTGACGACAGAACTTTTCCCTGTGTGAACAGGAGGGAGCTGCTGACAAACCATAAATCTGTATGGGGATAGCTGCTGCAAGTAAGTGAGTAAAATAAGTAAGTAAATGCAGCAGAAACAGCGGGGGATGATGGGGGATGAACGGTCTATTCCCAGTCAGACCCTGTGTGTGTAGCTCCATATAAATGGTGAGTGTAGTTGGCTCCACGCAGCTCTGCCCTATCGACTTCAATGGGACTGAGCTGCAACTAGGTCAGGTGACCAATGTATGGTGATGTCATGTGACCTAGAAAGAGGCTGCGGCTCTCACAGAGCGCTGGGCTCTTCTAAAAGCTGATTGGTAGGGATCCGGGGTGTCTTGAGGATAGGTCATCAGTATTAAAGGAGTTTTCTGGGCGTTAACTACTGATGACCAGTGATAGATGATAGTTGATAGATGATCAGTATCTGATCGGTGGGGTCCGACACCCGGGACCCCCGCCGATCAGCTGTTTCAGAAGGCCTTCTCGCAGCTCACCAAGCACAGCGCTGTACATTCACTTGAATGGGGCTGAGCCGCTCCTAGGCCACGTGACCGACGAACGTGACGTCACTGGTCTAGAAAAAGGTGAGAGAAGGTCTTGGCGCTCATGGGAGCGCCGGTGTCTTCTCAAACAGCTGATCGGCGGAGGTCCCGGGTGTCGGACCCCCACCAATCAGATACTGGTGACCTATCCAGAGGATAGGTCATCAGTAGTTAACTCCCATAAAACCCCTTTAATTACCAGAAAACCCCTTTAATTCCTAGCCTCTAACGATAATGAGATGACTCTGCTGACCTTATCCCAGTCTAACCAGCAAAGCTGACAAAAAAAATAAATAAATAAAAATGTCATCCTATTGTGTGCTCCAGGGGCCAGTGTGCACACCAAAAAAAATTAAGAAAATAGTGATACATTCTCTTTGATATTCTTGAGGATGATAGGTTCCTCAAGAAATATGACTGTCAGCAGGTCTTGCCGAAAATGCTTAAAGGGGTTGTCCAGGCTTTTCAATATTGATGACCTATCCTCAGGATAGGTGTGCGCAGGCCGTCTCCCTTCTCTCTTCCTGCCTGCTGCTGAAGTCTCATAGACATGCAGCAGCGGGCAGGAAGAGAGAAGGGAGACGGCACGTGCGCGCACCGTCTTCCCGTACAGCTGATCGGTGGGGGTGCCTGAGGATAGGTCATCAATATTGAAAAGCCAGGACAACCTCTTTAAACCCACTAAATACGATGGGGGGAATTAAATGGCTTTTCTGGAATTTTAATTCTAATGGCCTATCCTCAGGAATCAATAACTACTCTGTGTGGATCCACACCTCTGCCGATCAGATATTGATGACCTAACGGACGTCATCCGCTTTTTTAGGCTACATGCACACGACCGTATGTGTTTTGCGGTCCGCAAAAAAAACGGATGACGTCCGTATGGCATCCGTTTTTTTGGGGTTTTTTTTGGCGGATCCATTGTAACAATGCCTATCCTTGTCCGCAAAACGGACAAGAATAGAACATGTTCTTTTTTCTTTTTGCGGGGCTACGGAACGGACATACGGATGCGGATAGTACACGGTGTTAAAACTAGATAGTAGCACATCTCCTTTTTTCCTAATCTGTTTTTATTTTCTGAGTGCAGATTTTTTTTCAATTTTATTTCCTGAACATGATCATGGGGGCCACCATCTTGCCTGTGCTGTTCTTAAGAACATTTAGAAAGCATTAAGAAAACGGCATTACGGCGGCCCCATGGGTCATAGACACAATGGACAGGAGGGGACCTCACTGACTTCTACGGTAGAGTCTTCTAGGCATGCTCTGTGACCTGTGCAGAGGTCATTGTACAAGGGAAGAATAGATAAGCTCTGACAATCACTTATTGTGAATGGTGGATCTGTCTTATCTATACACAGAGGTGATATCATTACAGGCAGGATTAGAATAACAGATCAGCAGATAACTACAGCAAAGTGAAGAAGTGGCGCCAATTATTAGACATAGCGGCCAGTGCAAAAACCGCAGGATTTATGTTTTTAGTTTAAATATAAAAAGTAACATGGAAAATTATCATCAATTAACATCATCAAAAATTATTTAAAAATATGTTAAACTGTTAACATAACAAAATTTAAATGCCATTTGCTGAAGTGTGACAACCCCTTTAAGCACGGTATAGGGACTGGTTCACTGCAGTATTAGCTCAGATGAGACAAGTATTGGCTATAGGAGCCTAAATAAAAATACGTCAGAGCCTTCATCTTATGAACCGGATTACTATTCACATTCAGCTTATGATAACCAGTGGAATCAATGAACCAAAGACTTGACAGGTAACATGTAAATAATAAATGGAGGTGGCTGCACCTTAAAGGAACATATTCCTGCTATATAAATCACTGGACAAACAGGATGAACGTGCAGAGGGGATGTAATGCAAAGGATTCTGGGTATGGGACATGTTTAAAATTGTGCACATGGTCCAATATCTAAATGAAATGAGATCCAATCATGGGCCTAGTACCAGGCCTGCCCCCTCTTAGCAGTTCAGGAGAAGATACTGAGGCAAATAAATTCTGTCACCACTAGAGGGAGTCGACTGCTGGTCTACAAATTTCTGTGCAATGAGCACCCTCTAGTGGCAGCTGCAGACAGATAGAATTTTATCATTTAAAGGGAATCTGTCACCACATACCTCTCAATCAAATCAGCTAACATGGGAGATGCGTCAGCTGAATCAAAAGCTGTGGCCCCATCTTGATCGGTGGCCGCAATGTGAAGAAATTGGCATTTTCATAATATGCAAATAAGCCTCTTGGTGTAACAAGGACAGTGCCGTTGCACCCAGAGATTCCGCTCACTCGCTTCTAGTCTGCGTTCCTACCGCTTAGACTGACAGGGCCAAGCTGTGAAGATGTAATCACGCCCGCCGATTTCGACTATGCGATTCTGTCAAACCACACAGGTGCGAGACTTCAGGGCCAGGCGCGTGATTATGGTTTTCAATGCCTAGCCCTGTCAAAGTGGTGGGAGTGCAGACTAGAAGTGAGTGCATGGAGCCTTTGGGTGCAACATCACCTCCCTCGTTGCACCAATGGGCTAATTTGCATATTACAAAAACGCTAATTTCTTCATATTGTGGCCACCGATCAAGATGGGGCCAAGAGCATTTGATTCAGCTGACAAGCACGCATCTCCCATGTCAGATGGTTGGACTGAGAGGTATGTAGTGACAGATTCCCTTTAAACAGAACCTGTCACCACTTCTGACAATAAAGATTAGGGAGAATCCGTTCATATGCCTCTATATTGGTTTATTCCTCTATTATTCCCTACTGGAAGTTTATTTATCTGTAACTATGTATTACCAGTCGGGGAATGGGTGTGTCCCTGCAGTCTGACACAGTCCAATCAGATGGTGCAGGGACACACCCTCAAACCACTAATTCCAAACGTCTAGTAGTAATAACTGGGGATCAGATCAACATAAAGTTAAATGTAAGGATGCTCCAGAATTGTTATTACATGGTTACCAAAACAGACCTGCGCAGGGCTTTGCAATCACCTATCTGACAAAACAGCCACATCACCTCTTACTGACGTCCTTTGCAAGGATGGATGAGATGGATTTGGTAATGAAAAAACATGGGAAACCCCTGTCCCCATGAATATCTGAGCCAACCTTGTATCTGAAGCTGGACTTCATCTGGCTGAGGTCACTCAGGTGCCAGTGGTCCGAGCTTGGGGTGATCTTGCCGCCCCCCTGCCCACGTACCATTTCCATCCGCCAGGGAAAAGACGTTGAGAGAGTTTGGGCGCTCCTTTTCGGCTAAAAGAAGAAAGAATAAAAATAGGAAATAAGAAGAAAGGACATCTTGTAGTACAAAGAATCATTTCTTAGCAGGGCTGGATAGAGGTTGATGGAGAGCTATGGGTAAAAAATTTTCCGCTTCTTGGATGCATCCTGCACATTCATAGGGGATAGAATCCCTTTAAATTACCCACATGGCGCGAAACAAATGTACTCATATTTAAAGTGTAACTGTCATTCTTTTTTTTTATTTATGTAATGTGTAGGGGCAGTGATTACTGATCAATTTTGTAATATACTTTAATTACTAAAATCGATACATTTCTATTAGAAAAATAGCTCTAAAGTGAGCCCATTTTGAGCCTTAGCAACGCTCCTCTGTCTTCTGTTTACAATAACAAAGTCCATGCTGAGCAAGTCTCCACTGTTATGTAAACAGAAGACAGAGGAGCGTTGCTAAGGCTCAAAATGGGCCACTTTAAAGCTATTTTTCTAGTAGAAATGTACAATTTCAGTAATTAAAGTATATTACAAAAATGGTCCGTATCACTACCCCTACACATTACAAAAATTAAAAAAAAAAGAATGGCAGTTACACTTTAAGGAAATGTATCCCATTAATTAGGTCTTCATGCACACGATCGCATCCATTTTGCAGTCCATGTGCCGTCTGCATTAACTTCAGTGGGTCCTTGGTCTGCATTTGGCGGACATGTTCTATCTTTTTGCAAAACTGACATATGGATGCGGAAAGCACATGGATCATCCTGTATGCCCTTTCCGCAAAGAGATAGAACATGTCCTATACTTGGCCACAAAATGTTGACCACGGACCCATTGAAGTCAATGGGTCCTCAAAAAATGCGGATGCAAATGGGATAGTATCTGTATTTTGCTGATCCGCAATTTGCAGATCACAAAACACATACAGTTGTGTGCATGAGGCCTAATTGGAACCTATGCTGCTGCACTACAACACCCAAACCAGTTATGTCCCACTCCTCCATTTTTTTGTATTGCTTCAATGCATCTAAAATGAAAAATGTGGCAAATTCACAAATAATCTTAATTAAAAATCTCCATCCATTTTGTGTCTACAGCTCTCACGCAGAGCTATATGTCTCCATGGTAACAGACTACAAACAAACGCATTGTAGTCTGATTTTGCAGTCATACTCTCATTTATCCAACTCCTACATCCTTAGTAACGTACTTAATGTATCATAGTCAGACCTCACTTACAAGGCATTTTTCGGTCCCACATGCCATCCGCAAAAAATTCATTTCTATGGGGCTGAATCCGCATGCTGTCCGCAACCGTGCATCCACTCCACAAATTATAGAACATGTCCTATTCTTGTCCATTTTGCAGACAAGCATAGGCATTTTGGCAATGGGGCTAGTGAAAAGTGCAGGATGCACATGGCCGGTATCCGCATTCTGCGGACCGCAAAAAGGATATGGACATTTGAATGTAGTCTAAAGCCTCATTCACGTGTCCGTGTCTGTTATGAAATCCGTGTGGCATCTCTGTTGCATCCTTGTTTTTCATGGACCGATAGAATATAATGGGCGTGATGGATCCGTGAATAGAGCATGCTTCCGTGCTAAAAAACAGATGTGTGAATAAACGCATTAAGGCCTCATGCACACGAACGCGTGCCGGCCGTGCTCGTGCTGCGGGCCGCAAACTGCGGTCCACAATGCACAGGCACTGACCGTGAGGCCACCGCATGCGGATCGCGGACCCATTCACTTGAATGGGGTCTGCGATCCGCATCCGAGGGTCCGCACCGCAAAAAAGTAGTGCTTGCGCTACTTTTTTGTGGTGCGGAGGCACGGCCAGAAACACCACGGAAGCACACCGTTTATTGCGGACCCGCCATATGCGGCCCGCAGCACGGGCACGGCCGGCACACGTTCGTGTGCATGAGGCCTTAAGGGAACCTGTCACATTGAACATGGTGTCTGAGCTGAAGCCAAAATGTTATACAGCAGGAGGAGCTGAGAAGATTGATATATAGTATTCTGGGAAAAGATTCAGTAAAACCCGTATTTCATACATTTATATTCCTGCTCATTCTGGACTTGGCAGTCAAGGAGGCCGTCCTATCAGCGATTGACAGCTATATCTGTATACACAGCCATAGAGGGAGGGCTGTCAATCACTGATAGGACCTCCTCCTCATAGAGGGAGGGCTGTCAATCACTAATAGGACCTCCTCCTCATAGAGGGAAGGCTGTCAATCACTGATAGGACCTCCTCCTCATAGAGGGAAGGCTGTCAATCACTGATAGGACCGTCTCCTCATAGAGGGAAAGCTGTCAATCACTGATAGGACCTCCTCCTCATAGAGGATAGGCTGTCAATCACTGATAGGACCTTCTCCTCATAGAGGGAAGGCTGTCAATCACTGATAGGACCGTCTCCTCATAGAGGGAAGGCTGTCAATCACTGATAGGACCGTCTCCTCATAGAGGGAAAGCTGTCAATCTCTTATAGGACCTCCTCCTCATAGAAGGAAGACAGTCAATCACTGATAGGATCACCTCCCCATAGAGGGAAGACTGTCAATCACTGATAGGACCTCCTCCTCATAGAGGGAAGACTGTCAATCACTGATAGGACCTCCTCCTCATAGAGGGAAGACTGTCAATCACTGATAGGACCTCCTCCTCATAGAAGGAAGACAGTCAATCACTGATAGGATCACCTCCCCATAGAGGGAAGACTGTCAATCACTGATAGGACCTCCTCCTCATAGAGGGAAGGCTGTCAATCACTGATAGGACCTCCTCCTCATAGAGGGAAGACTGTCAATCACTGATAGGACTTCCTCCCTGACCTCAAAGCTCAGAATGAGCAGGAATTTACATGAATGAAATGCATGTTTTACTGAATCTTTTCCCACAAACCTATATATCAATCTGCTCAGCTCCTCCTGCTCTATAATTTGGTGCCTGCAGATTACTTTGCATTTTCATGGTGACAAGTTCCCTTTAAAATGAATGGATAAGTGTGCCGTTTGTGGAAAATACATACAGCACAAGTCCGTGAATCACTGACATGTGAATGAGGCTTAAAGGGGGTTTCTGAGATTTTAGTACTGATGACTTATCCTCGGGATAGGTCATCATCAGTATCTGATCGGTGAAAAGCTGAAAAGGCATCAGCGTTTCTGTGAGTGCTGCGTCCTTCTCTAGCTTCACTTTCATTGGTCACTTGGCCTAGGTGCAATGTATAGCGCTTGTGTTTTGTGAGCTGAGAGAAGGCCGTGGCGCCGGTGTCTTCTTAAACAGCTGATCAGCGGAGCCCTGGGTGTTGGACCCTCACTGATCAGATACTGATGACCTATCCAGAGGATAGGTCTCCAGTATGCAAATCTTGGAAAACTCTACTATGATTTAGAAAACAGAAGAAAAATATTGCACAATCCGGTTATACTGGGTCAGTTTGTAGTCTCTGTTACCCATGGTAACACATAGGTCTGCATAGGAGTGCAGACACAAAACAATTGGAGTTTTTTTAACTAATTGTTTGCAACATTGCCCCATGTTTCATGTTAGATGCAAGGGAACAATAAGAAGAAACGGTTGTGACGGTGGAACGTTCTTTTCAGGAGGGAAAAAAACGAACAGTTGTTAACCTTCATGACGACTGAACGATAACCAGGTGAGTAAACACATAGGCGGGTGAGTGACGGTGACATTACCTCTTCCTCCATGACTGGCGGTGACTGCAGTGAGAATTCACAGACAAAACACCCAACACACAGCGGGCACAGCACGAGAAGCAAGACAAGAAAACAGCGGTTAGATGTCCAGTTCATGCGTAAAAATGTGCAAATAGGCAAGCGTGACAGCGGTGTCGCACACAGAAATGGTGGCATGTCGGTGGTTAGGAGCTGTGTGCAACCAACTATGGGTATCTGATGGGTTGTGGACTTATCACCGAAACCCCCCACCAACCACAAGAGCATGTCCTCCTTTTGAATGAATCGGTGGTCACGCATGCGCATTGCCACTTCACTCAAAGTCTATGGGACTGACAAAGACAGCTGAGTGCGGTACTCTGCCATCTCCCTCCTTCCAGTAGACTTTGAAATGGAGCAGCAACTCCCATGCGTGACCACTGCATTATTGAAACAGGAGTGAAGAGACTCCCCCCGCCCCTCATATTGATCTGTAGGGGTCCCAGCGATCAGACATCTATCACCTATATCGTGGATAGGTATTAATGGGGTTATCCCATGAAAAAAAACATTCTGCAGTTTTCAAACCAGCACCTGGATCTAAATACTTTTTTGTAATTGCATGTCATTAAAAATTTGGTATAGCCACTGAGTTATTAATAAAATGTATCTGTATAGTGCCACCTGCTGTTTGTTCTTTTCTTTATTTCTCCATTCACTTCAGTTACATGGCTGAGGTGGACACACATGCTCAGTTCCATCCTTCAACTGCCAACAGCCCTATCTACTGTTAAAAGCTGTTACAGTTACAGGGAGAGAGCTGCAGCGGAAAGTACACTCCCCAAGCTGTGATAGGGAGATAGTTGCAGCCCCCTGCGCTGCGAGCTTGAAATAACTCTAGCAGAGCAATAGGAGATCCATGTGAGGTACATGGCTGGTTCTAGCTTTGTTAGAATGAGACTGTCATGTGCTATATGATGTCTGATTTTCATTTATTACATTAGTCATGGGAAAACCCCTTTAAGAATTGAGTCTGGGACAACCCCTTTAAACTCAGCTGTAACAAGACACAATTGTGTATCACAAATAGGTATTTCATGCAAAAAAACCTGCATTCTGTGCAGCAATATCCAACAAACACGTGCCAACAAATGTGCTTTTACTAAAAAGATACCATTTTGTGATACATAATACCATTCTGCACTACAGAATACCATTTTGTGACACAAAATGCAATCCGTCGATACAGAATAACGCCATATAAAATATTTTTGCGTGAAAAAAATTAGTTTTGCGAAAGCTGAGTTTAATTTTAGTTTATTGCACCCTTTTTACACATAGGTAGAGGTTTATCAAACCAGGTGCTAAGGAAATGTGTCTAAGTTGCCCATAGCAACCAATTAGATTCCACCTTTCATATTTCAAAGCTCCTTTGGAAAATAAAAGGATCGATCCGATTGACTGCTATTGCTATGGGCAATTAAGCCAGTTGTACATTCTTTTTCACCAATCACCCCCTTTACACAAACAGCGCCCCCAATGACCAACATGCATGTGTGTCACTTAACGCAATATCACGGTCAGCCATGGGTACATACAGAAAAAAAAACAATGGGGTAGAACTGTGTAAAAGGAAACCTGTCATGGTTTCCCACAGCAACCAATCACAGCGCAGCTTTCATTTTTCAAGCGCACTAAGGGAAATGAAAGCTGTGCTGTGATTGGTTGCTATAGGCAACCAAGATAGTGGTTTGTTTACACAGTTCCATCTACCCCATTGTGTACATATAGTAGAGAAATAAAATGCGGAAAATTATTTAGACTGGGCAAACATGGAAGGAGTGACATACTGTCTGGACCCCCCTACACAATGGATAGTCATCTGCCTTTGGCCAGCTTTCATCTAATGTGTACTAGCACCCTAAAACTTCAGCCCTATTATATGCTGTAAGTATACACAGTACTGCTAGGGGTCCATGTTGTACACCCATGAGGATCACATAGGCACCATATGGAGGGTTTATAATATAGACCAATAAGGACTCCATCAAAACTGGTGTAAAGAAAAACTGGCTTAGTCGCCCATAGCAACCAATAAGATGCCACCTTTCATATTTCAAGGCTCCTTTGAAAAATGAAAGGTGGAATCTGATTGGTTGCTATGGGCTGCTAAGCCAGTTTTACATTACACCAGTTTTTGATACATTTGCCCCCATGTGCCAATGTACAGAATCCATGCATTCAGCAATGCCATTTACTGCCTTACAGCTCCACTCACCGCAGCGCATATATAAACTGTGAAGCTAAAAATTGGGATCCATTAATGTAAAGGGTTATCCAAAGAAGAGGCACCCCACAAAATGCCCTTTAAGGGGTTTTCCAGGATTTTACAATCGACGGCTGGTCCTCAGGATAGGCCATCACTATCTGATCAGCAGGGGGTCCGACATCACGCATACCCACGATCAGCTGTTCTGTAGTTAGCTCCAGCGCCGGCGGTCAGCACCAAAACTACACAGCTCCATCTCTTGTGTAGTGGAAGGAGCTGGTGAGCATTCACTTCAGTGGGAGCGGCGCCGGACTATCCAGCTCAGTCCATTATACAGTGCACTTCTGGAGCCAACTTTTTGCACTAGGGTTACTCTGAAACGGCTGACTGGATGGGCTGCAGGGTGTCGGACTCCTCTCCTGAGGACAGGCTATCATTATTAAAATCCAGGACAACCCCTTTAAGATGATGTGGTATATGGATTACAGTATATTACAAATAAACGTTACGATACATGGCATTAAACGCGCACCTTCTGCCCGTGACGCCACCCTCTGACTGGCTGTTCCCAGCGACTTGCTGCAGTTTGGAGCGTTCGATATGTTCCACATATGTCTGGATCATCTGTGAGGAGGTTTTGCGAGATAGATTTGTACACGTAACTTTATATATGCACTACTTTACTTTTACTAATCCAGAGTTATCATGTGTGGTACACTCCAGAGCTGCATTCACAATTCTGTTGGCTTCAGAGCTGAAATCTATAGGCATTCTTTGCTGATTTTAATGTCTATAGTCTACACCAAACTGGTGCTGGTGATTTTTATTTTTTAGTTCTACTATCGGAAAACTCTAACATAGGAGTGGCCCTGGAAAAAAAAAGTGACACCATGTTGTAGGCAAGTCCAAATTGAAAGAAGACAGGGCCAAAACAAGTAGGCAGGGCCAGCAGTACCATATTGTGGCACATTATACCACCCCAACAGAGCCAAATATCATAATGCATCACAAAATACATCCCACAAAAGCTGCCACTAGCTGGCCGTTAGGAGGGCTCAGACGGCCCCCTGGGCATCAGACCACCAAGAACTTTCTCTGTAGGCTCTATGGCCAGCCGCCCCTGGTCCTGTTGCATTACAATAGCTCAGCAGTTAGGGGTGTGTCCTATGCCGAGCTTGCTGACAGTTTCCTAATAACGACCAACAGAATGGTGAATGCAGCTTTGGAGTATAATATAGGCATCAACTCAGGATCAGTACAAAATACGTAATGTTGCATATAGCTGTAAAATAGTGAACATACCCTTTAAGAAGAAAAAAAAACGTTTCATCATACACCCCCCACCCCACGTTTACCTCAGTGTGTCTCTGGTGCAAGGCATTGTACTCTTTCTTCATTTCTGATTCTCGCTCTTCTAGTCTGGAAACTGAAATATGGTTGTCAGCATGATGACTGAGGAAAGTTACCAATATAAGGTTTGAGGGGGCAAGAACCCTATACACATGCAAACTCGGACTGGTCATAGCAAACAGCGGCCCATATGTCTGGTGCTAATTATCTCCCAGGAGCACAACGGATCCATCTGTATTATGAGCTTTGGGTACAGAGGGGGTCATTTACAACGGGAGCAAAGCCAGTTTTTGGCATAAAAAAAGTATGACTTTTTAAACGCCCCTGCAACAATATTTTGTTGCACAGTCTTTTTTGCACCATGCTCACCTCTTGGGAGTGGCATGCTTGACAGCCAAGTGTGCGTGTAGATGGGGGAATCGGGAGATGTTGCTGTCAGCTGAAAACTATGTCAAGCATACTGCCAACTTTAAAGGGGTTTTGTTACTTCAGCAAATAGCATTTATTATGTTCGGAAGTTAATACAAGATACTTACTAATGTATTGTGATTGTCCATATTGCCGCCTTTGCTGGCTGGATTTATTCACGCGCAACCTTGGCTGTCAAGCATGCAAGTTTATTTCAGTGGGGAGAAGCAATAAGCTACTGTCAGACATCTCTGGCAATGGCTTATCTGTAAATCTCACATGTCGGATCTCTCCTTCCGCCGTCTGTTGTCGGGGGACAGTCAGAAGGCCCCATATGCATGAAAACTGTCCAATCCTGCCAAAATTAGCAGGTTTGGCCAATTTTATCTTATGTGGCCAGCTTAAAGAGGACCTTTCACCACTCCTGACATGCCTATTTTAATAGCTTCATGCATTCCCAACGTACTAACAATTCTGGAGCATCTAATCTTATGGCTCTATGTTGTGCCATTCCTTTATTATTTCTACTAGAAGTTATAAATGAATTGCTATTTGCCTTCAGTAAAGGAACAGAGGGGAGGTAACCAGTTAGGGGTGTGTCCCTGCACAGACTCACTCTATCCAATCAGTGCTGCCATGTTCAGACTGTGCAGGTACACACCCCCAACTTGTTACCTCCCCTCTGTTCCTTTACTGAAGGCAAATAGCAATTCACATATAACTTCTAGTGCAAATAATAAAGGGATGGTACAACATAGAGACATAAAAATAGATGCTCCAGAATTGTTAGTACGTGGGGAATGCATGAAGCTATTAAAACAGTAATGTCAGGAACGGTGAAAGGTCCTCTTTAAAGTGTTTGTCCTGGATTGGAGAAGGATGTCGGCTTTTACTTCTGAGAAACAGCACCACGCTTGTCCACAGGATGTGTCTAGTATTGCAGGTCAGCTCCATTCAAGTAAATGGGGTAGGGCTGTAATACCATACACAGCCTATCGACAAGTGTGGCGATGTTTCTCTGAAAAAAATGACTAATAAAAATAATAATAATGCTGGATTTACACATGGACGCTCAGTGAATACGTACTCTGGTCGGCATAGTTTTTGGTCTTAAGCTCCAGCTGCCGGGACTGGAATTCCAGGCTCTCCACTTGGCACTGTAGATCTTTCTTCTCCTGTTCCAACGCATCTTCAAATTCAATAAATTTCTGCAAGAAAGAGTAAATTGATGTAAAATAATTAGCCATTTTAGTCCAAATCCAAAGTGAGACCGGAGATCTCATGTCTCAGTCTAAAACACGGAGCCGCTGTCACATTGCAGCCGCTCCTTTCTTTCTATTCTACATTGATAGGACGGAACTACAGGGGTGTAGTAGGAGGCAACCAAAGTTGCCCCAACCCATAGCCCCTGGGTGATATTTTATCTATGGGCAGTGGTTTTGGAACCCCAAGGCACACAAAGGCATGAAAATGTCTACAGCCGATGTAACAATATAATAACAGTAACAGGATAGCAATATAACAATACTATAGTAACAATATAACAGTAACAGTAACAACCACCTTCATGAAAACTGCTAAAAATCCAGCACATCCATGGCCACCAGTAGCTTTCGAGACCCAACTTGGGACATTTATGAAATGTTTTAGGTCACTATTGTGTCAGTAAAAAAAAGTTGTATATTATGGTACACGTAGTATTGGCCGCGTCGTTTGCAATTTTTCACTTCTCTGGACGCTTTTCAAAAGAGGCAAGATGGACGGGGCTTAGTGGGAGGGTGTGTCACCTCCCGAGACTCAACAGATTTACTATCATTCACACTAGAGACTTGCATAAATTACACCATAGCTGGTGTAAATTTGAGTTGCTGGTCCTCGGACTGCATGGAGATGCGCCAAATTAAAAGGCCTATGCCCCTTTAAAAAAAAATTCTACAGATTTCAAACCAGCACCTGGTTCTGGATACCTTTGTAATTGCAAATCTATCTGTATAGCAGCATATGCAGTTTGCTAATTTTTTTGTCCACCCCCACTGAGGTGGACGCACATGCTCAGTTTAATCCTTCAGCTGCCACCAACAGCAGACAGAACATCCCCTCTTAGAAAGGGTACGTCTCCTAAGCTGCCAGCTTGAAAAATTTCTAGCAGAGCAATTGGAGCGATGTATGGGGAGGGCTCTGGATCCATGTGAGGTACAGGGGTGGTTCTAGCTTTGTTAAAAAGAGATTGTCATGTATTATATGATTGTATCTGATTTTTCATTTTTTACATTAATCATGGGATAATCCTTTTAATCAGGGAAGGAACTTGGAACTTAAAGAGGCCCTGGAAAAAAAAACTAAGTGGCCTCATGTTTTAGGCGGGTCCAAATTGACAGAATGCAGAACAACAGAAGTAGGCGGGGCCAGCAATACTGTAGTGCAGGACAAAATACCGCCCAGCAGAACCAAATACCACAGTGCAGCACAAAATACTGCCCCAGCAGAACCAAATACCACAGTGCAGCACAAAATACTGCTGCCTGCCCCACACTATGAAGCTGTATCATTATCCTGAGGATGGCAATATCATTCAATTCAGGAGGGCCCCTGTGGCCATTGGCCAAGTGTATAAGTGCCTGATGCTCCTGCAATTTCCATCCTTATGTACCTGGCTGGATGGACGCTAAGAGGGGGGATTAAGTGGCCCCCTGGGCATCGGCCCACAGGAAAATTTCCCTGTAGGGTCTATAGCCAATCCACCTATACCTTTAATAAATTTGGCACATTCTGCACCAATGGACTTTATGCTTAAACTGGTATTAGGAACTTTAGTCTTAGTATATCTTCCCCGATTTGGGACTTCTGTAGGGGCTCATCTTTGCGTCACAATATAACAAAGCAAAGACTCCACTAGTACTCTAGTCGGCCATGCCAATCCAAATTCAGGCCTCATGCACACAGCAATGTCTGCCGCCGTACGGGCTCCAATTGGTACTGTGTGGTACTGTTATTCTGCCACAGAAGCAATGCTTTTCAAAGAGAGAAGCTTTGCATATACGTCATCCCATAGAGCATGCAAATATTCCACGCTTCATATCCCTCCCGTATTTTAAAGACCCAATGTATTTCTGTGGGTACTTTGTTATGGCGCTATACAAAATGCCTGCGTTCATGATCATAAGGCATATTTTAAATTTGCCTTCTATTCATTTTATTTCATTATGTAGATCTGTATGAAAATAAGGTATAAAACATTACAGTTATCTCATTCACCACTAGATGTCAGCAGAGTACAGTAAAAGTCTGTCAAGAAAACCACCTCGTTTTACAGCCTGTAGTAAAACTAAAAGCTAGTAACACCAGTGGGCTGGAGTTAATGGTATTGTACTGTTAGAGCCTGGATACTAAGGTAATCACAATGACACCCTATAGGGTATGGAGAAAAGTAGTGCACATACACACACAAATAATCCCTTATAATGTCTGCGAGGCAATTATATCAGTTGGAGGTTAGTCTGGAAATAGCCAAGACATCCACTGACTAGTGACCAGTTCTTGACATGTACACTGCCACTGTTGAGACTATAGTTTCGCTCTAAAACCACTAATTAGCAGTAATCGTTTTTGGTATTGATCGCCTGCCGATCAGCAGGTCCGCTAATATCACCAGGCATTCCTGCTAAACCTGAATACATTGATTTTTGGGGACTGAATGAACTGTGGCAATACAAAAGCATTGATCTGTCCTGAAGCCCATTGTTCACGCTCCAACGGTTTTTGAATTTCCATTTCTAGATATCATTCATTCCTGTCCCGTCTCATTTATAGTCTTAAACGGGTTTTCCAATATTAGAAACACTTGGCCTTTTTTTCCTGTCCTGTTCGTGGGCTGTGATTGGTATTGCAGTTCAGTTCCAATGAAAGGGATAAGGCTGAGCTGCAGTGCCACACACAACCTGATGACCATTGTGGCACTATATCTAGAAGAAAGCAACTAAGGTAGACTGTGTTATAAAGGCAGAGGCCTGACCAGTGTGACACGAGCCCATATTGCATCCCGCAAACAGCGAGTCCGCTATATACCATATGGCCATTTGTGCACCGCATCACGGATGTGGTCCCATGCACTTGAATGGGCCCTTAATCCGGAAAGCGCGGAACAGAGGCATGAAACCCCACGGAAGCACTACGGAGCACTTCCGGGGGGTAAAAAATAGAACTTGTTCAATTTTTTTGCGGTGCGGACGGATCACGGACCCATTCAAGTTGAATGGGTCTACATCTGTCTGCGGAAATGGCACGGATGTTGCCCGTGCATTGGGGATGGTACGGCCGGGCAACGGCCGCCTGCATGAGCCCTTAGGCCTCATGCACACAAAAGTATTTTCTTTCCGTTTATTTTTGCGGACCGTATACGGAACCCTTCATTTCAATTTCAAGTTACTCCGTGTGCATTCCGTTTCCGTATGTCCATATTTACGTTCCGCAAAAAAATAGAACCTGTCCTATTATTGTCTGCATTACAGACAAGGATAGTACTGTTCTATTAGGGGCCAGCTGTTCTGTTCTGCAAAATACGGAATGCACACGGACGTCATCTGTATTTTGGCAGATCTGTTTTTTGCAGACCACAAAATACATATGGACGTGTGCATAAGGCCTTGGGCCCCATTCACACGACCGTATGAATGGGGCCGTATCTATCCGCAAAAATGCGGGCATAGATGCGGCCCCATTCACTTCTATGGGGCCGGCTCTTTTGAAGCATGTCCTATACTTGTCCGTACGCACGGACAATTATAGGCATCTTCAATGGGGCCGCACGGCGTGTGTTCCGAGCATGCGGAACACAAGCCGGGCGGCCCCCGTATATTTGTGGGTCCGCAGTAATGCGGCCCGCAAATATACGGTCGTGTGAATGGGGCCTTAGTCTTAGGGTGCCTTCACATGCAGCAGATTTTGTGGCAGAAAATTTTTGAAAATCTGTTCATTTGAATGTGGTTGTTTTGGGGGCAAGCACATGGCCTCCTGCAAGCCTCGAATGTTCTGCCACAAAATCTGGCACATGTGAAAATATACCTAAGACCTCATGCACAGAACCGTATTTTTGGTCCGCGTCCAATCCGCATTTTTTGCAGATCGCAGACAGACTCTTTCATTTCTATGGGGGAGCAAAAAATGTGGACAGCGCACGGATGTCACCCGTGTGTTATATAGCATGTCCTATTCTTTTTCATTTTGTGGACAAGAATAGCCATTTCTATAACAGAAACCGATACACACAGTCGATATCCGTGTTTTGCGGAACGCAAAAAAGATATGGTTGCATGCATGAGGCATAAGGCCTCTTGCACATGAGCGTGTCTGTATTTCAGACTGCAAATCACAGATCCGCAATATGCAGATGCCTTCCGTGTGCACTCTGCATCTCACTCCCGTCACTAGTAATGATTCTCATCCACAATGTGAACAAGAATAGGACATGTTCTATAATTTGAGACAAGCACATGGATGTGGACAGGTCATGGATGACATCCGTGTGCTGTGCATTTTTTACTATTTTTTTTGCAAACCAATTGAAATGAATGGGGCCACTTGCTATCCGAAAAAATGTGAACCATACGCTGATGCAAAATAGGGTCGTGTGCATGAGCCCTATGGCTGGACTTTCAATTGATTTTACTACTGAGCTACAGCTGTCGTCCAAGACGGTAAATTGACTTGTAGACAATCTTGTATACTGCAGCGGTCACAGTTAAAATCAATTAAAAGTGATAAAAAAAAGTGTCTAGTTGTAGCTCCAGCCTGAGGGTACGAATACACAGCGCAGTCGTATAGCGGTTGTGACGCAGCCGCTCTGCTTTTCAGTACAGTGTGGCCATACAAGCCGCAGGGGCCTCTAATTAAACAAATTATGACCGAACTGTTAACTCGGTCTGTATTGTTAATGACTGCACAGTATTAGTCTTGCACAACCATTAACTATAATAATAATCTTTACGTATATGGCGCCACCAAAACCGCTTAAGGCCGCGTTCACATTTTCGTGTCAGTGTCACGTCTGTGAAAAAAAGCATGTGTTTCATCCGTGAAGGTGTCCATGTAGGATCCGTGGTTGGTCCGTGTGTCCGTTTTTATCATCCGTGTGTCATCCCTAATTCACTGACGTTGCGCAGCTGAAAATTAATTTCCAAAGAATCTACTATCAGTCTTCAGTGAAAAACGGACACAACATGGATGCCATCTGTGTTGTATCCGTGATTTTAACTGACCCATAGACTTCAATGGGAGTGCTTGGTCCGCATCACGGATCAAAGTAGTGCATGTCTGATTTTTTAACTGACCCAAAATACTGAAAAGTGAACAGACACATTTAAATCAATGAGTACGTGTGCTGTCCGCGGAAAATGTGGAGAGCATACGTCAGTGAAAAACGGAAATGTGAATGAGACCTAAACAGTGTGGTCACAATTAGTTTAATTAGAGCCCACTGTGGCTTGTACGGTCACGAGGCATTCAAACGCAGAGCGACCACATCACAAACACAACTTGACCGCGCTGTGTGGTCATACTCTAAGGGCTCATGCACACAAACGTAATTTTTGACCAAAAATGGAAATGACTCCATATGCATTCTGTATCCATATGCCCGCAAGTCTGCAAAAAATAAAATATCCTATTCTTATCCGTTTTGCGTACAACATTGTTACAATGGATCCGCAAAATAAACGGATGTAACACTGACGTCACATGGATGCAACCCACTTTTTTTGCGGGTCCGTGTTTTGTGGATCGCAAAATACATATGGTCGTGTTCATGAGCCCTATCGCTTCATGCATATGATCGTATTTCTCCTCCGTTTGTTATCCGCACTGTTTGGAGGCAGCACACTGACCCCTCCATTTCTATGGGGGCCACGCACACATTCACATTTTCTGTGGATCCGTGTGGCCGTTCCACAAATGGTAGAACATGTCCTATTCGTACTGCGGACAAGAATAGTCATTTCTATTGATGGGGGTGAGAAGTATACAGAATGCACACACGAGGTAAATCTGTATTTTACCAAATTAAATAAGGACACAGCCGCGTGCATGAGACCTAAATGAGGAAGCAGCGAGTACAGATTCCCCTGATGGCGCAAGGAAGTAATATTACCTGCCTGCAATTAATAATTCACAGTGTGAACATGCATCACAGCTGCTTCCTCCAGGAGATTAATGCAGAGCAGGCAGATGACTGCACTTATCCTCAGCCACCCGATGCCGCCATAATTATAGCCATTCACATGCTCAAGTAATTTCTACCAGTGGACAAATGAGCGTTATGTTTGCATGGAAGAATAGATGAATGAATGAATTACCAGTAATTATGTAATTAAGTAGATACAGAGTGGCCTACGAAAAAGTAGACCGCCTTCAATATCTCCAAATTAAACTGCGTAATAGTAAATCTGTCTTAGTTGTTCATAGCAACCAATCAGAACTCAGCTTTCATTTCTTCAGAGCCCTGTAGGAACTGAAAACTGAGCTCTGATTGGTTGCTATGGGCAACTAAAACAGATTTACTATTAGGCAGTTTAGCTTGGAGACATTGGAGGCAGGCTACTTTTTTGTGTGCCACCCTGTAGATAGATAGATAAAGAGAAATAGAAAAGAGAGAGATGGATAGAATGAGAGAGAGAAATTAGAGATAGATTTATAGAGATAGATATGACAGAAAAAAGCTATAGAAAGAGAGAAAGATATAGAAAGAGAGATAGAAAGATAGATATGAGACAAAAAGATAGATATGAGAAATAGATATGAAAGATAGATATGAGAGAGATAGATAGATAGATGAATAGATAAGAGAGAGAGAGATTAGAGAAATAGAGAGATAGATATGAGAGACATTGATAGATATTAGAGAGAGAGATAGATATGAGACAGATAGGGAGATAGATAAGAGAGGTAAGATAGATAGATAGATAATAGGTAGATAGACAGAAGAGAGATAGATAGATAGATAGATAGATAGATAGATAGATAGATAGATAGATAGATAGATAGATAATAGGTAGATAGACAGAAGAGAGATAGATAGATAGATAGATAGATAGATAGATAGATAGATAGATAGATAGATAGAGTCAATTAAAACATCAAACAACCTCCGTCCTGACCAGTGCTCCTAAGAGGACGAGTGTCCTGCCGTCAGCAGATATCTCCGTCACCGTTAGTCATCTCTAATGTGTAGCCTCAAGCTGTGGACCATGCAAAACACTGCAGCCGTTCATTACCCGCTGATGGCAGGATGGCACTGACACTTCTGACATCACGTTGACCCCTTTCATTTATTTCATCCCCTACAGTGCAGACATGCAATTCATTCCAATTTCCTCATGCCCAGACTTCAAGATTGAATTTTTGCTTCCACTGAGGGATGATAAATGGGACGCCGGTTGGGATCAGACATTTCCATCTTGGGGAACAGATAAACGTATTCTGTCCTTGGTGTCGCTGGTGTTGGCAATCCTCCCACCTGGTACACTGTGCCACCATGTACAAGGCTGTGAGCTCAGGTAGTTTACTGCTTTGACTTTGTGATATACAAGGTTGAACCTTCCCTCTTAGAACAGTTTGACTACAGGATCAGACTACACAGGGTTTATTTGTAGTCTGTAACCATGGAGACGTGGTTTGCCTAAGAGCTGATGGCAGATTTTTAATCAAAACTATTTGCCAAGTTGCTTTATTTTCTACTTAAGATGCATTAAGAAACATAAATAGAAGAATGACAGCAGAAACCCCCCCTCCCCCCAGTTCATCCTTATATTATTTTCCAGGTAGGTTTATAGTCACTTACTGCAGATTTCCCAACCATATGTGCTGCAGATTTGTTTCAAACATGTACTAGACTTTCGGTAAACATTACATTACTTCTGATATTCCCCCAGAATGTGCCCCTCGTTTTCAGTTTCCTATTAAAGGGCATCTGTCAGCAGTTTTGCACCTATGACACTGGCTGACCTGTTACATGTGCACTTGGCAGCTGAAGACATCTGTGTTGGTCCCATGTTCATATGTGCCCGCATTTCTGAGAAAAAGGATGTTTTAATATATGCAAATGAGCCTCTAGGAGCAATGGGGGCGTTACCATTACACCTAGAGGCTCTGCTCTCTCTGCAACTGCTGCTCCCTCTGCACTTTGATTGACAGGATCAGGTAGTGTAAACATCATCACACCTGGCCCTGTCAATCGACGTGAAGAGGACGCGCCAGTTGCAGAGAGAGCAGAGCCTCAATTTGGATCTGCAGTATTTAGGTGGACACAGTGCCGTCTGCTTTTTTTTGCAGAACCCACTGACTTCAATGGGTCCATGATCCACATTTTGCGCAACAGACGTACGGATGCAGAAAACACATGGATGATCAATGCGCTTTCTGCATCCATATGTCCGTTCCGTAAAGAGTTAGAACATGCCCTATACTAGGCAGCAAAATGTTGACCACGACCCATTAAAGTCAATGGGTCTGCGAAAAATGCAGGAAGCCACACGAACAGTATCCATATTTTGCAGATCCGCAAAATACATACAGTCGTGTGCATGAGGTCTTAGCCTGTAGGAGATAAAACAGATATGAGAATGAATATTTGACCCCTTGAAGGAGAAGGATGACTGAAGGACTCATTTTCGAATATTTCTGGAGTCTCCTCTGCAGACTGAGATGCATCTGGTCCGGGGCTCACAATATGATAAAGAGCAGACCAAGCCCATTTGTCTCTGGAGACAGATCTGGCGACCTTCCTGCACTATTACATAATGGCTCACATTAACCCCTTCAGTCCTAGAGTGCTCCGCCCCATATGATGACCCCCCCCACCCCACCCCCACTCGCTTGCATTAACCTAGTTTGGACCATGATGCATCATTGTTTTTCACTGCAGACCGGATCTGTAGTACAGACGGGCGCAGTAACCGGATCTCCCTGTAGAGAAAGCAACCCTCCCACCAAGGACAATAGATGCATCTGTGTAGTGTGCACACCCGCACGCGCCTGCCATTATGGTAACCACTGTCAGGAAATCTACTGTAGCTTAAAGGGGTATTCCAATTCTAGAAAGCTACCTCTAAGGGCTCATGCACACAAACTTATTTTCTTTCCATGTCCGTTCCGTTTTTTTGTGAGCCGTATGTGGAACCATTCATTTCAATGGGTCCGCAAAAAAAAAACGGACGTTACTCTGTGTGCATTCTGTTCTGTATATCCACATGTCCGTTCTGCAAAAAAACAGGCTACATTCACACAACCATATGTGTTCTGCAGTCTGCAAAACATACAGATGAGGTCCATTTGGCATCCGTATTGCATCCGTTTTTTTTTGTGTGGATCCACTGTAACAATGCCTATGCTTGTCCGCAAAACGGACAAGAATAGGACATGTTTTTTTGTGGGGCTACGGAACAGACATACCGATGCGGTCAGCACATGGTATGCTGTCTGCATTTTTTGCGGACCCATTCAAATGAATGGGTCCACATCCTAAGCCGCAAAAAAAAAAAAAAACGGACGCGGAAACATAATACGTTTTTGTGCATGAGCCCTTAGAGTCAGCATAACGGACAAGGATAGGACTGTTCGACTATGGCCAAGCTGTACCACTCCGCAAAATACGGAATGCACATGGACGTCATCTGGATTGTTTGCAGATCCATGTTTTGCAGACCACAAAATACATACGGTTGTGTGTATGAGCCCTTATGAACTGGATAGCGAAGAAGTCAGAATGGTGGGGGTCCAATAGCTGGGACCCCCGCCGATCACAATAACGGGGGTCCCGTGCTCCTGTTTTAATGTAACGATGGGCGAGTCCCATAGACTATTCATAGTCTATGGGACTGCCAGAGGTAGCGCTATCTCCAACAGTCCCACAGCGATGGAGTGGCGGTGCGCATAGTCTACCTGCTGCTCCATTTATAGGGGGGCAAAGGACTCTTGTGAGCCAGTACCTAAGGGATAACTTGTTCTAACCGAAATACCTTTTAAGTAAATATCCAATTTTCTAAAAAAAAAATTACAAACATGTCTTACAATAAAGGGAATCTCTCGTATTAAAGGGTGTGTAGACTTTTGCAAGCGTTCTTGTTATTGCACCAATGCATCTAACAAAAAAAAAAAAAATGAAGTCATTTTGAAAATAGTGTGGATTGAAAAAAAAAAACTGCTATCATTTTATAACTATAGCTCCGGTGTGTCTCCATGGTAACAGACTACAAACCAACCCTGTGTAGTCTGATCTTACAGTCAATGGTTACTCCTCGGAGTTGCATGCCATATAAGAGCTTATGTACATAATACCACCATCTATATGGACCCTGTAAGGTGCAAGATACGGGGACTGTCTGCTCCTGGGGTCTCTGTGTCATGCTCCGCCCCCCTGAGGCTCAGAACTAGCGATAACACAGTGTATTATTTTTGTTCGGAGCTACCAAATGTACAGAATAAGGCTTTGGGTTTCCATCCCTGCCCCCATCCTCTGCATCTAGAGCTCTGCTTACCAGGTTCATTTACATGAAAAATCGCCACCTTGCAAAATACTCCGTCAAATCAGTCACGGCGTATGTAAATGAAGCCTGATAACGACACAAATCACACATAGCTCTCAGGTCTACTAGCGTCTGCCGAATCTAAAATAAATAGCTGCTACCACGTTTGCCTAGATTTTTCTTTTTAGAAATGATTACAGACGGGTATAATTAACTGCCTCAAGAGCAGTGATTCACAGCCAGCCCTTCCCCAGGTCACCCAATGTCAGCATCATTATCTCCCACGTCACCCAGTCATATTTGATTGCCCTGTCTGTAGAGCGTGACACATGATCTGATGTCACACAGTCCACAGACTTCACAGCCAATCATATCACAGAGCCCTTGATGACATCAGCGAAGGAGGAAGTAGCTAACTTCTCCTCTTACCATACAGCTGCAGTTAAAGGTAACCTGTCACATTGTTCATGGAGTCCTATCTGGTTATAGCGCAGGAGGAGCTGAGCAGATTGATCTATTTACATTCCTTTCTATGCTTAGGAGTCCAGTGGGCGGTCCTATCGGTGATTTACAGCTCTCTCTCAGCATGCACATGGATATGAGGGGTCTGTGAGTCACTAAATAGGACTGCCCACTGGACTCCTTCTCCTCTATAGCCTGTTGCCCATAGATTTCACAGGTGGCAGGTTCCCTTTAAGACATTCGATTTTCAACAAACGTAGTTGATCGTTAAAAGCGAGGCAGGTACCACGAGTGCTACGAGGCGCTGAAACGTTTCATTCGCTTGCTGTGACACTGTCATAGCAGAAAGCTGCAGGAGGACTTAACAGAACTCATATTTAGACAGCGTTCATTGCTAGCTGTATATATCCCTATGCAGTGAGCTCCCCCTAGTGGTGTCAGCATGCAACCATAATTATATAATTTAAAGGGTGCAGGAAAAGAGGGGCAAAAAAGTACCAAGTCCTCCTGACCAGGTGGTTAAGAGAGTATAGTAGTGTTATCTAGTACCATCATTGGGCCCCATTTTAACCTTTTCTATGGGTCCCCCTCCTCTCTATGCACACCCCTGAATCATTTCCATATGTATAGGAAGCAAATGGAGAAATGAAATGCCCCAGGGCTGCTCTTCTAGTGTAGTCTGAAGGCAATGCTAACACTAGTATCCTACGAACGAGGAGATCAGAGGGGCTATCATGTCGGCCCACCGTACCAGCCTTTCTGCTCCCCATACTCATCGATCCCATATTCTGCTAATAGATCAGCCAAAGGGAATATGAGTTCTGAGCGCCATAGCATTATCCTGAACAAGCGGGCGCCATATCAGTCTGCTCTATGCAGATTCCAGGGCCTCCAGTGAGCATGGCTGCATAGGCTGGGTGACATAACCAACCCTCCTGCTGCCCAGCAAAGAGCATTACAAACTACTGCCTACAAGTAACAGCATGGCGCCCCTGGTGGAGGAGAATAGGAACATAATCCTTAAAGGGGTATTACAGCCAGATACATTTATCAGCTGGTAGATCATTGGAGGGATGGGCATTCTATAATAATGCTTTTGGCTGGATGACCCCTTTAATTTGGCCTCCTTTAAAGGAATCGACATCCAGCAATCTGCCACGGATAATTATGGTAATCCACTGGGTAACTAGCCACATTCGTAATGCGACAACCGTATTTCGTTTTAAGGCTACTTTCACACTTGCGTTGTTGTTTCCGTTTAGTCCTCATGCATTCTGAATGCAAAGACATCCATTCAGGATACATCAGGATGTCTTCTGTTCCGTTTTGTGACTGGACACAAAATTGCTACAAGCTGCGGTTTTCTGTCTGGTCATAAAAACGGAATAAAACGGATCCAACACTGAAAACAATGTAAGTCAATAGTGACAGATCTGGAGATTAAAAAAACGGATCAGTCACCCATTGACTTTCCAATTATTTAGTGATGATCCGTTTGTTTCCCGTTTTGAGGCCCCATTCACACGACTGTATGTACATTTCTGCATTTTTGCGGATAAGATGCGGAACCATACGGACCCATTCATTTTTCCATAGGAGATTAAAAAAATGCGGAATGCACACCGTGTGCATTCCGCATCCCGTATCTCACGGAAGTTCCGTATGTCTTCCGTTCTGTTTTTATACGGATCACGGAAGTGTGAATGGGGCCTGATTTCACACAACCGCATCCTAACGGAACAGAGGCATCCCGATGTGCAAAATCAAAACGGATCCGTTTAATTCCGGTATTGAGTTCCTCTGCCGGATCTCAATACCGGAATTAACAACGCAAGTGTGAAAGTAGCCTTAAGCGGTTGTTTCCCCCCACCCCCCTCCAAAATCAAGATGTATCCCCTCACCACAGAATAGGTAATTTAAGTGTCTGATTGCTGAGGATCCCGCCACTCATGACTAGAGCAGTCATGTGCCCCCCCCCTCCAGTTTGGCGTGGCGGTCAAGCGCTGCTGCTCCATTCACAGTCTATTGGACAGACGAAGATAGCCGAGATCTGCATAGTGGGACCCCCGACTAATAAACAGGAGAAAAAGCCCTTTACACCATCGTGCCCGGAAAGCTTTCCCTACAGACCCAAAAATTGGGTGACATCCAACATGTCACCTCTCACATCTCCTACAGAAGACGTGACCCTGATTTTCCGGAAAAGTCAAGGCTAGTTACGCAGAGATACATTCCCCGTCCCCGACTCCCCCACATTATTCAGCGGAAAGCCGAGTGGCAAGTCCAAATTTTTTTGGATATGTTCATAGGAATGTGAATTTGCTTTTCTGCTGCAGATTTGCAGATTGCTACCCCGCAGATCCACATGGAACCCGCCAGGGGGGCACCACCAATGAGGCCAGGTGAGGCGATCACCTCAGGCAGCACCAGGAAGGGGCAAGAGAGAGGGGCAGCGGAAGAGCCATGGGCAATGAGCGGAAGGGGTTAGGTTAAGAAATTGGCCATTTTAGTTTTCGCCTCAGGCAGCAGAAAGGCTAGGTGCCTCAGGAACCCGCCTCAGTATGTGACGGGCCCTGCAATGCGGATTTCAAATCTAAACGACAACACAGATTCACGCACTAAAAATTTCGGCATGTGAACATACCCTTACACTGGCGGTACACAACTACCCGTCAGAATGATGTGCTGGTACGTAGCAATACTGGGTCTGGACACTCTCCACACATAGCTATACCTCCGTACTGTACATGATCGTATCCGTTTGGCGCTCCGCAAGTCAAGAATCTGCAAAATACGGAGGGATTCTGTGCGCCGTCCACATTTTAGTTGCAGACCCATTGTTTTCAATGGGTCCGTGGTCCGCATTTGGTGGAAATACTCTTTCTTTTTGCGGAACGGATATACGAAGGCGGAAAGCACGCAGATCATCTATATGTCCGTTTTACAAATAAACAGAATATGTCCGCAAAATGCGGATGCAACACGGGCAGCAGCCTTATTTTGCGGATCTGAGATTTGCAGATACGGTCATGTGCATGAGGCCTAACACAATGTAGGTTGACAGCCAGTCTACGGAATGAACACGCTGACTGCGCCAGAGCCATGATGGTCGCACCAGCTGCCTGCGAAGCCCTGGTCTAAGGGTATGTTCACACACAGCAGAAATGTCCACGCATCTGAATGAGGTTTGTAAAGATCTATGGCCACACACTGCAGAAACAACCGCATACAGGTGCGTGGAGCAGGTGCAGAAATTTCTGCCACGTGGTGAACATACCTTAATGCTTGGATGCCCAATCTGCGGCCCTCCAGCTGTTGTAAAATTACAACTCCCAAAATGCCCTGCTGTAGGCTGTCCGGGCATGCTGGGAGTTGTAGTTTTGTAACAGCTGGAGGGCCGCAGGTTGGACATCCCCTGCCTTAAAGGGTTTTGATACTGATGGCTTATCCTCCGGATAGGCTATCAGTATCAGATCGGTGCCCCACAGCCCCACCAATCAACTGCTTCCTTATTGTAATATTATATAGTGCCCACTGAAATGAATGGGTGACAATATAATATGTGGCTGGGCGGAGTCAATTCTAATTAATCACTATCAGGGGACACTCTATAGGGCATATGGATAAGAATTAGGCCTAATGCACACAACCATATGTATTTTGCAGTCTGAAAAGTGAGGATCCACAAAATACAGATACCGTCCGTGTTGCATCAACATTTTTTGCGGATCCATTGACGCCCATGGGTCTGTGGTCCACATTTTGTGGCCAAGTATAGGGCATGTTCTATCCCTTTGTGGAACAGACATATAAATACAGAAAGCACATGGTTCATCCATATGATTTCCACATCCGTAAGTCCATTCCTCAAAAAGAGGAAGAATATTGCTGCAAAGTGTGGACCACGGAACCATTGAAGTCAATGGTTCAGCAAAAAAAAAAAAAAATAAATATTTGGATGGCATGCAGACTGCATCCTTATTTTGCGGATGTGCATGAGGCCTTAAAGGGGTTGTCTCACTTCAGTAAGTGGCATTTATCATATAGAGGAAGTTAATACAAGCCACTTACTAATGTATTGTGATTGTCCATATTGCCTCCTTTGCTGGCTGGATTCATTTTTCCCATCACATTATACACTGCTTGTTTCCATGGTTACAGACCACCCTGTAATCCATCAGCAGTGGTCGTGCTTGAACAATATAGGAAAAAGCACCAGCCTATGTGCACTCCCATGGTCCCGGCCACCGGAGAGGCTGATGCTTTTTCCTATAGTGTGCAAGCACGACCACCACTGATGGATTGCAGGGTGGTCATAACCATGGAAACGAGCAGTGTATAATGTGATGGAAAAATGAATCCAGCCAGCAAAGGAGGCAATATGGACAATCACAATACATTAGTAAGTGCCTTGTATTAACTTTCTTTACATGATAAATGCCACTTGCTGAAGTGAGACAATCACTTTAACCTCAGGAGACAACCTCTTTAATGGTTTCTCCAGGATTAGAAAAACAGAAGTGCGCCACACCTGCCCACAGGTTGAGTATGATATTGCAGCTCACTCCAAAACTATGATACAGTCAGTTCAGTTCAGAGGAGCCACGGTTGGCCCGGGAGATCTGGCAGACACACGGACAGTGTTTCTGAGGCCGATCACAGTCGTGTGCATGAGCCCTTAAAGGAGTTCTCCGGGAATTAAGAAAATGAAAATACTCAAATATTACTTTATTATAAATATATTCACAAATACCTTTCATTAGTTATAATGGCTCGTTTTGTCTGGGGAGCAATGATTAGAAGAAACAAAATGGCCGCCGTCCTATTAGTACACACAGAACCTGTCCTAATCACACAGGAGGACAAGTTACTTCACAACACTGAGGTAAAGAGCTGCCTCATCCTCCTTTCTGCTCTGCTTGTCAGGGATTATGATCCTGAACACAGTTTAATAAGATATTTAGCTGAATCTCTGTGGGAATGGAGTTTGTGAGGAGACATGAAATACAGACAGGACAGACTGTGGTAATGGAGACTGCATACAAGAGCTGCTGCTCATTAGCCATATCTCCTCATGAACTCCATTACTACAGAGATTCAGCTAAAGATCTTATCAGCTGTATTCAGGATCATAATCCCTGACAAGCAGAGCAGAGAGGAGGATGAGGCAGCTCTTTACTTCAGTGTTGTGAAGTAACTTGTCCTGCTGTGTGATTAGGACAGGTTCTGTGTGTACTAATAGGACGGCGGCCATTTTGTTTCTCCTAATGATTGCTCCCCAGACAAAACGAGCTATTATAACTAATGAAAGGTATTTGGGAATATATTTATAATAAAGTAATATTTAAGTATTTTCATTTTCTTAATTCCCGTAGAACCCCTTTAATCTGAGGTTAGGCCATCAATATAAAAGGACTGAAGAACCCTTTTAACTATTAATTTTAAAGGGGGATTCCGTATTTAGCTATATCCTGCAAAAAGACATTCCATAAGACAGTATTTAATGGAGATCCATGAGCTGTATCCTCCAAAAATTACCAGAATCAAAAAAGCGGTAGCTCTGAGGAAAGCGCTTGGACCTTGGTCTCAGAATCACAGGACCTTATTAGAGGCATTATTGACTCTGACCACCTGCTTAGATACAGGACAATGGCGCTGCTACAGAAAGGGAAATCAGTGGAGGTTCTGAAGATATCCCATGAGGGGTCAGAGGCCTCTTGGCACACGTACCCCAGCTCAATGGGAGAAGATACCTTACACTGGAATCCCCCTTTAAAATGACTGCCAAGATCACCTCATATGACAGGAACGACCAAAGAACACGTCCACCATTCCAATATTGTGGCGCCCATCTGATAGCGGATGAATTGATACGTCTGTGGACGTCTTAATCCAGTTAATCTCAAACACCCACATCCCTCAAATCTCTCCTGACGACCATTGCTCAGATGAAGGAACCGTATTAAGAAGAATAGAAGGGTCTTAAAAACGAGCTTAGACTGATCTGAGATTTCACATACGTAGCCCGGCTTATAGAAAAGCTGTAGGCCTTGACTAGAGGTGGTCCATGGGAGAAGCTGTATCTTTAGCATGTCCTGAGTCACTGGCGCTCATCACGAAGACCTCTAGACAGTAAAAGAAGACTCACCAAACCTCAACACGGACAATGAATGACCCTGGTACCCACCTCCTCCGCCTGCTTCCTGAGGGCCTTCTCCCGCTCGTACTGTGTCAGCAACTGCTCATTATCCTCCTTCAGGAGCTCCAACTCCACCTCATGCTCTTGGTTCTCCGTCAAGACGGCGTCAAGGTTCTCCAGGACGTTGACCACCAGCGGCATCAGCTCCTTGACCACCTCCTCGTCATAGCATTGGATCAGCCGTTCAAACTCTCTGTAGATACTGTTCGCCAGGCCCGACACCCGTTCTGACATAACTGACCCTGAGCAGTAGTCATCCTGGTACACCACCCCATCGTCAATCTGTATCTCCATCATCTTGAAGAACGTTCCGAGGAGCGGCAGTCAATGGAACTGGGGTTCTAACTGTAACGAATAGGTTCCTTCTTTTAGAATGATGACTACCCTTACCCGGGAGGAACCAGACAGGTTGATGATGGGATTCCCTACTAGATTGTCCCTGTGTCTACAGCAGGACGTCTATATCTGACGATATTCTAGAAGCTTGATCCCTACATCAAAGCGGATGCAAATACATTATTTACATGGACTGGTTTTGCACCCGGGGTTCGGGCCCTTCTGTCACCACTATGTGGGTTCCTATCGGTGCCAATGCAATGCAGCACCAGGCTCCATCTGCAAAAAACGGATGACTTCAGTGACCGGGCCCTCTCGTGTAACCCCTGATGTATCTCTCCTAACGTCCTGTCTGGATCATCATCATGGCCTTGCAAGATGTCAGATCTGCCTTTCTAGAGATATATCTGTCTATATACATAGGTTCCTTACCTAGAAGAACGTGTAGCCTTCAGAAAGTTACATCATATACAACCCTCCAGAACCAGGAATTTACTATATCGCTATACTCTATCTACACGTCCATGAGGATCCTCTATAAGAGTATCTCCTCCATCCTAAAGATGGCCAGAGCTCGGCCAAGGAGAATGCATGTCGCCTGTTACTCTCTAGGATCTATGCACCTGACTCCTTGCTTCCTCCCTCCCCCACCCTGCAAAGATATCCCCCCCCCTCGGGGATGACAACGGATTTTCCTGGCTAATATGGATTGAACACACCTGCGTCGGTCGCGGGGCGATCCTTAACGACGATGATGCTCCCCTGCTTGGATGTCAGAGGAACCCCTCCATCTCATTATAGAGGTGGTGGTGATGATGATGATGATGATGGTGGTGCTAGCAGACAGAGGCACCTCCCAGCTCTGCTGTAAGTGTGGGAATAGGAGGCAGGCTGCTCTTCCCCCCTCCCTGCCCTGACAGTCTGACGTCAGGCTGTCTGCATTATGGGTAAAGAATACAGCTGATTCACTCCCAACCATCTCCCAAACCAATTGCCGCTGGACCACGGAGGAGGAGGAGGAGGAGGAGGGGGGAAACTGCTCGCTGGTCAGATGATGCTGTGATAGTACGCCTGCCGTGTAATACCGTCTGACGTGTATAAAGTACCGTAATATACAGCCTCATCCCGTGGGATTCGTCATCAGCTAGGCGTGCAAGGGCAACGTCGCCAAATCCTGTGTGTTGTCACCTGTGGCAGCAATCCGTATTTAGGGACACGATGCGGATCTTCGTGCAGAAAAAACGCAGCATAAGGCCTCATTCACACGTCCGTATTTGTGCACATCCTGGAAAACGGTCAGTTTTTTGCGGATCCGTTGTTCCACAAAAAACTCAGTTTTCCAGGACATCCGTTCCGTTTTTTCCGTAAAAAACAGAAAAGATGTATCCATATCCTTTTTTTTTTCTCCCCTCCTTGAACGGAATCCGCAAATACAGATGACATGCGGATGCCTTTCCGCATGTCTTCCACATTTTTTGCGGATCCATAGACTTTCATTGTGCTGACCGCAATTCGGGAGAAAAGTAGGACAGGAGGATTTCTTTATGTGGACAGTCGGAACGGACACACAGATGCGGACACCACACGGTGTACTGTCCGCATTTTTTCGGGACCCATTGAAATGAATGGATCCGCATCCTATCCGCATAATTGTCCGCAATTGCGGAAACGGATGCGGAAAGGATGAGGACACATTATACGGACATGTGAATGAGGCCTAAGGGTCCATTCACACATCCTGTTTTTCTGTCCTGATCCGATCCGCAAATCATGCGGATAGGATGCGGATCCATTCATTTCAATGGGTCCTGAAAAAATGCGGACAGCACTCCGTATACTGTCCGCATCCGCTGTTCCGTTCCGTTATGTGGATCCGCAAATAAGATAGAGCTTGTCCTACTTTTCTCCGCATATGCGGTCCGTGGTCCCATTATAGTCAACGGGTCCGCAAAAAATGTGGATTATATGTGGAATGCATCAATATGTCATCCGCATATCATCCGCAATTGCGGATCCGTTTCCAGGAAATAGAAAGAAATACCCTACCAACATTATTCCTCCTTCCTTTTTTTTTGCGGAAAAACGGAACGGATGCGGATGTACAATTGGTAAAAATGGAAGGTTTTTGTGGAAACACGGATCCGCAAAAAACGGACCGAAAATCTGGAAAAGAAAAATACGGATATGTGAATGGAACCTAAGGGTGCATTCATACAACCGTATAAATAAATCCGCATCCGTTCCGCAATTTTGCGGAACGGACCCACTCATTTCAATGGGGCCGCAAAAGTTGAGGACAGTAAACTGTGTGCTGTCCGCATTTGTGGTTCTCGGCCCTGGAAAAAATATAGAGCATGTCCTATTCTTGTCCGCAATCGCGGACAAGAATAGGCATTCTCTATAGAGCCCCGGCCAACACGGCCGGTATCCGTGTTTTGCAGATCCGCAATTTGTGGACCGCAAAACACTTACGGTCGTGTGAACGCCGTCTAATCCCGTATGTTATCACTTGTGGATGCAATCCGTATTTAGGGACACGATGCGGATTATGCGCATTTTTTTCCTGCGTGGATTTTCGTGCAGAAAAAACGCAGCATAAGGGCTTATGCACACGAACATGTGCGTTGTGGTCCACAGCACGGGCACTGACAGTCGGGCAGTTGCATTTGGATCGCGGACCAATTCATTTGAATGGGGTCATCGATCCGCATCCGATGGTCCCCACCGCAAAAAAGTAGTGCATGCGGTGTGGAGGCACGGCCAGAAACACCACGAAAGCACACAGTACTGCTTCCATGGTGTTCCGATCCGTGCCTCCGCTCCGCATCTCTGTGATTGCGGACCCACTGAAGTGAATGGGTCCGCGATCTGTGATGCGGGCTGCACACAGCCAGTGCCCGTGTACTGCGGACCACAATACGGCCACGGGCTGGCACCGACCGTGTGCATGAGCCCTAAGGGTGCACTCACACAACCGTATAAATGGATCCATTATGCAATTTTGCAGAACAGGTGCGGACCCATTCATTTCAACTGGGGCCGCAAAAGAAGCAGACAGCACACATAGTTCCGTTCCGTGGCCCCGCAAAAAATATAGAGCATGTCCTATTCTTGTCAATAGGCTTTCTCTATATAGTGTTGGCCATGGCAGTCCACAATTTGCAGACCGTAAAACACTGTTAGGGTGTATTCACGCGACTGTATGCATTTTGCGGTCCAAAATATGGGTGACCTCTGTGTTGCGTCCGTTTTTTTTTTTTTGTTTTTTTTGCGGACCCATTGTAACAAGGCCTATTATTGTCCGCAGACAAGAATAAGTCATGCGGTGAAGAACGGACATACGGACGCGGACAGCACACATTTTTTGCGGTCTAATTGAAACGAATGAGTCCACATCTGATCTGAAAAAACAATGTGTATCAGCTGTGGAGGAAACAATACGTGAATGGGGCCTATTACTGTACTGGCAAAGGTTTCTATACACTTAGTTGCCCATAGCAACCAATCAGATTCCACCTTTCATTTTGGACAGCTCCTTTGGACGATGAAAGGTGGAATCTGATTGGTTGCTATGGTATGCTATGTTCTATTGATTTGCGGAACAGACATACGGAAACGGAATGCAGATGAAGTAACTTTGTTTTTTTGTGGGTTTTTTTTTTTGCAGACCCATTGAAATGAATGGTTCTGCATACGGTCTGCAAAAAAAAAAAACGGAACGGACACGGAAAGAAAATACGTTTTTATACATGAGCCCTTACTGATGACTGAAATCTACATTAGCACAGATTTATGTTATTTTTATTTTGGTCCGCATATGATCCGTATTTTTTGCAGATTCATTTCAATGGGACCGCAGAAAATGCGGACAGTACACCGTGTGCTGTTCACATCCGCACGTCTGTTCTGTGGCCCTGCAAAAAATATAGAGTATGTCTGATTCGTGTCTGTTTTGCAAAAAAGAATAGGCATTGTTCGAACCACAAAAAAAAACGGATGCAACATGCGAGCCACATGGAGATCATTCGCAATGATAAAAAGGGCCTTAGTCACACGTCCATGATAAAATCTGTGATAAACTGGTCAGTGGGTCATCTGTGAAGATTTCCGTGAGGGGACCGCGTTTGGTACTCATGTCTGTTTTTTGTTCTCCATGTGTCATCCGCACATCAGAAAATTAATTTTCAGAGCATCTCCTATAAATGGTCCAGACAAAACACGGATGGCGTCCGTATTTTTCACCGACCCATAGACTATAATGGCCATGATGAATCTGTAAACACGGACAAAAAATAAGTGCTAAAACACGGATGGTCATAACTGATTGAACTTACATGCAAAACCATTAGGCTAGGGCTACACGCTAGGGCTCAAAAGTCGCGCGACAATTTTTATAATGGAAGTCTATGGTGTCGCAATGCGACATGCTGCGACTGAGACACGACAGTCGCAAAAAATCCATCCAAGTTGGATTTTTCTGCGACTGTTGCGTCGCAGTCGCAGCATGTCGCAGTGCAACACCATAGACTTCCATTATAAAAATTGTCATCGTGCAGCCCTAGCCTTAGTTATTTCCTGAACAGACCATGACACAATCCGTATCACTCATGTAAAGTGTATAATGCAGTACCAGATGCCACCTATGGACAAAAGTGGCGCTAAAAGTCTCTGGAAAACCCCTTTCTCACAAGGATCAGAGATCCTCACAGATCAGACCTAGTTCTTATTTCAAGGGTACCTTGACGGCAAGTTGCAGAAAAGTCGCATGACACAAAAGGCTATAGCTTAAGTCGCGCAACATTCGATATAAAGCATTTCAATGCCACTTGTGGGATTGGTCGCAGAAAAATCCTAGTTGGATAGATTTTAGCAGCACGTAGCGTGACCCTCAGCGACACCACTGAAATGACATTACATGAAATGTCGCTCCTTCTCGCTCGCAGCGCGATATGTCGCAGCCCTAACCTTGTCGCGCTGTTTCTTTGGCCGCTCACTGTTCTCGCGCGCCCCCGTGCGGCCGTCCAGTGCTCTGCAGGCGCCGCAAATGTTTGTATACGCAGAAGGCAGACTGGAGTGGGCGTGACCAGCGACCTTTCAATCAAGGTACAGTCGGGGCGGGGCTAGCAGCTGACCCAGGGGTCCGTGCCTAGTCGGTCTTTGTGCTGGGATCAGCTGAGTGTGAGTAGTGGCGCTGTGTGTGTGTGTGCGCCCCGTACGGGGTGTCCGGAGGGGCTGAAGAGAAGGCTTTGCTTTTGTCTAGTTGCTAATTGTGTTTTCTTGTTTTTTTGTGTGTTCACAGGGTGCACAATAGAAGACATGGCGGTACCGGCAGAGAAAGGTCTGTGCCCTCATCATCCGGTTGTTCAATGGTGGCCCTAGAGTGCCCCAAACTTTGTGTGGTAGCGCTCTAATAATATTAATAATAAAATCAATTTTGGGGCAAATTTGCAAAATATCACCCTAGGGTGAGCACCTGTAGAGTGCAAGGAATCCATATACAGTGCAAGGATAGTGATAATTCCACTCTATTCCCTACACAAGCCTGTAGGTGTCCGCATGGGATTTGTACTAGGGAGACCAGCACAGAAAAAGAGCCCCTTTAAGTCGCACACAAAACCTGACGGACCCTTATTATAGTCGAGTCAGTGGGCGTCGTGCAACGGATCCATAGATGTGAACGGCGTCTAAGCCATCCACACGCGTTAGATAGCTGTCCAAATCCTCATCTCTTCCATACACATGCATACTTGGCTCAGCCGAGCATGCATGTGTCTTGAATGGGGGAGAAAGCTTTTTCTAAAAGGAAATCCCTGTGTCTCATTCTGATCTCGACCTATGTGTGCTGTGGGAGGTGGGGATGTTGTCATGGGCGATCGGTCCGGCTGAAATTTGCAGTATGGACTGAAATAACCTGTATGTCCAGCTTAATTTCTATGTGTCCGAGATGTAATCAGTAGTAGATAAATCTATGGCACACCAACAGATTTGCAAAAAGTGAAGCTTTTAATTCATATTTCGCAGAAAACAGATTGCTCATTTCATGACTAGACCAATATTGTCCCAACGTTTCGGTCGGGTCACGACCTTTTTCAAGGGATCTTTGGTCGTCAGGTGAAAGGTATGGGCTCTGGAGATGGACGCCGCTGTAGCGTTCTCGGACAGCACGCTACAGCGGCGTCCATCTCCAGAGCCCATACCTTTCACCAAATCTTATAGATTATCAGACTTTCTGGATTATCAGATTCTGGATTAAAGGGGTTTTCCAGGAGTTCAATATTGATGGCCTATCCTCAGGTCATCAATATCAGAACAATGGTGGTCGGCCTCCTTGCAGTCACCAAGCACAGCGCCATCCATTGTATAGTGGACGTGCTTGGTATTGCAGCTCAGCTCCATTCACTTGAATAGGACTGAGCTGCACCTAGGTCATGTGACCGATGAACGTGACGTCACATTGGCCGCTGCGCTCACCGGAGTGATGGTGCCTCTTCAGACAGCTGATCGGTGGGCATGCCAGGAGTCAAAGGGCAGTTCTGACTTACTTTACTTAGGCTTTCCTGTATCTTAGCGTATAAGATCCTACTTGTTTTTAAGGCTCCTTTCACATCTCCGTTTTTGCTGGATCCGTCATGGTTCAGCAAAAACGCTTCCGTTACTGATAATACAACCGTCTGCATCCGTTCTGACGGATCTGTCTCTAAAACCATTATAAGTCAATGGGGGACGGATCCATTTTCTATTGTGTCCGAGAAAACGGATCCGTCACCATTCACTTACATTATGAGACATGACGGATCCGTCTTGCTCCACATCTCATCACGCACTCAAAAACGCTGCTATGCTACCATTCAAAATGGTTGCCTAGCAACCTGTCACTTCCTTCCCTGGTGACCACCAGTTCCCTGCATGCCTATATATGCAGTGGAGTAGGCCTCAGAATTTATTCTGGCCTGATATGTACTACTACTCCCATCAGTCATACCTATGTAAGTACAGGACATGTTTCTGAAGGTACTTAACAATACCAAATGAAGCGGAGATCATCTTTAGATTATGGATGTCCTTTTAAGGGGTTGTCTCGCTTCAGTAAGTGGCATTTATCCTGTAGAGGAAGTTAATACAAAACACTTACTAATGTATTGTGATTCTCCATATTGCTTCCTTTGCTGGCTGGATTCATTTTTCCGTCACATTATACACTGCTCGTTTCCATGGTTACAGACCACCATGCAATCCAGCAGCGGTGGTCGTGCTTGCACACTGTAGGAAAATGCACCAGCCTATGTGCGCTCCACAGTCACGGCCACCAGAGAGGCTGGCACTTTTTCCTATAGCGTGCAAGCATGACCATTGCTGATGGACTGCAGGGTGGTCATAACCATGGAAACGAGCAGTGTATAATGCAATGGAAAAATGAATCAAGCCAGCAAAGGAGGCAATATGGACAATCACATTACATTAGTAAGTGCCTTGTGTTAACTTTCTCTACATAAATGCCACTTACTGAAGTGAGACAGCCCCTTGAAAAGACACCAATAATCTAAATTTGATCTCGGCTTCATTTGGTATTGTTAAGTACCTTCAGAAACATGTCCTGTACTTACATAGGTGTGACTGATGGGAGTAGTAGTGGAAAGTAGTAGATATCAGGCCAGAATAAATTCTTATGCCTACTCCACTGCATATATAGGGATGCAGGGAACTGGTGGTCACCAGGGAAGGAAGTGACAGGTTGCTAGGCAACCATTTTGAATGGTAGCATAGCAGCGTTTAGATTTTAGGCGCTTTCCCTTTCCACTAGTGTGTTAACCTTCTCTACATGGTAAATGCCACTTGCTGAAGTGAGACAACCCCTTTAAGAATATTTATCTATCTGCCAAGTGCTGTATATTCTGACTGTTTCGCCCCGTTTTCTCTCATAGCCTATTACCGATTCGTGGTTCTGTTCTTCAACTGTCTGCTCACATTCGGTTCCTATTTCTGCTTTGATATTCCCAGCGTGCTGCAAGACCAGTTCCAGGGGGTAAGTGATCTTTGCAACTTTGCATTGTTCCATTCCTCTTTTATTCCTCCTGGAAATGCATGACTAAATTGATAACTGGGTGTGAGCGTGCCCCTTGTCTAAGGGATTTTGCCTCTGCACAGTCCTGTCAGTGCTGACAGGGGAGTGGTCCATGCCTATATCGTAAAAGGAGTCTGTCGCCAGGAAACTCACCAGGCACAGCACCTTGTAGGGCCAGCTCAGCTGGATGTAATGAGCTGAAAAAGTCATTTTTATCCATATGCAACTAAGCAGTTAAGTGCACCGAGGGCGGGTCCAAGCCACTCTATCTCCTTAATTGACAGGGGAGATGACTATGCAGGAACTGGCCCTGTGAATCACAAAATAGAGGGAGGGGCTGACAGAGAAAGTAGGAGGAGCAAGGATGCACAGAGTGGCTTGGGCCCACCCTCAGTGCACTTAGCTGCTTATTTGCATATGGTTTAAAAGTACCTTTTTTTCTCTGGAATCAAGCAAGGAATTACTAAGTGAAAAGTACCATCACATTAAGCTGAGCTACAATGCACTGTGCCTGGTGTAACAGGGAATTTCCTGGTGTCACTCCCTTCAAGGCCTCATGCCCACGACCATATATATTTTTCTGTCCGCAAAAAATATGGATGACGTCCGTGTGCATTCCATATTTTGCGGAAGGAAACAGTTGGCCTCTAATAAAACAATCCTATCCTTTTCCGTAATTTTTTTTTTTTTTTACTCTACAGAACCTGATATGTTCAGATGGGAGTCACCCCAACAGCACCCGGGGTAACAGCAACGATGGCTGCGTGGAGGGGCTTGGAATGACCCCAGAGCAGTATAACCTGTTATACGCCATCTACGCCTGGACGTAAGTGTGAATAGAGTGAGAATAGAATAGTCGGCCAGCTGTGTTGGATTTTTTCACATAAAACCAATTTGTTCCCCTCCCCCACTCACCATTATGGCAGGTAACAGATCACACGCAGGTTTGTGCTGCAGGGCCTCTCGTGTGGGATCGCCTTAGAGAAAAAGAAAACGTGCAGCAGGTCGAGTGGAAGGAAGTCCTAAAAGCCTGCAGGATCAGACTACAGGGTCTGTTTGTAGTCTTTTGTCATAGAGACATATAGTTCTGGATAGATGCTGCATGCACAAACAGTATTCGCTTAAAGGGGTTCTCCTGGAATTAAGAAAATGTAAATACTTAAATATTATTTTATGATTAATATATTCACAAATACTTGTCATTAGTTATAATGGCTCGTTTTGTCTGGGGAGCAATCACTAGAAGAAACAAAATGGCCGCCGTCCTATTTTGTACACACAGAACCTGACCTAATCACACAGGAGAAGTTACTTCACAACACTGAGGTAAAGAGCTGCCTCATCCTCCTCTCTGCTTTACTTGTCAGGGATTATGTGTCTGAATCAAGGTAAATCTCTGGGGGAATGGAGAAGATGAGGAGACATGAGAGGAGGGTGAGATGTGTCTTATGAGCAGCAGCACTTGTATGCAGTCTCCATTACCACAGTCTGTCCTGTCCGTCCTCTCCGTACTAAATTCCCCAGAGATTCGGCTAAAGTTCTTATCATCTGTATTCAGGATCATAATCCCTGATAAGCAGAGCAGAAAGGAGGATGAGGCAACTTTTTACCTCAGTGTTGTCAAGTCCTTGTGTCAAGTCCGTGTTTTGTGAGTACTAATAGGACGGTGGCCATTTTGTTTCTCCTGATGATTGCTCCCCAGACAAAACAAGCCATTCTAACTAATGAAAGGTATTTAAGTATATATTTATTATAAAGTAATATTTAAGTATTTTCATTTTCTTAATTCCCGGAGAACCCCTATAATTAACACTATAAGTTGCAGAGATCTAAAAATTTGCAAGAAAAAAAAAAGTCTTTGTGTTCACGTCTGTGGCCCAGGTGATGGTCTTTTTTTCTGGTTTTCTCCCGCAGGAACGCTGTGGTGGTGATCATGGCCGGGTTTCTCATCGACAAGCTGGGGAACAGATGTGAGTGAAGGGGTCATGTGCTCAGTGTAGATGAATGTAAAACTTTTCCACAGCACCAGGGCACCTCCTGGTCTGGCCATAGGCTGCTAATGTATGCTGGGAGTTGTAGTGTCACAACAGCCGGCGAGCCACAGGTTGGCGAGCACTACTGTAGAGCATTTCTTATTTTGTCCAGATCACTGACTGTTTCCACGATATTGATCCTGAGGATAGGCCATCAATATCAGATCTGAGGGGGTCCGCTCTCTCTGCAACTGCTGCACCGTCTGCACTTTTGATTGACAGGAACAGGTGTGATGATGTTTACACTGCCTGGTCCTGTCAATCAAAGTGAAGAGGACGTGGCAGTTGTAGAGAGAGCAGAGCCTCTAGATGTAATGGTAACGCCCCCGTTGCTCCTAGAGGCTGATTTGCATATAATAAATCATCATTTTTCTCAGCAATGCCGGCACATATGAACATGGGACCAACACAGATGTCTTCAGCTGCCAATTGCACATGTAATAGGTCAGTCAGTGTCATAGGGACAAAACTGCTGACAGATGCCGTTAAAAAAAAAAAAAAAAAGTCCTAACGTTTGGGGAATACAGACTACAAGCAAACCCTGCGTAGTCTGATCCTGCAGTGTGTAACTGTGGAGACACATCAATATGCAGCGGCATTGTATACACAAAACGATTGGAAATTTTTAATGAAGACTTTTTTGGAAAGTTGTTTTTTTTTGGGGGGGGATAAATTGGAGCATTTGGCTGTAAGAGAATACATGGATATGCATTGTTCTGCATAGGAGCTGCATACATAAAAGTTTTCATCAAGACTTTTGTAGTTTCAGTCCCCACCCGATCTGCATTTTTGGCAGATCCGACCCATTTATCTCAGTGGGGCCACAAAAGAAGCGGACAGCACACGCAAGTCCGTTCCGCGGCCCACAAAAAAAATAGAAGATGCCCTATTCTTGTCCGTTTTGGGCATAGGGCGTTTTGACAAAAGTAAGAAAAAATGGCATGCACTTGGCAGGGATCCGTGTTTTACAGAACCGCGATTTGCGGACCGCAAAACATAGCCATGGGCATGAGCCCTAAAGCAGGGCTCTAAACACGGTCTGCTTTTGTCTCGATTAAGAATCTCTTAATGCACACGAACATATTTTCTTTCTGTGTCCGTTACGTTTTTTTAATTGCGGACCGCATGCAGAGCCATTCATTTCGATGGGTCCGTAAAAAAAAAAAAAACGGAAGGTACTCCTTGTGCATTCCATTTCTGTCTGTCCGTATTTCTATTCCGCAAAAAATAGAACATGTCCTATTATTGTCTGCATTACGGACAAGGACAGGACTGTTCTATTAGGGGCAGCTGTTCCGTTCCGCAAAATACGGAATGCACACGGATGTCGTCCGTATTTTTTGCGGACTGCAAAATACATACACTTGTGTGCATGAGGCCTTACTGTTTGGTGTATTTCGCTCTTGTGCGGAGCCATTTGCAAAATTGCTTTATTAATCAATCATGTGCCTTATGGCATTAAAAGTAAATTTGATTGCAAAAGTCTGCACGCCCTGTACTTATGGAGGGGTTGGGGGTCATCACCATTCTATAAATAAGTAACCTTGAGGTTTCTTGCAGTCGGCCTGTTCCTGTTTTCCTCCTTGACCGTCGTGGGCTCCTCCATATTCGCCTTGGGATCACATTTTAAAGGAACCCCCTACCTGCTGCCGCTGATGTTAACAGGACGCCTGCTGTTCGGCTCGGGGAACGGATCTCTGACGAGTAAGACGTCTCCTTCCTGTTGGATTGGTTGCTATGGGCAACGCCTCCAGTTTCTTCTCTTGCGCTGGCCTCTGTTTTCTTACCCTCGACCCTTGCGTTCCTCCAGTTGTACAGGACCGGATCACGGCCTTCTGGTTTAAAGGGAAAGAACTGGCTCTGGCGTTCGGGCTGACCCTGTCCTTCTCCAGGTTGGGCAGCGTCCTCAATTTCTTCCTCACCAGGCGGTTCGAAGATCAGTTTGGAATCCAGTGGACTCTTTGGGGAGGTGAGAAACCTGTCAGGGTAAAGGGTTAACTAGACAAGGGGATTTGGATGACTAATGATGGATTAAAGAGGTCCTCCCTGGAGCGTTCCACCTTGGAGGACCCAGCATGTCCATACATTACACATAGACATCGTGTAATGCTTCCTTTCTCCTGTGGTGGCGCTGCAGGGGAATTGAGAACTTGCTGCCAGGTTGAAAGACTGTCAGAAGTGACATCAACTTAAAGGGGCTTTCCACAGCTGGAAAAAAATGTAGCTGCTTTCTTTCACACACAGCACCACACTTGTCCACAGGTTGTATGTGGTATTGCAGCTCAGCCTCGCCAGATAATGATCATCATGTAATCGGTCACAGTTCACTCTTAGCAATTTGTAAGTGCAGTTTTGTGACATTACAGATGGGGGCGCTTTATATCAGAGCTTCAGTTGTGACCTCCTCACCTCTTTCTTAGATAAGTGACAACTTTACATTGGAATCCCTTTTCTTAAAGGGGTTTTCCAGGGGTTCAATATCAATGGCCTATCTTCAGTATCTGATCACTGGGGGCTACTTGCCACTCATGTGCCATTCAAGTCAATGGGCATGGGCTGCAGTACCAAACACAGCCACTATACCGTGTACGGCGCTGTGCTCGGTAAGCAGCGAGGAGGCCGCAGCACTTGTCCGAGCACCCCGACCCTTTTAAACAGCTGATCGCCAGCGGTGCTGGATGTCACGCCCCCGCCTATCCAGAGGATACACCATCAATATTGAACTCCCCGAACACCCCATTAAATTTAAAGGAAGTGTTGTATGTATTACCGGACCTGTAACCTGCAGCAAGAATGCTGGTGACAAAGGATACATTCGTGGCAGTGGTATATAATGTGCTTGTAGTACATCTCATGTTTTCTCGTGTAGGGACCATACTGTGCGTTGTGGGCTTGTTATCCGTTGGGACTGTCAGTATACTGGATAAACTGGGAATGAAGCAGTTGGGCCTGGATGAAACCATTCAAGAAGCGTCCAAGAAAGTGGTAAGTGACGTCATGGATTATTGTCTTCTGATTGCACTTACAGGAGGCGCTGGGTTATAATCAATGGAGGAAACCATCAGTAATGCTGCAGGGACAGTGTGCGGTAGTATTACACAGCGCCCATTGATGTTAACAGGTAAACATGCAATACATGAGCAAGCTGTGTGATCCAGACTGATAGCTGTTGTTTGCATTAGCTCTCTGCTGTGACTAGTAGGGGGTGGTCCCACACGTGGGGTCCCACTGCTGTGAGGTCAATGTAATATCACACATTGCCCTTTAAAGTCAATAAGTAATCATGTAATACGCCAGCAGGACAGTTATCCAGATTGATAGCTCTGCATTTGCGCTCTGCTTTGACTAGTAGGGAGTGATCCCACACATGGGACCTCCTGCGAGGACGATGTAGTATTATACATTACTTATTAACTTCAATGGGCAATGTGTAATACTACATTGTTCTTGCTGGAAGTCCCAAGTTTGGGACCACCCCCTACTAGTCAGAGCGGAGATCTAATGCAAAGTACAGCTTCAGGGTGGATAGCTGATCTGCTCATATATTACCGGTACATGATTATATATTGGCTTCAATGGGCAATGTGTAATACTACATTGTCCTCTCAGGAGGTCCTACGTTTGGGATCAGTCCCTACTAGTCAGAGCGGAGAGCTAATGCAAATATACATGATTATTTTATATTACATGTATATTTATGATTATTACATGATTATTTATTGGCTTCAATGGGCAATGTGTAATACAACATTGTCCTCGCAGGAGGTCCCACATTTGGGACCACTCCCTACTAGTCAGAGCGGAGAGCTAATGCAGAAAACAGCTGTCAATCTGGATAACTGACCTGCTCACGTATTACATGATTACTTATTAACTTCAATAGGCAATGTCTAATACTACATTGTCCTTACAGTAGTTCCCACCGCTCCATTAACCTCTGTGGGACGAGCCAGAGCTCAGCCATTTTCTTAACTCCCTAAGTGGTTAATGGAGGCTGGCATTTCATGCACAACGTACTCTCCTTTCCTTTCGGAGCCCTGTTCTAGAGATAGGTGCAGGTCCCTCCTCCGGGACCTGCTGCTATCTCACATTAAAGGCATATCCTAGCGATGTCTGCGATGAGCCAACCCCTTTAAGAGCCAAAAAATTGCAACGTGAGCCATCCCCTCTAATACTCATTATATTTTCTTTTTATTTGCAGCGAGTCCAGGACATTCGCCGATTACCGTTACGTTACTGGCTCTTGGTTCTGACAATCATGTTCTTCTACAATGGGGTATTTCCTTTCGTGGCTGATGCCAGGTAAGTGATTTAGGACACACCACCCATGGGGTACGTCAAGGACACCCTTGTAAGGATAGTGGGGGAGCTTACATCCGGTAAATAAGCCTCCTATTGGCGAGTGTACTGTGTACGGACATTGTTTCTCAGTGCCAGGCAGGAGCAACGAAAGGGCCCTGTCCGTATTTCTTTGCTCTTTAGACTTGTTCAGTTCCCTAATTAATAAATTCTCCCAGATTTACCTGTTGTTCTCTGATATTGTATAAACCTTTTGTCAGACCACTTATGGCCCCTAAAGAGGCGTGCCATTCCTCAATTATTCCTTTTAGAAGTTTATGAATGAATTGCCAGCAATCCGCAATAAAGGTCCAGTTGGGGGTGTGTCCCTGCGCAGTCAAACATTATCCAGTCAGTGCTGCCAGTGTCTCTGTGCAGGGACACACCCCTAACACCTCATACATCTGATTACCATTCATTTTCTCGTTACCAGTAAGTTCATCCAGGACAAGTATGACGGCTATGACCAGCAGACGGCGTCCTATATCGCGGGGGCGGTGTATGACAGTTCCCTGGTGCTGTCTGCGGCTGTAGGAATATTAATTGTAAGTTCTCACCTTTTGCTATTAGGAGTATTCATCCCCTTCACGTCTGTAGGGCCTAACCTCTCATTATTCTGACTGTCCTAGGACTACGTAGGGATGAGGGGCGTCCTGGCTCTCCTCTGCGCTGTGCTGACGTTGCCAGTCTTTGCCCTGTTGGCCTTTACCTTTGTGCCACCATTAGTGTCCACCTTATGGCTTGGAGTCACATATTCCTTTGCAGCGGTAAAGTATACATTTTCTTTTTTCTCTTAAAGGGACGCTAAACCTAGAGACTGTTCATCTACGCAACTGACGAGCAGGCAATCTATGGCTTTGTGTTATCAGCCGGGGACATTATAGCTCAGTTTAGAGAAGACCCGTCCCCTCTCCTGACATGTCTGGTTTAGTAACTACTTGCGTTCCCCGTGTAATCACAATTCTGGAACATCTATTCTTATGACTCTCTTGTGCCATTCCTTTATTACTCCTACTAGAAGTTAGGAATTAAAGGGTTATTCCCATCTTAGACAATGGGGGCATATTGCTAGGATATGCCCCCATTGTCTGATAGGTAGGACCCGCACCTATATCAAGAACAGAGCAGGGAAATGAATTGAGGGCACACTGCACAATTTCTATGGGGCCGCCGAAAATAGCCGAGCAATGGCTCGGCTATTTCCGACGGCTAAATAGAAATGAATGGGAGCGGTGGCCGCGCATGCGCAGTGCGCTCCCATTCATTTCTATGGGAGCTGTGGGGATCTGTGCCCGGTGGTGGACAGACCCTGCTCCGTTCTCAATATAGGTGTGGGACCCACACTTATCAGACAATGGGGGCATATCCTAGCGATATGCCCCCATTGTCTAAGATGGGAATACCCCTATAATTACTAGCAGTTTGTAATGATGGTCCAGTTGGGGGTATGTCCCTGCACAGTCTGACACTGGCAGCAGTGATTGGAATGTGTTAGGCTGTGCAGGGACACACCCCCAGCTGGATGTTTATTCCAAACTGCTAGCAATTCATTCATAACTTCTTGCAGGAATAATAAAGGAATGGCACAACATAGAGTGATAACAATAGATGCTCAAGGATTGTTATTACATGGGGAATGCAAGTAATTACTAAAAGACATGTCAGGGGAGGGGGCGGGTCCTCTTTAAATTAATGCTGCACAGTGTCAGTGACGAGAGGAAGTATCTAGCCTCTCGTCTGCTGCTCCATCTCTTGTACTCATCCTTTTTTCCTCTATAGGCAAGCATGTGGCCATCAATCCCTCTTGTAGTCCCGCAAGCTACTCTGGGAACAGCTATGGGTCTGGCCACCTCCGTGCAGATGATTGGCATCGGGCTTTCCAACCTCATCGTAGGCAGAATTCTTGGTACCAAATCCAGGTATGTGAGAGAAATGCAAAGTGACTGTTTTCATATCCGCGCCCATGAAGATCCTTTCACAGGACATCTTCAGGTCATTTTGCAGAAAAGAAAAAGCATTGTTACAATGGATCCGCAAAAAACGGATTTCACACAGACACCTTCCATATTTTTGGGGATACACGTTTTGCAGACCGCAAAATACATACGATGGTGTGCATGAACCCTGAGACTGGGATCAGCAACCTCCAGCACCCCAGCTGTAACGTAACACACAAAAGGGAAAGAGGACACTTCGCTTCAGTGGATATTGTGGTGGTTTGGTGTTGGTTCTCAGCTGAGATCTTAGAGCTTCCATTTCTTCATTGAAGATAAGTGTCCTCTTTGCCTTTAGTGTGTTACGTTACATTTCCCAGTTGTTTATTAGGCCTGAGGGAGACTCCTGTTCGTCCTTCCTTTTGGAGGAACAGGTAGACTCATTCCTGTCATTAGTTCCAGGGTCCTATAGGGTCAGTTTGGTTTAGGTTCCTGTGTATGAACTCGCCTACCTTTGAGGCCTGTTCATACTGGTAGTCAGTCAGGATTAGAGCCAGGGTTTCCTTTAGGAGTTGTCCATCTTCCTTCCTTAGTTTCCAGGCCTAATCTCCTTTCCCTACTACGCTCTGTGTGGTTTTCCCCCCACACCTGAGCGTGACAGTATGCTTTCCTCTGAGCTCATGTTTGGAGAGGTTAGCTGCTCTGATGGCTTCTATATACTATACATAGAATATAAGGGGGAAAACTGTTTTCTAACATCTCAAAATCACAAATACAGAAACACACATGTGATAAAGTCCTCTAGGTGTAGAAGCCATTGCCGAGCCTTTGTTATCTAGCACTGCTAGTAGTGTCATTTTATAGACTGTGAAACAGTATGATGTAAAACACCTCAGGCCTTGTGTATGAAAACTGTCCCATAGAAACCAATCAGAGCTCCCCTTTCATTTCATGTGGTGCTCTGGAGAAATGAAAGGGGTCGATGGCATGGGCAACAAAAACACCTAGACAGTTTTCATACAACAGGCCCTTAGTGATCTGTACCCAGAGAAAAGCCTGATACCGAAGGTTCAGAGTAAAGATATCTAGTAAAACATATATTAAAAACTTTTTTTTTTTGTCATGACATATCTGTAATATTGATTTATACAAAGTTTGTTTAAAGTTATCACTTAAACATGCGCCATGTATGAGGAAGTCGGAGTTGGGGCTTTGGCTTACAGACTCCACAGCCCTGGTATTTTGCGGTCCGCAAAACACATATACCAGCCGTGGTCATACCACCATTGTTTCTCCTTCTGTAGAGATGTCCTATCCTTGTCAGCAAAATGGAGAAGTATAAGACATGTTCTATTTATACTGATGCACACACTGTGTGCTGTCTGCATTTTTTTTTTTTGGCTCCTTTGAAAAAAAAAATGGGTCAGCATCCAATCCGTAAAAAATGCGGAACAAAAATACAGTTGTGTGCATGAGGCCTTATTTGTATAAAGATTAATACACAATCGTGTCCACTGGCCGTGTACACCCTGCAGGGCACTGTGGACCCATTGACTTCAATGGGCTGCGATCCGTATGTCACAGATCGGCCACGTGGAAGCAAAACAGACACTGTCATGTGAATGCACCCTTAGAGGACCGGATTTTCACAAGAAAAGATACGGATACGTTTAGGGGCACCTATCCTTCATGGCGGTATGCTTGCTTTGTAACTGATTTTGGCAATCACACACTCCCTTTAAATTCAGGGTGATTGATTTATACATGTTCTATTATTATAAGGCAGTGCTAATACATTGCTGCATCCTAATGTTCTTTTAAAGGGTTATTCTCATGTTAGACAATGGGGGCATATCGCTAGGATATGCCCCCATTGTCTTATAGGTGCGGGTCCCACCGCTGGGACCCGCACCTATATCCAGAACGGAGCCCCCGAACTGAATGAGGGCGCACTGCGCATGCGCAGCCGCCCTCGATTCATTTCTATGAGGCCGCCGAAAATAGCCGAGCGCTGCCTCGGCTACTTCCGCCAGCTCCATAGAGATGAATGGGAGCGCACCGCGCATGCACGGCCTGGCTCCCATTCATTTCTATGAGCGGAGCGGGGACCTGCGTCTGGTGGTGACCGGACCCCCGGGGTCCTCCAGGCGCAGCGCTCCCCGCTCCGTTCTGGATATAGGTGTGGGTCCCAGCGGTGGGACCCGCAACTATAAGACAATGGGGGCATATCCTAGCGATATGCCCCCATTGTCTAAGATGAGAATAGCCCTTTAATAACTACTTTTTTTTTTACTTTTTTCTTTGCAGTGAAGCCAAGATCCCGCTCTGGCGATGGCAACAAATGATGATTTTCATGCTGGCAAATACCATCGCCTGTATAGTCACTTCCGTGACCTTAAATATAGTGGACAAGCAACAGGTAATTGGGCAGAATCTGGTCAGTCTGACATTTCATGCACAAGGCTGTATTTGGGATCTGCATTACACCGACCCAAAAATTGTTTTGTGTCTTGGGCTTTAGTTGGAGAACTTTCACGTGTAGTCTTTGAGAGGATGGGGACAATGGTGTACTGCTTCTAAGGGAGGCACATCAAATGTGTGCCGGTCCACAGTGACATTCTATGGGGGGACACTTAAAGGGGTATTCTCATCTTAGACAATGGGGGCATATCGCACTGCACCTGGAGGAGCCCAGGTTTCCCGGGGTCCGGCCACCACCAGGCGTAGCTCCCCTGCTGCTCCCATAGAAATGAATGGGAGCACACCGCACGACCACTGCTCCCATTCATTTCTGTGTAGCCGACGGAAATAGCCGAGCACTGACTTGGCTATTTTCGCCCGCCCAATAGAAATGAATGGAGGATGGCTGCGCATGCGCAGTGTGCCCTCATTCACTATGAGGGCTCCGCCCTCGATATAGGTGCGGGTTCCGCCTAAAAGACAATGGTGGCATATCCTAGCTATATTCCCCCATTGTATAAGATGAGAATAACCCTTTAATATCTCCTGTATGCCAGAAAGCTAGCATCAAAAAGTTGCAGTTTGAGGGGTTTAGAGCTCAACTTGCTACTTTTCCAAAAAGTGTGTGTGTGAGAAAGGTATCATATGCGACACAGCACATTTATTATAATCAACACCAGGAAACTGACGTAGATTATACTGGAAATCCAAACCAGTTCCCTTTGCTGGTGTAGATTTCCGTTTTGCCGCACCGACATGCATCTTAATAATTCTGGCGCAAACATGTGTTATATTCTGGCCTTAATAAATGTCCCCACCCGTGTCCGGGGCCACCAGAACAGCTCCTAAAGGAAAGGGATTTTGTGATTGATTTCTATTTTTTTTTTTCCAGGGAGGAACATTGAACAAAATGACAAAGAGACGACCACAGACAGAGCAAGAGTCCTGGGACGAGTGTGAACGAATCCCTATGCTTAATGAGGAGGAGGAGGATGATTAGAGGTCTATCAACTAGCCAAGACCTGATGAATATTGCTTCCAGGTACCCAGGGTATCCGTCATGTACCTCTACAACACACTGGTGATGAACGGTATTATAGCAGCATTATGGACAACTTCTAATTACTAATCTGGAGCAGGTGACATTTAAGAAAACTAGGGCTGTATCCCATAACCGATCCTGATCTATTTGGGTTCTTTAGTAGGTAAAAACCACTGGATTTTCTGCTGGGAATCAGTTTCTCACCAGTTTTCATGAATGTCATCTTGGGTTATACAAGGCATTAATAACTTCAGTTCTGCGGGCCAGAACAGACTACGGTGCAATATATGATCCATACATATTGGTCTTTGAGGAAAACGGTCAACTTGATAAAACAGGATCAGCAATTAAGATTTCTAAAAAGACTGAAACTGAACCATTGCTGCATCCAGCTGAAGATGGAATCAGGAATAGCAAAAATCTGATTTCTGTTGTGTCAAAGTATTATGTGTGCAGTACCACAGTTCTACCACTAGATGGTAATCTCTCTCCTTCCATTGGTGCAAAACCAAAGGGAATGTATTACCTGAGAAGCTACACTCCGACACTGACGCAGGGGAAGACGGGTGACGATTGCCGATGGTGCATGTCCGTAAATCCCACAAGCCCATTTGCTTTAGTGCATCCGATTGCTTGGGGTCCCATGCCTCGTATTTGAAATGAGTGGCGTTCACACACGTGACCGCAGCTCCATTCAAACAGGGGACATGGGACCCCCATTCTTGTGTAGTGGAAGGGGGTCCCAGCAGTATACATAGAGGTGATCTGATGCATTCACAGCTGTCAGATGATCCAGCGTAGATGCCGGCCAGACGGAAACCGCTGCATGCAGTGTTATCTGTCCTGCCGGATCACCGCCGGATCTCATTACAGTCAATCGGCATCTGGCGGCGAACAAGGGAAACCGCCAATTCTGGTGAACACAAGCAAATGTAAACGCAGCTTTACCTATAATTGTCTTAATTGTCCAACAATTCAGTGGAGTCGAGGAGCCTGTCCCCAGCTACCAGTCCTGGCCTTAGGAGTGGGAGAGGAGCGCAAACACTGACTGAAGGACAGAGAAGGTGGCAGGGCTCTGACCTACCCCTTTAGGGAGCATTCACACCACTGTACGTATTTTGTCCGTTCTGCAAAAGATAGAACATGGCCTGCATTTTACTAAGTGACTTTTAGCTACAGAACCATGGAAATGACTTTTAAACCAATGACATTTTGATTTTATAATTAAAGTTTTTAAAACTTATTATGGTGTATGACGAGTGTTGTTATTTGGGGGGAGGGGGACACACAGACACCAAAGTCATTAAAGCGGTATTATCTTCTTAGACAATGGGGCATATTGCTGGGATATGCCCCCATTGTCTTATAGGTGCCGGCACCTGCACCTATATCGAGATCGGAGGGGCGAGCTTTCCCGGGGTCCGGCCACCACCAGGCACAGCTCCCATAGAAATGAATGGGAGCACACTGCGCATGAGCGGCCACCGCTCCTATTCATTTCTATGTAGCCGACGGAAATAGCCGAGCCAGCTCTCGGCTATTTTCGCCGGCCCCATAGAAATGAATGGAGGGCGGCTTGGCATGCACAGTGCGCCCTCGTTTATTTTGGGGGCTCCGTTCTCGATATAGCGATATGCCCCCATTGTCTAAGATGAGAATACCCCTTTAACAAAATACACTGTTTATTAAGAGGTGCATTACAACAGTATAAATGTAAGAGATGAAGCCTGCCGCAGCCGAATCAGCAGGACCTGTACATTCAGAATAGAGGAAAACCGAAATTACAAGACAAGCCCAGGCTCTAAAGCTGGCCATACACATCAGACCTATGTCAGCCCGCCCCGACTCACCCCAGACTGCTAATGGTGTAGGGATCAGGCATGCTGGAGTTCAACTGCCTGATCCTTTTTGTGCTGAGGGAGATCAGCCTCGCATTCTCAGCCAAGCCAAGCATACCTGTGTACAGGAGTATGGGGAGAAGACCCGCCAGGACCTGGGATAAGTACGGGAATTTTTTTGGTTGCTCTGCCTTTCCTACAGTTGTGTAGATATTCCCATATGGACACTTATGTCATGTGACATCAGATGAGCCAATCATAGGGTGCGGGGGTTCTGGGCTATACTGTATAGGTCCTGGATTTCACAACCAGACGATCACTTTCTATTGACTTTTTTTTTTTTCTTTAAACTCTGTTTATTGATTTTCAAGCATATCGATATACAAGTACATTATCGCATTGCCAACAATAAGGCAAACAAAGAATAATCATATGTGTACAAGTCATACAACAATAAGTTCAAGAACTAGTTACTCCTGTCGCAGCCCGATCCCTGAGTAGTGGGGATCCCATAGAGATGAATGAGATGCCGCGGCAGTCGCAAGAAATCCAACACGGATTGATTTCTTGCGACTGCCGCAGCATCCCATTCATCTCTATGGGATCCCCGCTACTCAGGGATCGGGCTGCGACGGCTGTCATGCGACAACTATCGCCGTGTAGCCCTAGCCAAAGGCTCATGGGCCCTGGTGCAAGAATTCAGCTTGGGGCCCCCCCTTCCCTTAGCGCTCTGTGTGTCTTTTTATGCGGCACAAAGGTCTTTGGGCCCCCTCAGGCTTCTGGGCCCGGTAGCGACTGCTACCTCTGCACCCCCTATAGCTACGCCCCTGCTCCATAGAAATGAATGGGGCTTCAGTGAAAAACGGGTGCAATCCTGATACAATGCGTATTTTCACTGATGGTTGCTAGGAGATGTAGATAGTTATTCTTTTGTTTTTTTCACACGTGTGAAAACCGCATCAAAAACTGCTGAAAAGTTAAAACACTGAACGCAAATGCAAGCAAAACTGACTGAACTTGTGTGCAAAATCATCAGTTATTTCCTAAACAGACCCTGACACAATCCGTATCACTCGTGTGAAGTGTATACTGCAATCCTAGATGCAACCTATGGACGAAAGTGGCGCTAAAAGCCTTCAAAAAAACCCTTTCTCTCCAAACAAGGAGACAGATCAGACCAAGTTCCTATTTCAAGGGTATGGTGAAAGCAAGTTGCAGAAAAGTCTCAGGATGACAAGAAAGTCACACATTCGATATAAAGCATTTCAATGCAACATGCCATTTGTGGGACTGGTGGCAGAAAAAGATTTTAGCAGCATGTAGCATGTCCCACTGCGACACCACTGAAATGACTTTACACGAAAAATGTCGACCCTTTTCGCTCACAGCGCGATATGTCGCAGCCCTAACCTTGTAGCCCTGCTTCTTCGGCCGCACAGTGTTCTCGCGCGCCCCCGTGCGGCCGTCCAGTGCTGAGCAGGCGCTGCAAATCTTTGTTTACGCAGAACGCCGCCTGGAGTGGGCGTGGTTAGCGACCTGTCCATCAAACCGAAGTCGAGGAGGGGCTAGCTGCTGACCCAGCAGTCCGTGTCTGTGGTCGGTCTTTGTGCTGGGATCAGCTGAGTGTGAGTAGTGGCGCTGTATGTGTGTGTGTGCCCGGTACGGGGCGTCTGGAGGGGCTGCTCTTGCCTGGCTGCTTTCGTTTTGCTATAATTGTGTGTTTTTTTTTGTGTTTACAGGGTGCACAGCAGAAGACATGGCGGTCCCGGCAGAGAAAGGTCAGTGCCCTCATCACCCGGTAGTTCAGTGGTGGCCCTAGAGTGCCCCAAACTTTGTGTGGTAGCGCCCTATCATGTGACTGCTTTGGGAGGTCATGTGACCAGGTGAGACTAAGGCAGTCACGTGACCTGGCGGAACCTGATCGTTCAAATAATAATAATAATATATCAATTTTGGGGCATGTCACCCTGGGGTGAGCACCTGTGGAGTGCAGGGAATCCATATACAGGGCAGGGATAGTGATCATTCAACTTTGTTCCCTACACAAACCTGTACGTGTCTGCATGGGATGTGTACTAGTGAGACCAGCATAGAAAACAGCCCCTTTAAGTCGCACGCAAAACCTGACGGACCCTCATTATTGTCGAGTCAGTGGGTGTTCTGCAACGGATCCGCAGATGTGAACAACGTCTAAGCCAGCCACACGCATTAGATAGCTGTCCGAACGCTCATCTCTTCCATACACATGCATACTTAGCTCAGCCAAGCATGCATGTGTCCTGAGTGTGGGAGAAAGCTTTTTCTAAAGGGAAATCCCTCTGTCTGATTCTGATCTCCCCCTATGTATGCTGTGGGGGGGTGTCACGGGTGACCAGAACGGCTGAAATTTGCAGTATGCACTGACGTAACCTGTATGTCCATCTTAATTCCTATGTGTCTGAGATGTTATAAGTGACATTTTAGTTCTGCTGCTGCAGCGCTTCCTTGGGGTCTCACCATGGAGGTAAATGAGTAATTCTGGAGTCCGGCACGCCCCCTGCCCCCTCCCGATGCATCCTGTCTGCTGTCTCAGCATCTGTGGGTAACATCACCGGGTCGCAGCGTCCGCCCTGACTTCTCAGTTCTGCATCGTCAGATGGAGATGTCACCTTTATTCTAGATAGGACTGCAGACAGAAGTGGGACAAGGGGTGATGGGTGCACACCCTCGTTCTGAAGTGACCCCCTTAAAGTGAATAACGCACTTTGTGGAATCCTGTTTTAAGCAGTAGTCCTGTGCACAGGATGTCCTAGTTGGTTCCCTCTGCTCCGTCTTCTAGATTATCAGACTTTATGGATTATCAGATTCTGGATCAAAGGAGTTCAATATTTATGGCCTATCCTCAGGTCATCAATATCACATCGACAGTGGTCTGCCTCCCAGTGCCACAGCTTCCTTGCAGCTCACCAAGCACAGCGCCATCCATTGTATAGCGGCCGTGCTTGGTATTGCAGCTCAGCTGCATCTAGGTCATGTGACCAATGAACGTGATGTCACCTTGGCCGCATCGCTCACCGGAGTGCTGCTCCCTCATCAGACAGCTGATCAGCGGGCGTGCCGGGAGTCAAAGGGCAGTTCTTACATTACTTAGGCTTTCCTATATCTTACCGTATAGGATCCTGCTTGTTTTTAAAATCCTCTGAGAGCTGCGGACTTTGGAATCTACAAGGGCAGCCGACATCTGACATCTGAACGCTGCTTTGATTTAAGAGGTTCCCTCTACTTATTTTTTCATGCTTCATTCAAAATGGTTGCCTAGCAACCTGTCACTTCCTTCCCTGGTGACCACCAATTCCCTGCATGCCTATATATGCAGTGGAGTAGTCCTCAGATACTTTTCACTACTACTCCCATCAGTCATACCTATGTAAGTACAGGACATGTTTCTGAAGGCTCTTAACAATAGCAAATGAAGCCGAGATCATCTTTAGATTATTGGTGTCCTTTAAGAATATCCATCCATCCATCCAGTGTCTTTATCTATCTCATGTCTCTATATGATTTCTCTCTTGGCCGGGCAAACTACAACTCCCACCATGCCCTGCTGTAGGCTGATAGCTGTAAGCTGTCCGGGCATGCTGGGAATTATAGTTTTGCAACAACTGGAGGGCCGCAGTTTGGGGATGCTTGCTCTTGGCAGTACTGTATATTCTGACTGTTTCGCCCCGTTTTCTCTCACAGCCTATTACCGATTCGTGGTTCTGTTCTTCAACTGTCTGCTTACATTCGGTTCCTATTTCTGCTTTGATATTCCCAGCGTGCTGCAAGACCAGTTCCAGGGGGTAAGTGCTCTTCTACAAACAGGGACCTGTCCCCCTCCTGACAGATATATGTCTACCCCATGTAATAACAATTCTGGAGCATCTCTTTTTTTTTTTTTTTTCTTTTTTTTTTTAGAACTTTGCATTGTTACGTTCCTCTTTTATTCCTCCTGGAAATGCATGAATAAATTGATAACTGGGTGTGAGCGTGCCCCTTGTCTATGGGATGTGTCTCTGCACAGTCCTGTCAGTGCTGACAGGGGAGTGCCCCATGCCTATATCTTAAACGGAGCGTTTAATCAGGAAGTTCACTGTTACACTAGGAACAGTGCCTTGTAAGGCTAGCTCAGCTGGATGTAATGATCTGAAAAGGTGATTTTTTATTTTATTTTTTTTATTTTTTTTTTTAAATCCATCTGCAAATAAGGGCTCGTTCACATCACCGTTAGCGGCTTCCGTTCTCCTGCTCCGTTATAGGAGCAGGAGAACGGAAAGGACGGGGCGTAACTGAGCCCAACGGAGCCTAAGGGGACCCCATAGACTATAATGGGGTCCGTTAGGTTTCCGCTCACTAGATGATTTTTGAAGCGGAGACAAAAGTCCTGCGTGCACAACTTTTTGTCTCCGCTTCAAAATCATCTTCTTAGCGGAAACCTAACGGACCCCATTATAGTCTATGGGGTCCCTTAGGCTCCGTTGGGCTCAGTTATGCCCCGAATCCGTCCTTTCCGTTCTCCTGCTCCTATAACGGAGCAGGAGAACGGAAGCCCTAACGGTGATGTGAACGAGCCCATAGCAGTTAAGTGCACCCTCGCTTCTCCTGCTTTCTCTGCCAGCCCCTCTATCTCCTTAATTGACAGGACCAGGCGAGATGACTATGCAGGAACCTGGCCCTGTCAGTCAAAGAGAGGGAGGGGCTAACAGAGGAAGCAGGAGGAGCAAGGGTGCCCAGAGTGCCTGCGGCTCACCCTCAGTGCACTTAACTGCTCATTTACATATGGATTCAAAGTACCCTTTTTTTCTCTACTAAGTGAAAAGTACCATCACATTCAGCTGTGCTAGCCCTACAATTCATTGTGCCTAGTGTCACTCCCTTTAAGGGCTCATGCACACGAACATATTTTCTTTCCGTGTCCATTCCGGTTTTTTTTTTGTTCTTTTTTTTTTTTTGCAGACCGTATGCGGATCCATTAATTTCACTGGGTCCACACACAAAAAAAAGGAATTTATGGAAACGGAATGCACACGGAGTATATCTGTATTTCCGTTCCGCAAAAAAATGTAACATGTCCTATTATTGTCCGCATCACGGACCTCATGCGCACGAACGCATTTTCTTTGTGTCCGTTCCATTTTTATTTATTTTTTTGCAGACCATATGCGGAGCCATTCATTTCAATAGGTCCGTAAAAAAAAAACAAAAAAACAGAAAGGTACTGTGTGTGCATTCCATTTCCGTATGTCCGTATTTCTATTCCGCAAAAAACGTAGAACGTCCTATTATTGTCCGCATTACGGACAAGGATAGGACTGTTCTATTAGGGGTCAGCTGTCCCGTTCTGCAAAATACGGAATGCACACAGACGTCATCCGTATTTTTTGCGGAGCCGTTTTTTGGGGACCGCAAAATACATACGTTCATGTGCATGAGCCCTAACAGTAATGTTATTTTTTTTTTGACTCTATAGAAACTGACATGTTCAAACGGGAGTCACCCCAACAGCACCTGGGGTAACAGCAGCGATGTCTGCGTGGAGGGGCTTGGAATGACCCCAGAGCAGTATAACCTGTTATACGCCATCTACGCCTGGACGTAAGTGTGAATAGCGTGAGAATAGTCAGCCATCTTGTATTCTAGCGTCACAGGGGGCCAGAGACGGACGGTTGGTTCACAGGGACCAGGTTAGGGAATGCCAGAAAGCAGCATGGTGGCTCAGTAGTTAGCACTGGTGCCTTGCAGCGCTGGGGTCCTGGGTCCGAATCCGACCAAGGACAACATCTGCATGGAGTTTGCATGTTCTCCCCGTGTTTGTGTGGGTTTCCTCCGGGTTCTCCGGTTTCCTCCCACACTCCAAGACATACTGAACAGGACCTTAGATTGTGAGCCCCATTGGGGACAGTGTGATGCTAATGTCTGTAAAGCGCTGCGGTATATGTCAGCGCTATATAAGTGAGTTAAAGGGGTTATCCAAACTATAAAATATTCCCCCCCCCCCCCCCCCAATGCCCGGGCCCTCATATAGATTATACTTATCCCGCTGCCCATTCTCGTCGCTCCAGAAACATCCGGCGATGGATGAGCAGTCAATAGCAGGACAAGCCTCCCTAGCATCACAGTTTTAGATTGTAGCACCTCTTCAGGTTTTAGATTGAAGCTCCCCAGTTCTGCCATTGATTTTACCCCTGCCTGGGATCTGAGGGGTCCACGGTGACTGCATGCACGCGAAAATTGTATGTACCTGGGAAAACCTCCTGCAGTATGGCATGTCATGTATGCCTGTGGGTGTGCATGTACACGTGATGACTTGATGTCATGCATCCATGCGAATGATCCAGCTGTGTTGGATTTTTCACGTAAAACCAATTTGCTCCCCTCCCCCACTCGCTGTTATGGTGGGTAACAGATCAGACGCGGGTTTGTGTTGCAGTGCCTCTCATGTGGGATCGCCTTAGAGAAAAAGAAAATGTGACAAGTGGATTGAAGTAAAAAAAAAAAAAACCTGCAGGATCAGACTACATGCAGGGTCTGTTTGTAGTCTGTTGCCATGGAGACCTATAGTTCTGCATAGATGCTGCATCCACAAACAGTAGTAGCATATTATATTAACACTATATGTTTCTAGAGATCTGTTCACGTCTGTGGCCTAGGTGACGGTCTTTTTTTTCTGGTTTTCTCCCGCAGGAACGCCGTGGTGGTGATCATGGCCGGGTTTCTCATCGACAAGCTGGGGAACAGATGTGAGTGATGGGTCATATGCTCAGTGTATGAATGTAAAACTTCACAGCACCAGGGCACCTCCTGGTCTCACCATAGGCTGCTAATGCATGCTGGGAGTTGTAGTGTCACAACAGCTGGCGAGCCACAGGTTGGCGAGCACTACTGTAGAGCATTTCTTATTTTGTCCAGATCAGTGACTGTTTCCCATCCTACGCCCCATTATTAATACATGCTTTCCCATGTCCTTAAAGGGGTTGTCCACGATATTGATCCTGAGGATAGGCCATCAATATCAGATCTGAGAGGGTCCGAAACCCTGCACCCCCTGCCGATCAGCTGTTTGTTTGTAGAACTATACAGCCCTTTCCTTTGTGTAGTGGATGGAGCTGGTAACTGCAGAGCTGCTGTCACTCACTTCAGTAGGATAGGCCATCCATATCAAAATCCCAGAACACCCCTTTAAGGGTATGTATACTTTTGCAGTTCCAATGCTTTGGAAAGGTTTTTTTTTGGGGGGGGGATGCATTGAAGCATTTGGCTGCAAAAGAATACGTTGATATGCATTGGTCTGCATAGGAGCTGCGTACATAAAAAGTAGGATTTTTATTTTCAAAACTTTTGTAGTTTCAGTCCCCGTCCGATCTGCATTTTTTTGCGGATTGGATGCAGGCCCGTTCATCTCAATGGGGCCGAAAAAAATGCGAAAAGCACACCCGTTCCACGGTCGCTTTGTGTACAAGGATAGGACGTTTTGACTGAAGTAAATAAATGGTGGCATGCACTTGGGAGGGATCCGCGATTTGCGGACTGCAAAACACTTAGTCGTGAGCCCTAAAGCAGGGCGCCAAACATGGTCTGTTTTTGTCTCGATTAAGAAGTTTGGTGTATTTCGCTCCTGTGCGGTGCAATTTGCAAAATTGCTTTATTAATCAATCATGTGCCTTATGGCATTAAAAGTAAATTTGATTGCAAAAGTCTGCACGCCCTGTACTTATGGAGGGGTTGGGGGTCATCATCATTCTATAAATAAGTAACCTGAGGTTTCTTGCAGTCGGCCTGTTCCTGTTTTCCTCCTTGACCGTCGTGGGCTCCTCCATATTCGCCTTGGGATCACATTTTAAAGGAACCCCCTACCTGCTGCCACTGATGTTAACAGGACGCCTGCTGTTCGGCTCGGGGAACGGATCTCTGACGAGTAAGACGTCTCCTTCCTGTTGGATTGGTTGCTATGGGCAACTCCTCCAGTTTCTTCTCTTGCGCTGGCCTCTGTTTTCTTACCCTCGACCCTTGCGTTCCTCCAGTTGTACAGAACCGGATCACGGCCTTCTGGTTTAAAGGGAAAGAACTGGCTGCTGGCGTTTGGGCTGACCCTGTCCTTCTCCAGGTTGGGCAGCGTCCTCAATTTCTTCCTCACCAGGAGGTTCGAAGATCATTTTGGAATCCAGTGGACTCTTTGGGGAGGTGAGAAACCCGGTCGGGGTAAGGGTTAACTAGACAAGGGGATTTGGATGACTAATGATGGATTAAAGACGTCTTTCACATATTAGAAAAACCATTTTCAAATACCCTGGACCCTGATCAGCCAAAGTGTCACCTGGAGGACCCAATGTCCATACATACACATAGCTCTCGTAATGCTCCTTCTCCTGGGTGGCGCTGCAGGAATTGGCACTCTGCCGTTGAAGACGTGACATCACTTAAAGGGCTTCACAGTTGGAAAACTAGCTACTTTCCACACACAGCACACACTGTCCCAGTGTATGTGGATTGCGCTCAGCCTCGGCTTCATTTAGTGAGAAACTGCAATATCAGACACATCCATGGACAGCGGGCACTGTTTCTTGAAGAAGGCAGCATTTTCAAATCTGGACACCCTTTAACCTGTCTCTGCGCAGTGTAACGGCAGCCAGGAGCAGTTACACCATACCAGTCCGCTCGTCTGTACCAATATCAAATTTAAAGGGATCTTCGTCTTAGAAGTGAGGCATTCACCGGATGTACAATGCATGACCCTTCGCTCATGAAATGGTGGTTCACCTTAGGTTTTCTTCTGCACAGATTTGTCGCTGTCCAGGAAAACACATTGAAGGGCCCATGTTCCCGGGACGGTGGGGGTCCGCATCAGATCTGTTCTATCAAAAGTGATCTTCTTTACGTAGGCATAAGAGGGAATAACTCCAAATAAGTCTACACCCCCCTTTCCCGCCAAATCATTATCATCATCCTGTTTTCCTGTATAGGGACCATACTGTGCGTCCTGGGATTGTTGTCCGCCGTGACTGTCAGTATACTGGATAAACTGGGAATGAAGCAGTTGGGCCTGGATGGAACAATTCAAGAAGCGTCCAAGAAAGTGGTAAGTGACGTCATGGATTACTGTCTTCTGATTGCACGTACAGGAGGCGCTGGTTGTAATCATTGGAGGAAACCATCAGTAATGCTGCAGAGAAAGTGTGCGGTAGTATTACACAGCGCCCATTGATGTTAACTGGTAAACATGCAATACATGAGTTAACCGTGTGATCCAGACTGATAGCTGTTCTTTGCATTAGCTCTCTGCTCTGATTAGTAGGGAGTGGTCCTACACATGGGACCTCCTGTGAAAAACAATGTAGTATCACACATTGCCCATTGAAGTCACTAAGTAATCATATAATACACCAGCAGGACAGTAATCCAGATTGATAGTTGTTTTTTGCATTTGCGCTGAGCTCTGACTAGTAGGGAGCGGTTCTAAACGTGGGACTTCCTGCAAGGACTATGGAGTATCACACATTACTTATTAACGTCAATGTGCAATGTGTAGTACTACATGGTTCTTGCAGGAAGTCCCACGTTTGGGATTACCCCCTACTAGTCAGAGCTGAGCGCACATGCAAGGAACAGCGATCAGTCTGGATAACTGTCCTTCTGGCATATTACATGATTACTTGTTGACTTCAGTGGGCAATGTGCGATACTACATTTTCCTCGCAGTAGGTCCCGTGTGTGGGACCACTCCTTACTAGTCATAGCAGAGAGCTAATGCAAAGAACAGCATCAATCTGGATAACTGACCTGCTCATGTATTACATGATTACTTATTGACTTCAATAGGCAATCATGTAATGAACGAGCAGGACAGTTATCCAGATTGAGAGCTGTTTTTTTGTTAGGTCTCCGCTCTGACTAGTAGGGAGTGGTCCCAAATATGGGACCTCATGTGTGGACAGTGTAGTATCACACATTGCCCATTGAAGTCAGTAAGTAATCATGAGAATCCACCCATCTGGACAGTTATCCAGATGGGTGGATTCTCTGCATTAGCTCTCTGCTATGACTAGTAGAGGGTCAAACATCAGCCAACTCCTTTAATAATTGCATTTTTATTTTTTTAATTTCCAGCGAGTCCAGGACATTCGCCGATTACCGTTACGTTACTGGCTCTTGGTTCTGACAATCATGTTCTTCTACAATGGAGTATTTCCTTTTGTGGCTGATGCCAGGTAAGTGATGTAGGACAGACCACCCATGGGTGGGTGAACTTAAATCCAGTAAATAACCCTCCTATTGGGTAGGGAGCTGTGTACAGACATTGTTTCTCAGTGCCAGTCAGGAGCAACGAAAGGGCCCTGTCTATATTTCTTTGCTCTTTGGACTTGTTCAGTCGCCTAACTAATAAATTCTCCTAGTTTTACCTGTTGTACTCTGATATTGTATAAACCTTTTGTCAGAACATGTATGGCCCCTAAAGAGGTGTGCCATTCCTCAATTATTCCTTTTAGAAGTTTATGAGTGAATTGCAGTTTGCAATAAAGGTCCAGTTGGGGGGGTGTCCCTGCGCAGTCGAGCACTATCCAGTCAGTGCTGCCAGTGTCTCTGTGCAGGGACACACCCCCTAACACCTCATACATCTGATTTACGGTTCATTTTCTCATTACCAGTAAGTTCATCCAGGACAAGTATGACGGCTATGACCAGCAGACGGCGTCCTATATCGCGGGGGCGGTGTACGACAGTTCCCTGGTGCTGTCTGCGGTTGTAGGAATATTAATTGTAAGTTCTCACCTTTTGTTATTAGGAGTATTCATCCCCTTCACGTCTGTAGGACCTAACCTCTCATTACTCTGACTGTCCTAGGACTACGTAGGGATGAGGGGCGTCCTGGCTCTCCTCTGTGCTGTGCTGACGTTGCCAGTCTTTGCCCTGTTGGCCTTTACCTTTGTGCCACCATTAGTGTCCACCTTATGGCTTGGAGTCACATATTCCTTTGCAGCGGTAAAGTATACATTTTTTTCTCCCCCTCTTAAAGGGACAGTTCATCTACGCAACAGACGAACAGACAATATATTGCTTTGTATTATCAGCCGGGGAGATTATAGTTCAGTTTCAGCAAAAGAAAAAGAAAGAGAAATCCACTATGGTTTACTAGAGATGTAAGAGCTATAGTGAATGATAAAAAGTCTGCCTATAAGAGGTATAAAGAGTCTGGAAGTGTAGCGGACAGAGAAGTGTATAAAATTATACAGAAGAAGACAAAACAGATTATTAATTCTGCTAAAGCTTCAAAGGAGGAAGAAATGGCCAAATCTGTTAAGGAGGAAATAAAACCTTCAGATATATTAGTGACAGGAAGAAGAAAAACTGCGGCATTACAAAACTTAGCAATGGAAAAAATCTGTATATAGATGGGAATAAGGCGGTCGCTGACCATCTGAATAACTACTTCTGCTCAGTTTTTTCAGATGGCGACTTTCATAATCAGAACATGGCTGGACATAGCATTGCCCCTAGTTGTAAAGTCTCAGCCCCAGTGTTTTCAGAGGCCGATGTTCTACAGGAACTTGTCCGGCTAAAGTTAAATAAGGCAATGGGTCCGGATGGCATCCACCCCAGAGTTCTTAAAGAACTCCGATCTGTGATTGTTGGCCCCCTGACTGATCTGTATAATCAGTCCCTTCTTACAGGAGATGTTCCTGATGATTGGAGAATGGCTAATGTTGTACCCATTCACAAGAAGGGTAGTAGAGAAGAAGCTAGTAACTATAGACCGGTCAGCCTGACATCTGTAGTGGTAAAAATGATGGAGACTCTACTAAAAAAGGGACCCAAACCAGCATGGCTTTACTGAGGGCCGATCATGTCAGACTAATCTCATTGATTTCTTTGACTATGTAACTAAAGTGCTGGATGAAGGTGGTGCTGTGGATATCGCCTACCTGGATTTCAGTAAAGCTTTCGATACGGTTCCCCATAAAGAGCTGATAGAGAAGTTATCAAAAATTGGACTTAACCCCTGGATAGTTCAGTGGATCTGGAGTTGGCTGAAGGACAGATACCAGAGGGTTGTTGTTAATGGAGTGTATTCTGAGGAGAGGCTGGTTACAAGTGGGGGCCACAAGGATCTGTTCTGGGTCCTGTTCTGTTTAACATGTTTGTAAGTGACATAAGGGACGGCTTGGTAGGGAAGGTTTGCTTGTTTGCTGATGACACAAAAGTGTGTAATAGGGTTGATGTTCCAGGAGGTGTCGATAATATGGAGAATGATTTATCTTTATTAGATAAGTGGTCAAAACAATGGAAACTTCAGTTCAATGTTTC
>ONZH01026332.1:0-62453 GCA_900303285.1 Rhinella marina | reverse complement strand
ATAATAGGGAACCATTCATGAGACTTTATTTCTATCTACCTGATCATCCCGTGGGATATTGTGACGTTCTTCTAAATGATCTTGCAGACGAAGAGGACTGGGACATCTCTCCGGTGTTGTTGTCTCTTTCTTAACTATAGGAAACAGATCCAGTGACTGAATTAATTCTTTACATACAAATGAGAGGATGTGTTTATTTAGTCATATCTATTACCTGGTGGTTGGTGATCCTCCATCATGATGTGCTTGTACAGATCTTTGTGTCCTTCTAAATACTCAGACTCCTCCGTGGAGAAATAGATGGCGACATCCTGACACCTTATAGGAACCTGACAACACAATGATACATAATTGCAAAGAACGGACAGCACCTCCTACAGGTGAGAGTCAGGTGCAGGCTACCTACTGGCTAGTTAAATATTAATCAAAGAATGGCAGCAGCACTAGATAAGCCATGACACATAAAATGAACATGAAGTGAACATATGAAAAGGTAAAAAAGCATAACTGCTATATAGTAAAGTGGAAGCTCTTAGCGCATATAAATGATCATAAATATGTCGGGCTCATCCACCAACGATCAAGGTGGCTTCCAATCGGATGAGTCCTACACTAACACTGACCTGCATCCTACACAAACCGGCAGGCCCATATCAGGAGAACACCATACCTGGTCAGAAGCTGCACCAGTGTGAACAGGAGTGCTAAATTCCCAGAGGAGGCCAAACCTCCTCTATATATACATAATTGCAAAGAACGGTCAGCACCTCCTACAGGTGAGAGTCAGGTGCAAGCTACCTACTGGCTAGTTAAATATTAATCAAAGAATGGCAGCAGCACTAGATAAGCCATGTTCTCCTGATATGGGCCTGCCGGTTTGTGTAGGATGCAGGTCAGTGTTAGTGTAGGACTCATCCGATTGGAAGCCACCTTGATCGTTGGTGGATGAGCCCGACATATTTATGATCATTTATATACGCTAAGAGCTTCCACTTTACTACATAGCAGTTATGCTTTTTTACCTTTTCATATGTTCACTTCATGTTTATTTTATGTGTCATGGCTTATCTAGTGCTGCTGCCATTCTTTGATTAACACAATGATACAGTCATCTCCCATATGCCTTCATAGTGTTACTGTATAATGTCCCAGCAATGTCACCTCTCCAGTCAGCAGCTCAATGATCTTGTTGGTGAGTTCTAGGATCTGCTCTCTATGGACTTTATCATGTATCGGGATGTGAGGTGTCGGCCTGGATATTGGGCTCAGGGTTCTTCTCCATCCTTCAGATACCGGGGTCTGACAGCGCTCACTAGAGGCCTTCTTCTCTACTGTGTATTCCTGGTTATGGAGAGACACAGTAATAAATATCACTCCATACATCTCCAGTCATGTCCATCTGTTAGTAACATAGAGAAGATGATGTAATGTGACATCATCAGAATCTCTCACCTCTCCAGTAATCTGGAAGAGGATCTCTAGGGTGAGATTTATTATACTCTCCGCCATCTTGTCCCCATCCCTATCCATCCTTGATGGGTCAGTCAGGAGAAGGATCTTATATAGAAGATATCCACTGAGCGGATCCTATATTGTAGGAACCTGAATAGAAAGAAGATGAGACGATGTAAAACCATAGAAAATCCCATGTAAAATACAATTACTGGAGGAGATAAGTGTATCAAGGCAGTTCCTCTAAGTTTCAGGCCAAAGCATGTCACACCTTCATATTATCACTATAGACAGTTACAGGTCACAGCGGTAATCCCTGTATAAAGCTGGAATCTGGTAGATCACTTCATAGATCTAGAGCTCAGACTGCCCTAGTCCTATCAGTTGGAATCACAAGATTTAAACCCAAATACAGATGGTCTTGCAAATATTAAAAAAATACAGTCCTCACCAACTAGTATCTTTAAAGTTATTGTGCCCAGCCAGATTCTGGGCACAAGAAATTTAAAAACACCAGTTACGTATTCAGATCACTGAAATGTCCTTCTGCCCACATTGATGTCAGTTCTTGTGTCCAGAACCTGTTTGGGTTCAGGCTGAACTGAGATGAGTGCAGAGCGTCACCCTCTGTATGCGGACGGTGTGAGATCAGTGGGCCAAAGTCATTTAACCCTTTAAATCACACTCTTATGTCTACTTTGATGCCCATTTGTGTGCCAGTTATTTTTGTGGCTATGCCGCTTTCAGCTGATTTGCCCCCTTTCATGAACTAATGTTCTCCACCAAAACCTCCCTTACTCTAAACCTGTCCCTAATCCTAACCCACACAGGAGACCGCACAGAACATGGAGAGAACGTCCCTCAGCCCCAACACACAGGACATTTACCTAAACATTACTTTTCAAGACCACCTATCTCGGAGTCACATTACCTTGTCACGTGATCTAAATCTCTCTTTACTAAGGGGAAAGACGAGTGGGATAAAGGATCTTTTAATATGTCATGACCATGTAATCCTGTGTGGGTGGAGTCAGGCTCCAGGCTGTGTTGCTAGAGGAGTTGAAGGACCTGGGATGATGTCATGACCATGTGATCATGTATGGGAGGAGTCAGGCTCCAGGCTGTGTTGCTGGAGGAGGTGAGGGACCTCTGATGATGTCATTACCATGTGTGGGAAGAGCAGTCAGGCTCCACGCTGTGCTGTTGTTAAGAGGCCTGTGATGATGCCATGACCATGTAATCTTGGAAGAAACACGACCAGGTGTTCCTGTGCTTGTTGGGTAATGACTAGAATGGGGTTGCAGGTGTAAGGTATGATGTCGCACAAAGAGGTGTAGAATCATGGTTTAGTGGGTGTGGCCTCATTCTAGTGACTCCATCGTAGTCTTTTCCCTACCACTTAGGGCTTAAGCACACGAACATATTTTCTTTCCGTGTCTGTTCCGTTTTTTTTGCGGACCGTATGTGGAACCGTTCATTTTAATGGGTCCGCAAAACAAAGTCACTTACTCCAAGTGCAATCCGTTTCCGTATGTCCGTTCCGCAAAAAAATAGACCATGTCCTATTATTGTCTGCATTACGGACAAGGATAACACTGTTCTATTTGGGGCCAAATACGGAATGCACACGTACGTAATCCGTATTTTTTGCGGACCGCAAAATACATACGGTTGTGTGCATGAGCTCTTAGGTGTCATGTACAGCAGTGCAGTGGAGTTTGTGTACAGCCACCGCCATTCTCAGGATTACTGGGGCAGAAGTGTCATAAACCCTTTCACTACCAGCTATCTGATCTACCACCGAGTTGTTATTCACATCAGGAGGTGGTTAACGGAATTCCTGGGAGTATTATCTCTATGGAGCACCTGCATTACAGTGTGTCAGCATGATGAGACAACCGCACACAACAAGCCGCTGATTGCCTCTATCTAACATAAGCTTTAGTATAGCAAGATCCACCTGAAATTGCTTGCTTCTTTTTTTTAGTCAGATGTTCTCCATGATCTGTCCCGATGAGCTCTCGTGATTGTAATCTGTGAGCCCGCACTGAGAAAACGCTCCTTTCTTGTACAGTACAGACCAAAAGTTTGGACACACCTTCTCATTCAAAGAGTTTTGTGTATTTTCATGACTATGAAAATTGTAGATTCACACTGAAGGCATCAAAACTATGAATTAACACATGTGGAATTATATACTTAACAAAAAAGTGTGAAACAACTGAAAATATGTCTTATATTCTAGGTTCTTCAAAGTAGCCACCTTTTGCTTTGATTACTGCTTTGCACACTCTTGGCATTCTCTTGATGAGCTTCAAGAGGTAGTCACCTGAAATGGTTTTCACTTCACAGGTGTGCCCTGTCAGGTTTAATAAGTGGGATTTCTTGCCTTATAAATGCGTTTGGGACCATGAGTTGTGTTGGGCAGAAGTCAGGTGGATACACAGCTGATAGTCCTACTGAATAGACTGTTAGAATTTGTATTATGGCAAGAAAAAAGCAGCTAAGTAAAGAAAAACGAGTGGCCATCATTACTTTAAGAAATGAAGGTCAGTCAGTCCGAAAAATTGGGAAAACTTTGAAAGTGTCCCCAAGTGAGTTCGCAAAAACCATCAAGCGCTACAAAGAAACTGGCCGACATGAGGACCGCCCCAGGAAAGGAAGACCAAGAGTCACCTCTGCTGCAGAGGATAAGTTCATCTGAGTCACCAGCCTCAGAAATCGCAGGTTAACAGCAGATCAGATTAAAGACCAGGTCAATGCCACACAGAGTTCTAGCAGCAGACACATCTCTACAACAACTGTTAAGAGGAGACTGTGTGCAGCAGGCCTTCATGGTAAAATAGCTTCTAGGAAACCACTGCTAAGGACAGGCAACAAGCAGAAGAGACTTGTAAAGAACACAAGGAATGGACATTAGACCAGTGGAAATCTGTGCTTTGGTCTGATGAGTCCAAATTTGAGATCTTTGGTTCCAACCACCGTGTCTTTGTGCGACGCAGAAAAGGTGAACGGATGGACTCTACATGCCTGGTTCCCACCGTGAAGCACGGAGGAGAAGGTGTGATGGTGTGGGGGTGCTTTGCTGGTGACACTGTTGGGGATTTATTCATAATTGAAGGCATACTGAACCAGAATGGCTACCACAGCATCTTGCAGCGGCATGCTATTCCATCCGGTTTGCCTTTAGTTGGACCATCATTTATTTATCAACAGGACAATGACCCCAAACACACCTCCAGGCTGTGTAAGGGCTATTTGACCAAGAAGGAGAGTGATGGGGTGCTACACCAGATGACCTGGCCTCCACAGTCACCAGACCTAAACCCAATCCAGATGGTTTTGGGTGAGCTGAACCACAGAGTGAAGGCAAAAGGGCCAACAAGTGCTAAGCATCTCTGGGAACTCCTTCAAGACTGTTGGAATACCATTTCAGGTGACTACCTCTTGAAGCTCATCAAGAGAATGCCAAGAGTGTGCAAAGCAGTAATCAAAGCAAAAGGAGGCTACTTTGAAGAACCTAGAATATAAGACATATTTTCAGTTGCTTCACACTTTTTTGTTAAGTATATAATTCCACATGTGTTAATTCATAGTTTTGATGCCTTCAGTGTGAATCTACAATTTTCATAGTCATGAAAATACAGAAAACTCTTTGAATGAGAAGGTGTGTCCAAACTTTTGGTCTGTACTGTACGTCCTAACAAGCAGCACAATAATGGGGTATTTTCTGCCCCTGTGTACTGGTAGGATAGATGTCATTCTTAATTCATTTAATTAATCACCCTGAGCCTATATAAGGACACCTAGTCCCTCCTACCTTGTGTTTTTTCTGTCCTGTGTGGACTTGTACAAAAGCTTTTTTTTTGCTTTGACTATTGGTTTCTTGTTATGTTTCTGTTTTTTTATTTTTTATTCCATTATTATGATTGTTCTGGGGGGTGCAGAAGCAAGTCTAACTAAGCACCCTTTGGGATTTTTGGCATGTTGGTTGGAGGCGCCCTTCATTTTCAGCATTTCTTAGATAAGTATTTTCCCGAGTGAATCAATATTTTAAGGAGGTAAATTTTCTTCTATGAGTATGTCTGCATTCTTATTCTTAAAGAAGAACCCCCGCAAAAAATGTTATTCCATGTCCAGCTAGAAATGTACATGATGTAATCTGTAGTGAATGTTTTCTTACCAGTGTCTGTATTTTTGAGTTATATCTCTCTGATGCTTCTCATCTGTGTCATGTGACTAGGAATCAGACTCACCAACTCACACAGCATCTTATGTGTGGACAGGAAGTCTAATTCTCTATGTATTCCTATGGAAGCCTCACTTTCAGTCTCATAGAAATGAATAGAGCAGTAACTGGCTTCCTGTCCTGGGTCAGTTGGAGGTCAGGGAGTTGGTCACATGACACAGCTACAATTAGAAGAGAAGGGATAACTCATAAATACAGTCTCTGATGAGAAGATTGCATTCACTACAGATTATATCATGCACCTTTCTAACAGGTCAGAGAATACAATTTTTTTGCGGGAGTTCTTCTTTAAAAATCTGAGAACTAGAGGTGTAATTTATCAAACAGAAATACAGCTAAATTAGGCAGGTCTAAAAAAGGGGGTGCGGTGTGGGCGACTGTTTTCGCCATAGAAAATGGTCTAAATGTAAGACAGCTAGGAAGCTGTTTCAGATTCAGAAGTGGTGGAGGATCTGCTGAAGGTATGGAGAGACCCACCCCTGTCTACAGTGGTAAAGCTAAGAAGAACTGAGCTGGGTTCTAGCCTAGATGGGACTCCCATGTCTGCTCTCAGCAGATGCTGAAAGTAAAATCATCTTTTTTCTTCCAGGTGTAACAACCCCAGTCAGTGTATGATTCTGATGAAGAATTCAGGAATGAAAACAAGAAATGTTCATGTCTATCTGGTTGGGGGACCAGGATGTTGACCAGGGGGAAGCTCAGATCTGCACCTCAAGGGGACCTCAAACAGGTTGAAGCTTGGGGAAAAAAGCTATGATGTCAGAATGGTAAAATCCTGGAAAGTCTCTACTCTTTAATAAATTATTTAGTCCAGATTCCCTATGGATACAGTTAATTATGTATATAATTAACTCCATACTTTGTTGGAGTGCAAAATGCACAACTTAGGCCCTGAAACCAATTTAGTGGGGTCCTCCTCCAATGTTTAAAGGGCTATACTCAGATTATCCAGGTATTCTATCCTACCTACTGTGACAGGGTCAATTTTCAGTTTTTGGGGGCCAGTTCATTGAGTGTGCATTTAGAGAAGCCTACCCTCAGCCAGCAATTGGTTGCAATTTATGTCTTCAAGGCCCTAAGGAGGTCTAGACTTCCAGCTCTGAAAGGTTAGTTATGAGGCTAGATCCCTACAGATAAGTTGTCAGCCACGTCTATGGCCTTGAAACAGGTAAAGGCCCTTTTAGACGGGCCGATGTGTCTCCATGCCCGAGCGCCGATCAGCGATATCGGCGCTCGGGCAGGGAGCCTTTACACGGCCCGATGAATCGAGCGCCGGGCCGCACGAGTGATCGCTGTATCACTCGTGCGGCCGGGAAGCTCCATACTGTCAGGCGCACATCGCCTGTTTACACAGGCCGATGTGCGCCTGACAGATTGGATCTTTTATAGAAACCAAAAGATCCAATCAGCCGACGAACGAGCGTTTTGCTCGTTCGTCGGCTGATTAGGGCCACTTTTACACGGGCCGATTATCGGCACTAGCGTTCCTAGGAACGATTTTTCGGCCGATAATCGGCCCGTGTAAAAGGACCTTAAGTCTGCTCTCTGGCCAAGGTGATCAGATAATACTACCAGGTACAATCTCTGTATAAGTCAGGTAGACTCTTTGACTTTGAGCTGCATAAGATTGTGTAGATCTTATCTGATATGGAAAGAAGATAATTACAGTCCTTCGTGGTAGATATAGGCCTTCCAAGTGTGGTAAATCTCTGAGGTTACTGAAGTCAATAAGGGAACTGGATGCCACAAGGTCAGTCAGGAGGGCTGTGCAGTTTAGACTCTTAGCTAAGGTAGCAACAGGCACAACTTGGATTTTTGGGGAATAAACTCAATGGCTGAATCCCATATGGGAGTCAGTAAAATATGCTCCTGGGTAGCCTGGGGCTCCATATTTACCCTCCTAGTGGTAGGAGGATTCCTGGATGGTGATCTTTCGGGGAGGTTATCCCCCAGGCATTAGTATGAGAACCAGACCTTGATCCGTGACTCCCTGGAGAAACAGATGTAGTGTATCGCTGGTGCAGCTTCAGGTGAGCTTGGTTTTCCTCCTCAGAGATCCCGGAGTCAATGTGCATCACTCTCAGCCCAGGATGACGATGATGACCGGGTTAATCACCACAGGGCTGTTGCCTCGGCCAAGGCTCTAGCAGAGCATATTGTTTGTGCTCATCTGGTTGCACTCTGAACTGGTTGATTCTCTCTGGTGGCAAGCAAGAGGCCCATTTCTTTGGCCCATGAGGTAGACCAGGTATTCCCACAGGACTGGTTGGTCTGGTCCAATGTACAGGATACCGAGGCCACATCAGTGGTAAGTTAGCAGTTACGATCTCAGCCATAGCTTCAGCATATCAAGGAGGTGATGGCTGCATCAGCCTGTTCAGGCCCAACTTCTGGGTCTGCAAGGAACGTGGCTTCTTTTACTGACTCTCACTTGCACAGAACCATGGTAGTGAAACACAAAGAACGCAATTTTCAATAAATATTACTGCGCACATTTATTAGAGCACTTGCAGATGTTTAGCATGCAGTTTGTGTGTCACTCAGATACTGTTGTAGAGCAATAAAGATAACAACAAGCCACAGCAAGCAGTTTTCTTGTAAAGGGTTTATTACATGGACAGATTTTCTGCCCTCTGCACTGTCTCCAGACCGCTCCTCTCCTGTCCTCTGCACTGCCTCCAGACCGCTCCTCTCCTGCCCTCTGCACTGCCTCCAGACCGCTCCTCTCCTGCCCTCTGCAATGCCTCCAGACCGCTCCTCTCCTGCCCTCTACAATGCCTCCAGACCGCTCCTCTCCTGCCCTCTGCAATGCCTCCAGACCGCTCCTCTCCTGCCCTCTGCACTGCCTCCAGACCGCTCCTCTCCTGCCCTCTGCACTGTCTCCAGGCTGCTCTCCTGCCCTCTGCACTGCCTCCAGACCGCTCATCTCCTGCCCTCTGCACTGCCTCCAGACCGCTCCTCTCCTGCCCTCTGCACTGCCTCCAGACCGCTCCTCTCCTGCTCTCTGCACTGCCTCCAGGCCTCTCCTCTCCTGCCCTCTGCAATGCCTCCAGGCTGCTCCTCTCCTGCCCTCTGCAATGCCTCCAGGCTGCTCCTCTCCTGCCCTCTGCAATGCCTCCAGGCTGCTCCTCTCCTGCCCTCTGCAATGCCTCCAGGCTGCTCCTCTCCTGCCCTCTGCACTACCTCCAGACCGCTTCTCTCCTGCTCTCCGCACTGTTATGTATGCATATATATGTGACTATATATGCCTATGTGTATATATACACTACTCACAAAAAGTTAAGGATATTTGGCTTGTGGGTGAAGTTTCAGGATGAACCTAAAATTCCCTCTAACCTTTACAGGTGAACTTAATGTTACCATCTCTAAACTTTTAAATGCACATGTCCAACTGTTCAATGTTTCAGTACTTTTTCCCCAACTTTCTGTTCTCTAACAGGGAGCTTAACGGCAAAATTCACAACAGGTGTTTGATCCATGAATAGCCCTATGCTATTCACATTTTGACATCATGAGACTAAGACGGCACATAACAGTTGATCAACAGTACCTCGCTATTGCGAGGCTTCAGGCAGGATGTTCTCAGACGGAAGTGTCCACTGAGCTTAGAGTGTCACAGAGTGTCATCAGCAGGTTGTGTTAGAGATACAGAGAGACAGGAAGAGTCACAGAAAGGCATAAAAGTGGATGTCCTTCGAACACATCCCACACTGATGACCGCTTCATTGTGAACAATGCCCTGCGGAACCGGATGATGAATGCCACACAACTCCAGGTACAGGGAGGTGAGAGGCATCCAAGTGTCACATCAGACCATTCAAAACCCTTTACATCAGCGTGGTCTGTGAGCTAGATGAACTGCAAGGGTACCTGACCACACCACCAGGCACAGATGTCATGGGCCTGGGAGCATCTACTCTGGTCAAGGGACCAGTGGGCCTCAGTGCTGTTCACTGATGAAAGTCGATTCACACTGAGCAGAAATGTTGGCCGCCAATGTTGTTGGAAATGTCAGGGAGAGCACTATGCATCAGCCACTATTGTCATCAGATGAGCCTTTAGTGGTGGTGGTGTTACAATGTGGGCAGGTGTGTCTAGTCAATACAGAACTGCCCTACACTTTGTGAATGGTCCAGTGACAAGTCCATACTCAATGAAGAACATCATTAATCCAGTCATTGTGCCTCTGCATGAGCAACACAGGCCTAATTTTATCTTCATGGATGACAATTCCCCAGCTCATGGAGGTTGGAACATTAGGGAACGGCTGCTGGAGACTGGGGGACCTCAAATGGAGTGGCCTGAGCTTTCTCCAGACCCAAATCCCATTCAAAACCTATGGGATCAGCTGAGTCGCCGTGTAGAGGCTCGTAACTCTGTACCTCAGAACTTCAATGACCTGAGGGCCTCAGATTGTGCTCACACTGATATAACCTGGGCATCTGCTGTAAGGGGACCCCCCCCCCCCAACTGGTTTACACTGCTTACTGCAGACTGCTGGCAATTTATTCATAACTTCTAGCAGAAGTAATAAAGGAATGGTACAACATAGAGTCATAGCTATTAAAACAGAGCTTGATGCTAATGTCTGTAAAGCGCTGTGGAATATAGTAGTGCTATATAAGTAAATATAAGTATAGGTCCTCTTTAAATATTGTCCAGTATGCAGTGAAGGTCCAGTATTTGGGAGGTCCTTAATTAATGCAGTGCTCCGTACTGACCCTACACACAGACTGCTCTGCTACATACACACAATAATTATGTCCTGAAGGAACACATAAATTCCAGTTCACCTGGTCATGTGATCAATGACTCCTCCCACACATGATCACATGGTTATGATGTCATCACAGGTCCTTTACCTCCTCCAGCAGCACAGCCTGGAGCCTGACTCCTCCCACACATGACCACATGCTTATGTCATCATGAAAGGTCTTTTCGCCCACTAGTCCCTTTCGGTAATGCCTAGAGTGTATGGGCTCCAGAGAGCTTTCAGTCACGTAACGAGGATAGTCTGAGACGTGCGGTGGTGAAAAGTAATGTTTAGGTAAGTTTATTTTTTTTATTTTATCCACTTATATAGCGCTACTATATTCTGCAGTGCTTTACAGACATTAGTATCAAGCTGTCTCCAATGGTGCTCACAATCTAAGGTCCCTATCCTTATGTCTTTGGAGTATGGGAGGAAACCCACGCAGACATGGGGAGAACATACAAACTCCATGCATTTTTTGTCCTGTGTGTTGGGGCTACAAGACTTTTTTTTTTTCCATGTTCTGTGCGGTCTCTGTACACCGTCTCCTCTCATGTCTCCTTCCTTATGTAAGCTGTCTCTTCTCATGTCTCCCTTTCTTATGTACAGCGTCTTCTCTCATGTCCCCCTTCCTTATGTATGGCGTCTCCTCTCATGTCCCCTTATGTATGCCGTCTCCTCTCATATCCCCCTTCCTTATGTACGCCGTCTCCTCTCATATCCCCCTTCCTTATGTACGCCGTCTCCTTTCATATCTCCTTCCTTGTGTTCGCCGTCTGCTCTCATGTCCCCTTCCTTATGTACGCCGTCTGCTCTCATGTCCCCCTTCCTTATGTACGCTGTCTCCTCTCATGTCCCCCTTCCTTATGTACGCTGTCTCCTCTCATGTCCCCTTCCTTATGTACGCTGTCTCCTCTCATGTCCCCCTTCCTTATGTACGCTGTCTCCTCTCATGTCCCCCTTCCTTATGTACGCTGTCTCCTCTCATGTCCCCCTTGCTTATGTATGCTGTCTCCTCTCATGTCCCCCTTGCTTATGTACGCTGTCTCCTCTCATGTCCCCCTTCCTTATGTACACTGACTCCTCTCATGTCTCCCTTCCTTTTGTACGCCGTCTCCTCTCATGTCTCCCTTCCTTATGTACGCCGTCTCCTCTCATGTCTCCCTTCCTTATGTACGCCGTCTCTTCTCATGTCTCCCTTCCTTATGTACGCCGTCTCCTCTCATGTCTCCCTTCCTTATGTACGCCGTCTCCTCTCATGTCTCCCTTCCTTATGTACGCCGTCTCCTCTCATGTCTCCCTTCCTTATGTACGCCGTCTCCTCTCATGTCTCCCTTCCTTATGTACGCCGTCTCCTCTCATGTCTCCCTTCCTTATGTACGCCGTCTCCTCTCATGTCTCCCTTCCTTATGTACGCCGTCTCCTCTCATGTCTCCCTTCCTTATGTACGCCGTCTCCTCTCATGTCTCCCTTCCTTATGTACGCCGTCTCCTCTCATGTCTCCCTTCCTTATGTACGCCGTCTCCTCTCATGTCTCCCTTCCTTATGTACGCCGTCTCCTCTCATGTCTCCCTTCCTTATGTACGCCGTCTCCTCTCATGTCTCCCTTCCTTATGTACGCCGTCTCCTCTCATGTCTCCCTTCCTTATGTACGCCGTCTCCTCTCATGTCTCCCTTCCTTATGTACGCCGTCTCCTCTCATGTTCCCCTTCCTTATGTACGTCGTCTCCTCTGATATCTCCCTTCCTTATGCATGCCGTCTTCTCTCATGTCCTCCTTCCTTATGTACACTGTCTCCTCTCGTGTCCTTCTTCCTTTTGATTGCTGTCTCTGTAGATATATTTGTCCCTGTTTGTCTGGTGTGCTCCATGGTGGAAACTTAGCTGAAGGGAGCTATGAAGTGTTGCTCACTACTCCTTCCCTGAGGGGGAAAACTGCCCAATCAGGAGAGAGGAGGCAGTTGCCGGGGAGATTAGATGTTGTGGTGAGGAGATGGATCTGGATGTGAGGAGACAGGGGAGTCCTGACTAGATTACAGCTGATCTTCAGTGATGGAGGAGCTGAGGGGAAGACTATAGAGCTGTACATGAATATTAGAAATAGCAGCTGAAGGAGAGAATCCATTATCGATAAAAGGGAAGACCAGTGACTGGGAGAAGTGATACAAGGGAATGAGACGCTCAGTCATATATACCTGTACAGTGAGGCTGATGCTGGGATAGAGAAATTACCTCAGTTCTGCTCTTTATAACCAGATCTGTCTTTGGATAAATCATTTTTTTGGGAGCCATCATATAGTGACTGAATGTGAATAAAAGTCAGTCGGGTTGTCAGAATACATCCAGCCAGTCATTACTTTTTCAGTAAAGTGGTCGTTTTGTATAATAATCACCACAGAATCGCAATACCGCTGCGACCTGTAATTGTTTACAGTGGAAATATGAAGGTATGACGCGCTTTGACCTGAAAAATGAAGAAACTGGCTTGACAAGATATTAACCATCTACTCTTTATTATCTCCTCCAGTGTTTCCTCTTCTTCTCTCCTTCAGTAATTGTATTTTACATGGGATTTTTAATGATTTTACATCGTCTCATCTTCTTTCCGTTCACGTTCCTACAATATAGGATCCATTCAGCGTATATCTCCTATATAAGATCACTCTTCTGATTGACCCATTAAGGATGGATAGGGACATGGACAAGATGGCGGAGAGTATAATAAATCTCACCCTAGAGATCCTCTTCCGGCTTACTGGAGAGGTGAGAGATTCTGATGATGTCACATTACATCATCTTCTCTATGTTAGTAACAGATGGACATGACTGGAGATGTATGGAGTGATATTTATTACTGTGTCTCTCCATAACCAGGAATACACAGTAGTGAACAAGACCTCTAGTGAGCGCTGTCAGGACCCGGTATCTGAAGGACGAGGAGGAAACCTGAGACCAATATCCAGGCCGATACATGAGCAAGTCCATAGAGAGAAGATCCTAGAACTCACCAACAAGATGATTGAGCTGCTGACTGGAGAGGTGACATTGCTGGGAATGTCGGGACATTATACAGTAACACTATGAAGGGATCTGGGTGATGACTGTATCATTGTGTTGTCAGGTTCCTATAAGGTGTCAGGATGTAGCCGTGTATTTCTCCATGGAGGAGTCTGAGTATTTAGAAGGACACAAAGATCTGTACAAGAACGTCATGATGGAGGATCACCAGCCCCTCACATCACCAGGTAATAGACATGACTAAATACACACGTCCTCTCATTATTTATATGTAAAGAATGAATTCAGTCACTCTATGTTTTTCCTACAGTTAAAGAAGAGAGAACAACACTGGAGAGATGTCCCAGTCCTCCTCTTCTACAGGATGGTTCAGAAGACCATTACAATGTCCCACAGGATGATCAGGTAGATGGAGATAAGGTCTCATGTAAGGTTCCTTATGATCTGTAGAAGGCTGTGAAGATCTTGTGTTTTGTCTTGTTTTATCCAACAGTATTATGTGTTTTATCCTTGTAGCTCCAAGCACCACTTGTAGCTCAGGGTTTCCCTAGTATTCCCTACCTTTCCCTGTATAAACATACGTTCTGTTTCCTATCACTTTGCACAGTGATTCACAACATGGTGTAAAATACATAATAAAAAGAACACTACACAATTACCTATAGCACAGTTCATGATGTACTTTACAATAAAATATTTACCCAGTAAAATTCTATCTATACATTTTAACTATGTACACATTTTATTTATCTACACATTTTATCTCTCTATATACATATACGCAAAGACAATTAGGTTGTAAATGTCTTAGAACACTTTCCTGTACAGGCATGATTACACTTGACTATAGACATAACATGCTCATGGTTAGAATAAGGGACCAACCGATTGAATTTATGCTAGAGACCTGCAGATATTTTGGTTGTCTAAAACATTTAACACGACTTCTCCATCAGTCTGCTGACTTTTACAGTTTCTGTTTCACAGATTTTAAATCCAGCTGAAGATCTGAACATTATTAAGACTGAAGATACATATGTGATGGATGATGAGCAGATCATAGAGGACATTCCCACAGATAACCACCCAGGTGAGTAGTAACCGATAAATAACGCAGAAAAGACTCACAGATTCTACTCCACATGGCTGCCAGCCAGCTAAGTCATGATCTGATGCTCCTAGACTTAATTAAATCTGGGAACATTAAAGGGGAATTAAGTTCTCTGGGAATTAAGAAAATTAAATTATTAAATATTACTTATCATAAATATATTCTCAAATACCTTTCATTAGTTATAATGGTTCATTTTGTCTGGGGAGCAATCATGAGGAGAAATAAAATGGCCGCCGTCCTATTCATACACACAAAACCAGTCCTAATCACACAGAAGGACAAGTTACTTTACAACACTGAGGTAAAGAGCTGCCTCATCCTCCTCTCTGCTCTACATGTCAGGCATTATGATTCTGAATACAGCTGATAAGATCTTCAGCTGAATCTCTGTGGGAATGGAGTTCATGAGGAGACATGAAGTACAAAGAGGATGGACAGAACAGACTGTGGTAATGGAGACTGCATACAAGAGCTTCTACTCATTATCCCCACACCCACCTACTCTCTGTACTTCATGTCTCCTCATGGACTCCATTCCTACAGAGGATTCATCTGAAGATCTTATCATCTGTATTCAGGATCATAATCCCTGACAAGTAAGAGGAAGATGGCGCAGCTCTTTAACTTGTCCTCTTATGTAATTAGGACAAGTTTTATGTGTACTAATAGGACGGCGGCCATTTTATTTTTCCTAATGATTGCTCCCCGGACAAAATGAGCCATTATAACTAATGAAAGGTATTTGGTGATATATTTATAATGAAGTAATATTTAATTGTTTTTATTTTCTTAATTCCCGGAGAACCCCTTTAAGCACATATGGTATTGCTGGCACCGGCTGCTTGCATTGGCCCTGCTTTATGTGAATTTGAACCCACCTACAACATGGGGTCACTTTTATTTGTTTTTCCAAGGCTTCATTACGTTCCCAGTCTGCCCCTGCTGATTACTCATTCCACTGTCAGCTACTTGTGGCAGTATGGCAGGCAAGCACTTCACAGTGTCCCTTTACTAGCACACCATTGTTACCACTACACGGGGTCCCAAAGTATTGAACAGGAGCTTCTAACTGCTATGAACCCTCTTTCAGTAGTAGATTCACTTACACTTCATAATTTTGGTAAATTGGAAAAAGCCTTATCCCAGGGTCACCAAGGGGGCAGGCTGAGCAGTCATAATAAAAAGGACCTCCACTGGACATTACAGCGGCCTGTCAATATAGATATCATAATATCTTGACATAAAGAGCTAATTACAGGAAAAAGTATCCCCAGTGGTCAGTGACAACTTACTGGCCATTCTGATTACCCCCTCATGCTAACGACTTCAGTCCTTTCCCCCACCCTTCTCTGGGGCTCTTTATATGGTGCTTCAAAATATCTGTCTAATGTCGTTCCCCTTGTTGACTCTTCATGCAGCACATTAGTGGGAATAATCATGGTTTGAAATGACAGCAAATAAGATATTTGTATGTACAGTGAGGTTTTTATAGGTTCTACATTTGCCTTACACCATGTTATCAAGATCCTAGACATAAATTCTAAACTCACTGTACCCTAGGCTTCTCAACCAAACAGAGAGGGGTGACCGTTGAATCAGTATTGCATTCACTTATGGAATACATTGAATAGTCCAAAATTCTTACACGAAAACATAACTTTTATTATTCCAATAAAAAATATTTTTCTTCCGTGTCATTGAGGGACACAGCAAAGACCTTGGGTATAGCTACTGCCACTAGGAAGCAGACACTAAGCAAAAAGTGTTCACTCCTCCCTCCACCTACACCCCTCCTGCTGGCACTGAACTAATCAGTTTTAGCTTATTGTCCATAGGAGGCAGACATGTACTCTGCAGGTCTTGTCTTTTAACAAAAAAAAGAAAAAAAAAATCTCCTACCTGGGGCCAGGGTGGAATTATCCTGTGGAGGACCACCAAATCCTCCACAGCCCACCAGCCGTGGGCCTTCAAAGTTCCTGTCTCTTGTTCTCCCCCACCAAAGGGAGCAACCTTTGAGGCTGAAGGACCCTGATGGACTCAAGGCTAAACAAGGCACTACTCTTCTGGGAACGGAAGTTAGGTGAGGATATAAGACCCCCCACCCTCCAATACCGTAGTCCATCCATGCTAAACCGGGTTTCCTCTGTAGCTGGCTGGGGCACTATTGTCCCCATCAAGCTTTCCGTTCTGTACCTTTTATGTGTTACCAGCCCCAGCATGTTGCTCTCTAGCTGCGGTGCACTGTTTTCCTAGGTCCTCTGCTGGCAGGCTGGGGCTCGTGTTTCTCCCGGTCTGCACATGTTAAAGGCGCCCCCCTTCCTCAGGCTTGTCCTCTCCCTGGCCTCACTACATTCCTTTTGGCGCCTAGAAGCAGTGCTTCATCAACTGGCAGGCCACCTTTCATTCTGATCTGGCAGGCAGTTTCTTTACTTCCAGATTGGTGGCCCTCACTTCAGGCTGGCTTGCAGCTGTGCTCTATCCCGGGCTTCATCTTTCACTAGACCATAGCTCTTCATCAGTGTTTCTTCCCACTTCATATGCTCCTCCTAGTGGGCAGGGGCCTTCCGCAGCCACCAACCACAGCTCAGTGCACCAAGGCTTCCTCCTTGGATTGGCTTTGGCCTTGATATCTTCCTGCACCTCCTCCTCATCCTTCCAGCTTGGGTGAAGACACACGTGCTCTGGCCTGCTCCAGAGACCCTTGGTTCTGCAAACGGGTAGGCTCCGCCCTTGGCAGCACCTCTCACCCATCCATATCTCTCCTGTAGGGTCTTGACTCATTTTGTTAGGTGACGGCTGTTTATTCTGGGTTTGTCGTCCTCACTACACACTTTCACAAAGTTCTATAGGGTGCATACCTTCGCATCCTACGATGTGGATGTGGCTCTTGGCCGCAGGGTGCTACAAACAACGGTGCCTTGACAGCATCCACAATTCTACAGTATTCTTTTATCTTCCCACCCTTAGGGACTGCTCTAGAACGTCCCAAGGTCTTTAATGTGTCCCTCAATGATAAACAACCCAAACTGAGACTAAGTATCAGATTTTACCAAAACAGCATGCTATTTTGTAAGCAGATAACGTCATGTCCAACAGTTACCGTTGTGTGTAAATTAATTGGGACAAGAATGTGAAAGTCATTGATTCTCATTGAGATGGTCATTGCATTTTCTAAACTTTTTACCTTCTCATGTGGACATGGATATCACTCTCTAAAAGTGCTCCAAAATTATTACTTTGAAAGAAAATCCTGACATGTCTGTTCTGGAACTCTCAAAAGTAGTTGGTGTGGGGAAATCTAGTGTTTCAAGAATTGTGAAACTGGATAAAGTGCTGAGTCGAACAGAAACTTTGCGGAAAGCACACTATGGAAGAGACAAGAAAACTACTCCACGAGATGATGCTCTAATTTAGAGAATAAGCATCAACAACCCTCAAAAGACATATCAAGAGAAATAGTATCACATGGGGTTGGTGGCCATGCCTCATGCAGTGTGGCTATAGGGTTAGACAGCCTGTCAAGAAGAAACTTAACTTCCATATCAAGAAGAATCACTTGCCGTGGACAAAAAAAACATAAAAAATGAACTGGAAAGTGGGAAAAAAAGTAATTTTTTCTCCTGACATAACACTCACCTGGAGATCCTCTTCATCCTGACCACATCCAACAATGAGCAAACATGTTCATTGGGTAATCGGTATCTTTCAGCATGCTGAAATATCACAATTTACTAGCGGCAGACCGTGCTGTCTAACCACGATCTGCTGCCGGCAAATAACTAAACAGTATGGGGACGAGTGAAGACATAACGATCTGTGGAGGAGATCGCTGCATATAATAGCAGTGGTCTCCTCCGCTATCAAGTAAGCGATTGCCGGGAAGGAAAGTTTCCCTCCCGACAGTCGTCTGCAGAATCTGTATGTGTAGTGAAGCTTAAATAAGTGTTTATGAGATCAGGAGATCAAAGATAAGGCATCACATGAGCCACGGAACTCAGGGAGGACATTCTGCAAATGGAACGATTTGTACAGAAGGATGTATCCTATCTAATGTTCTCCTGACATAACTCACTTTGAAGTGCATGGGCATAAATGAAGGTTAGTTCGACACTCACCTGGAGATCCTCTTCATCCTGACCACATCCAACAAGCACCAAAAAACCCACTCCATCCTATTAAGAACATAATGAACAGTTAAATGCTATAGGAAATTTTGTTTTATGGTTGCATTTTATTCATTTTGGCCTAAAAATAATTTTTTGAATTGGTCTTTATTAATCAATTTCAGCAGTTTTTGTGATACATGCGGTATATTTGCAAACTGACCTTCAACTGACACACTCATGTGAAGCCATTCTGATCTCCTGACCTCAAAAATGACCATTATAGCTAAACTATTATCAAACTGATAATAATATGGCTAAGGCCCTTTTCACACGAGCAAGTCCCACACATGTGTGTCAGGGAGAGCACCGTCCTGACCTACCAGAACTGATGAGGTCGCATGACATTATATTGATTTATGATGCCATGTAACCCTTACAGTTCTGGAGTGTATTGGATAACACTGAAAGAATTATATATTACATTCTAGACCTCTAAGGGATACATGGCATCATAAATTGATGTAATGCTATGTGACCACGTTGGTGCTGGGAGGTCAGGACGGGAGCTTCCGCATATTCACTTGCTCGTCTGAAAGGGGCCTAAAGCCCCTAGCACACCTGCAGATAATTGCTTCGTATGAACACTCGTTAGCAATGATCCGACAGTGTAATACTGCCGCGATTACCCAATGAATGAGCAAACTTGTTCATTGGGTAATCGGTATCTTTCAGCATGCTCACAATCTGCTGTCTAATCACGATCTGCTGCCAGCAAATAACTAAACAGCATGGGGACGAGCGAAGACATAACGATCTGTGGAGGAGATCGCTGCATATAATAGCAGTAGTCTATAGCAGTACTATATGTGCCTGCTGTGTGTGTATAGGAACCTGTGAGACTGTATGAGTGTGTATAGGAGACGATGGGTATGTGCTTGCACAGAAAGATGTATCCTATCTAATGTTTGGGTTAGGCCAGGTGGAAGTTAGGGTAGTTGTACAATCATTAGTTAATTATAGAGGTTTGGTGGGTATCATTTTTAATAGCTGCAAGCAACCCATCCTAGAATGTCAGTAGGATGAGTTGCATCCACTTGCAGGGCTTCCTCGGAGGTGATCAGGACCACTATACACACTGTGCTTAGAGCCTTACTACATACTGCCTTCTCTTTACGTTGCTCAGCTTTCTAAGATGGTATCGGTACAATCTGTTGTAGAATAGGAACTCTTCTCTACAATAGATAATAAGATGTTCTGTGTGTGATATACCATCATGGCTGAGCAGCCTGAAATTTTACAAGAAAAATGTTAGCACGTATGCCATAGTAGAGCAGTAATGACGTGATCCTGGAAGGCTCAACAATTTAAAACGAATGCCCCCCAGACAGCTTAGCAACAGGTTGCTTGCAGCCATTTTAAATAGTTCCTGGAGCACCCCTTTATTAACCCCTTCCTGCATATGGATGTAACTATAGGTCCAGATTGCATGTAAATTACTGCAAGCGGGTGTACAGTTACGATCCAACTTTTAACAGGCGCTGTGACATAGACTGACCAATCAGAGTATATAAAAGTCGGTTACGTGCTCTGATCTTCACTCTAACCATATCCAATGCTGACTTTTCCGTGCCCCTTGCTGCCCCTGATGCCAACTTATCAATCAGGTAGTACCTCCTTGCTGCGTCCGATACCTCACTTGCTGTCTGCACTCCTGTATGGAGCTGTCTCTTCCATCGGGCCGCTGCAATGAATTTGCAGGGTCCTGATAGTTGCTTACAAAGGCCTCCAGGCTTGCCAGATACCAAAGCCTGATCAGACCAAATGTCAGTTGACTATTGTAGTGTATTGTCTTTAAAAACCCAAGTGTAAGAAAAAAAGTGGAAATAAATTCCAATATATTAGAAAAAATAAATAAAAATAACCTTTTCCCCATATCCACTCAATCCTTCCAACCATCATCCCCTCACAGCTTTAGGGCTACTTAGCACCTTCTGGTGTAGAGGTTCTCTAGTTTCCCAGACTACCTTGTGGCTGGCCTGCAGGTCAGTCATTTCCAGCAACCTCGTTGTTTGGGACTGTAGCCATTTCCCCTCTAGGGGCTTGGTAGACACTTCTGCCTCCATGTTGTGGGCAGGTGCAGCATGGTCACGTGGAATATGGCGCAGCGTGGCCACATAATATACGTCACTTCCGGTGGAGCAGGAAGTGATGACATTGGCGTCTGGAAAAAGAGGGTGGCCTGCAGCAGTGATGCGTGAGGCCTTACTGGAAGACTGGCATTGGGATGTACTGACTCTTCCAGGTGGTTCATCATGGCAAGGGGCGGGCCCCATAAGGTAAGCTCCTCTTTAAGGGGACTTGACTGGACCTAGGGTCAGACTGACCTCAAGAATGCCCAGATCCCTGGAACACCTGACGTTTGAGCAGACCCCCCTGTGCAGGGTTATGTAAGTTACATTCCCCTGTTTCATTCCTTTTTTTTCTGTATCTGGCCAGTTAAAACAAAAGGGGATTCTTGTCCTATTCTGTTTTACGAGGAGAAAGAACTGGGACATAAGTCCCATACAGAAAGTAAAAAAAGAACTGCGGAAATGTATGACCTGTTGTACAGATCTATGTGGAATGTATCTCCAAGTTACTAAAAGGGGTTGTCTCATCTCGCTGTTACTAAGGAGAGATAAGACAGTCACCCCCCCCCCACCCTTCCCCGTCCAGGAAACGGCAGATCACTTTGGCGCTAGCTGTTTCAGTAGTTCTCATTGCGGTGCATGAGATCTACGGAAATGGTGCCGAACAGCTTCCCTAACTCAGAACTGATTCCGTAGCGCTCATGCACTGTGGTGGGAGCTTCTGAACAGCAAGCACCGGAGTTCCCTGCTGTTTTCCAGCCTGGAGGTGGCCGGAACTGTGTCTTCTTGCCTGATGAAACAATCCCTTCAAGGAAGAACAACCTTCTTTCTTAACGGACAGGAGACTGATGGTTACAGAACATGTTCAGGTGCCAGTATCAGGCCTGATTCACTCAATATCCACCACCTGCAAAAAGATCCGGGATTCAAATGGAATCCAATTCATAAGAGGAAATGGTAGAGATTAATATATCTGTTGTTGAAAACGCAGATGGAAAAAAAAACAAAAAACACTTTTTTCTGCAAACCCAAAGTTCAAAGAAATGATTCTAGAGGAATAGAGAGATGCAGAAAAAAATCGTCTATTCCAAGGGATTTCAGGAATAGATTCCTGGTTAATGAGGATTACACTAAACTTTTGGAAGAAATTCCAAAAATTGACATACTAGTAGCCAAAGTATTAAAAAAAGACAACTGCCCCACCAATGGATCGCAAGTCAGACTGGATACTAAAAAAAAAAAAAAAAAAAAAAAAGTGGAAATCTGCAGCGGCAATAATAAACACCAACATAGCCGCCACATCAGTAGCGAGATCAATGGTATTATAGGTAAACCAATTAGACAATCACCTAAGGACTTCAAAAGAAGACATCTTGGAGTCTGCAAATGGCAACAGCATTCGTGGAAGATGTCTCTACAGAATCTATCCAATTTGCAGCCTGAAGTGGAACTTTGTCAAGTCCGGCAAGACACGCGATGTGGATTAAGTCTTGGACGGATGACATATCCTTAAAAAATAAATTATATGCAACTTCTTTCTCGGGTTCTTATGTTCTTGGCTCAGAACTAGACATGATTCTGGAAAAAGCTGTTGACAAGAAAAAGGGATCCCAGAAGAAATTCCCAAAAACCTCAGCCATTTCATAAATCCTCAGGACAGTTTCAGAATACTACGGGCAGATGGAGTTATCCCAAAGGGGGTAGAGAAGGAGGGTTCCTCCTTAGCCTAGGTCTACACAACGACATGTATCAATTGATAAAAAAGTGTACAAGTACACTGCAAGTAACATTTTGGTAAAGGTTGTCAATGGTGTCATGCTGCGACAGTCACACATAATCCAACTTGGATGGGTTTTTGTGACTGTCGTGTTTTGTGACTATCATTACAATAAATGTCGTACAACAAATGCCGTTGTGTAGACCTAACCTAATCCTAACGTATGGTGATTTGTAACTAATAACTATTTTGAGAGGTGTCACTATCTGTCTTTAAAAGCGCAGAAATTCAAATTTAGAAAATTACTTATTTTTAAAATTTCTTGTAAATTTTGGAATATTTATAAATCGATATTACATATCAACCTAAATTTACCACTAACATGCGGTATGACGGTTCATGAAAAAACAATATTATACATAAAGTACATGCCGGTATTATTAATATGCATATGGTATATGTACAATAATATAATTAATAGATGGATACATGACTTTCAGTATCAGTTTCTCTGGTGGGCCCAGTGTATCTCAGTCCGACACTGATTACACTTGTTCCAAAGACGTGACTCCTTTGTACATGACCGTACTGCTCCTCTCCTCTGACGTGTTCTGTGCTACAATGCATGTAGCCATCAGTGAGAGACGGACACTACCTAATAGCCCTGACTCACAGATCCCTTCATGATTCTCCACTGAGCATTTCACTAGAAAAGAGCTGGCTTCAGCACAAGAGTGGAAAATACAAGTGAACAGCCTGGTGACCTAACATCATCATCTACTGGTCCTGTTATATTATCTGTTTTTCCACCATGGTCAGAAAGTAATTGAATTTTTCTCTATGCTTTTTAATTTGTATGTTTATCACTATTAGGTTAAAGGGGTTCTCCGGGAATTAAGAAAATGAAAATATGAAAATATTACTTTACTATAAATATATTTCCAAATACCTTTCATTAGTTATAATGGCTCGTTTTGTCTGGGGAGCGATCATTAGGAGAAACAAAATGGCCACCGTCCTATTAGTACACACAAAACCTGTCCTAATCACACAGGAGGACAAGTTACCTCACAACACTGAGGTAAAGCGCTACCTCATCCGCCTCTCTGCTTTACTTGTCAGGGATTGTGATCCTGAATACTGATGATAAGATCTTTAGCTGAATCTCTGTAGGAATGGAGTTCATGAGGAGACATGAAGTACAGAGAGGACGGACTGTGGTAATGGAGACTGCATACAAGTGCTGCTGCTCATTAGCCACATCTACTCATGAACTCAATTCCTATAGTGATTCAGACCTTATCATCTGTATTCAGGATCAAGTAAAGAGAAGGATGAGGCAGCTCTTTACCTCAGTGTTGTGAAGTAACTTGTCCTGCTGTGTGATTAGGACAGGTTCTGTGTGCACTAATAGGACGGCGGCCATTTTGTTTCTCCTAATGATTGCTCCCTAGACAAAACAAGCCATTATAACTAAGGAAAGGTATTTGGGAATATATTTATAATGAAGTAATATTTAAGTATTTTCATTTTCTTAATTCCGGGAGCACCCCTTTAAAGGGGTTGTGCAGGAATAGGGATTTTGTCAAAACCTTCATTCTGCCAGACCTGAAAAGGGAAGATCACTTACCTGCTTCCCGTCACAGGCTCCCTGCTCCTACTTCTCCCGGCTTTTGCTGTGTCGCTATGTCAACATCTGGTTTGGCAGCTTCGGTGTCAGAAGAAGGAGCGGGAAGCCAACGCTGGGAAGCCTGTAAGTGATCTTCTCTTTGTGGGTCCATTCTTACACAACCCCTTTATTATTAATTTAAATAATATAACTTTAATCAGATTTATTCTTGGCAGATGACTGTACTGGAAGCTCAGAGAAACATCTGATATCCTTAGATTTTAAAGCAGATGATTGTGGTGTCAGAGAAGATACACATGAAGAGCATGCCATTATCTCAGATGTATCCTCAGCCTTTCACAGCAAAGATGTATCATCTAAACTTTTGGATGGATTTCAATCCTCTGATTTATCGCAGAATAAAAATCCCAGAAAAAGTGTTCAACATCAAAGAACTCCAACAGAGAAGACCTTTCCATGCTCAGAATGTGGAAAACATTTTAATTGTAAATCAAAACTTGTTAAACATCAGAGAATTCACACAGGGGAGAGGCCGTTTTCTTGTTCAGAATGTGAAAAAAAGTTTCTTCAGAAATCGGATCTTCGTAAGCATCAGAGAATTCACACAGGGGAGAAGCCATTTTCATGCTCGGAATGTAGAAAAACCTTTAACCATAAATCAAATCTTGTCAAACATCAGAGAATTCACACAGGGGAAAAAAAGTTTTCATGTTCAGAATGTGGAAAAACTTTTTACCAGAAATCGGATCTCCATAAGCATCATAGAATTCACACAGGGGAGAAACCATTTTTATGTTCAGAATGTGGTAAAGGTTTTCCCCAGAAATCAGATCTTCTTCAGCATCAGAGAGTGCACACAGGGAAGAAACCATTTTTATGTTCAGAATGTGGTAAAGGTTTTCACCGGAAATCAGATCTTCTTCAGCATCAGAGATTTCACACAGGAGAGAGGCCATTTTCTTGTTCAGAATGTGAAAAAAAATTTCTCCAGAAATCGGATCTTCGTAAGCATCAGAGAATTCACACAGGGGAGAAGCCATTTTCATGCTCAGAATGTACAAAAACTTTCAACCATAAATCAAATCTTGTTAAACATCAGAGAATTCACACAGGGGAGAAAAAGTTTTCATGTTCAGAATGTGGAAAAACTTTTTACCAGAAATCGGATCTTCATAAGCATCATAGAATTCACACAGGGGAGAAACCATTTTTATGTTCAGAATGTGGTAAAAGTTTTCCTCAGAAATCAGATCTTCTTCAGCATCAGAGAATGCACACAGGGAAGAAACCATTTTTATGCTCAGAATGTGGAAAAGGCTTTCACCGGAAATCACATCTTCTTAACCATCAGATAATTCACAGAGGGGAGAAGCCATTTCCCTGTTCAGAATGTGGAAAAAGTTTTAACCATAAATCAAATCTTGTTAAACATCAGAGAATTCACACAGGGGAGAAACTATGTTCATGTGCAGAATGTGGAAAAAAGTTTCAACAGACTCGCACAGGGAGGAAACCATTTTTATGCTCAGATTGTGGGAAATGTCACCAGAAATAACATCTTCCTGACTATGAAAGAATTCACACAGGGGAGAAGGCATATTCATGTTCAGAATGTGGTAGACATTCTACCTGTAAATCACATCTTGTAAAACATGAGAAAATTCACACGGGGGAGAAGCCGTTTTCATGTTCAGAATGTGGGAAATGTGTTAACCATAAAGCAGATCTTGTTATACTTTGGTGAATTCACACAGAAAATTTACACAAGGGGAAGCCATATTTGTGCTCAGGATTGCTCCTAGAGGCTGAATTTGCATAAAATAAATGTTCACATTTCACAAAAAATCAGGCAGCTAGAAAGAAGGGGCAGGTCATCCAGATATGTCATCAATATCTGATTGGCAGGGGTCAGACAGCTGACACCCCTGCTGAGCAGCTCTGTGGCGGAGTGTGTAGTGTAATTACATTTAAATGGAGCAGCTACTTGTATTACAATGTACTTTCGAGACAAAGTGCAGTGTAACTAAGAGGAAGAGCTGCTCACATATGGGGCACCACCTACTCTTCAAACAGCTGATCAAACATTAATGACCCATCAATATTAACTGCTGGATAACCCATTTAAAAGTAGAGAAATTCAAATTGAGAAAATTGCAAATTTTTTCAAAATTTCTGTACATTTTGGATTTTTTTTAATAAATAGTAATACCATATCACCCGAGATTTACCACTAACATGAAGTATGATGCATCACGAAAATACAGTCTTGATGGGATAAGTAAAAGCATTCCAAAGTTATTACCACTGAAGATTTTTAAAATGGCACTTCGGCATTTGGTCCAAACTGGCTTTTGCTGGAAGGGGTTAATATGATGTGTGAGCATCGGTTAAACAATAAAATCATGTTATATTAACTACTGATTGTACAACAGATGATCTTATTCCACATTGTGCGTCCCCCATTAGAACATACTGTATTATCACGTTCACCACTTATTACTGCTCCATATTAACTGTTTACACCATAGACAACTATACCAATAATTATACTTTCCTGGCATAAGTTATTGGATATACATTGGTGCAGATACTCCTGGACATGTAAATATATTTTTGATACTGCCTTAAAACAGGTATTCACAGGCAGCACAGCGCTTTAGAAAAGTGATAGATTTATGTATTACAGATGCAATGGGTATGTGTGCGTATGTTTGTGTAATGTGTATACAAGTGTAATGGGTATATATTGCATTAGCGTTGAGTGAATCGAAGCATCCAAGGTGGAATTTGATCCGAAGCAACAAATCCAAACTTCCTGGTGCTTCATGGGAACAAATGGATTTTTTTTCTTCCTGAAATGGTGGCTACACATGTTACAAAGTGAAAGTAAGAAGCCCAGGAATGCTTGATCACCCATAAGGCCATGCAGCTAGCCAGTCCCTGTGAAGTCATAGCCCTTTAAAAGCCTCATTCCACGTGGTCTCCATCATTTTACAGTTAAGTGAGCATAGGGACAGACGTAGCAAGCGCTAGGAACTGTGTTGCTAAAAGCCTTCAATTGTGGAAGATTGTAACATAGTAACATAGTTTATAAGGCTGAAAAAATACATCTGTCCATCAAGTTCAGTCTGTTATCCTCCAAGTTGATCCAAAGAAAGGTAAAAAAAAAAAAAAAAAGCCTGTGAGGTAGAAGCCAATTTTCCTTCATTTAGGGAAAAAAATTCCTTCCCGATTGGATAGGGAGACTGCAGGGACAGTGTAGGGAGACTTTGTATACACTACAGAGAGAGCATAGGGAGAGTGCAGGGACAGTGCAGTGATGAATTTAAGTGCCCCCCTTGGTTAATAAATAAGCAATTGAATTTCAACTTGCATCTCAAATTGGGGTGATTAAGCTAATAAGTCTAATACTACCTCTATTGGGGTGTCCACATTGTTTTATAGATAAGCAATTCTGTTACGCCTTGAATCTCAAATTGGGGTGAATATGCTGTCTTGTACCACTACTATTTGCTTGTCCTCCTTGGTTACTAGATAAGTAATTCTATTATGCCTTGCATCCCAAATAGGTTGAAAAAGCAGTCTACGGCTATTCTGATGTCCACATTGTTTTATAAATAAGTAATAGCAACCGATTAGAAGCGCAGAGTCTCACTGCGATATTAGTATCCACACACCAGCACAGAGACTAGGACCTCAGTAATTGCTCTTCATCCTTAGTGGAGTTCACTGTAACATTGGAACATCACAGTATTACATAACATTGTGTGGTTTCCATTCCAATCTGTGTTCTCTTTCTTCTAGTATTGGTAGAGACAGAGTGCTTCTTTAGGAGTATACTCACCTTTTTACTCCACCCACTCTGTAATGCTCTCATATCATCAGCGTACGGTTTTGGGATAATCCAGATAGCTAGAGTGTTTCGCTGTCCTACACATTATCTGCCTATCCTCACCCAGCTAACCTGGATTGTTGGAACCCCTCCTTTAAAAAAAAAAAATACTTAGAAATAAAGCTATTTGTTATTTTACTTAATATGCCTACTGAAGAAACCAGACACCTGCAGCAGGACATGGAGCAGAACCTAGACCTGCAGGTGGTGGCATCTTGGACTGCACCCTGTCATCCCAGATCCAAGATCCTCTGGACTACTGGGCAGCCAGACTTGAATTGTGGTCGCAACTGGCCAAGTTTGCCCTGTCTGATGCATCATACTAGATAATTCTGTCAGTAATGTTCTGACTGCAGTGTGCTGCCACACCAAAACATTGTGAAAAATGGCCCATTACTCCTGGCCACATACTTCACTATTCTATACAGCCACCCGCCTGATGTCACACACCTGCTGTCATCATCTCCTACTGCCACCGTCTTGTGCTGTTACTGCCACTTCTGTTTCCCCCTCCCCACTCTGACAGGGTCACTATGTTGACTGCTCATGCTGTTGCCACCCTCCCCACTCTGTGACTGGGCCACTACGATGACTCCTCTCGCTGTTGCTAACCTCACCCTCAGGATGTGATCATGATTTGAAGCTAAAAGCAGGAGTGGGTCAAGAACGCAGAAGACGTGCAAATATTCCCTCAGATGTCATCTCTGTTTGGCCCCACTCCTGTTTTTGCCTTATCAGTACTGATCAAATACTGACTGCTAGATAAAGGCCATTAAAGTCCTGCATGTAGGACTTCTTTATCATCTGAGTAAAACCAATGTCAGATGCACATGGCCCAAACTTATGCAAATGAACATGAGGCCTCTATCCCACAGTCAGTATTTTGCATCAGGATTTGATCATGATTTGGAAGTCAAAAGCAGGAGTGGGTCCAAATATTTCCTTTACATGTCATCTCTGTTTTGGACCCACTCCTGTTTTTGCCTTACCAATACTGATCATTTACTGAACAAATACGGAGCATGTGATGGAGGATGCTCTGTTTTTTGTTAGGTTGTTCTTCTGAAGGATCAGAAGGAAAAAATAAACTGATTCTTCAACACAAACTTACTAATGACACTATCTCCACCGCCATGGGGCCACTACTTGTATCCGTGTGTAACACACCAGGTTCTCAAGCAATCTATGTGGAAACATGAGACGGTATAAAATGAGACCGCTGTACAATAGAATCTTGGGCCACTATGCGGTTAAGTACATTATACCTGACGTAAACATTGATCTGTAAGGCCGAGTTCACACTTCAGTTATTTGCTCAGTTAATTTCAGCAGTTATTGTGTGGTTAGCCAAAATCAGGAGCCAACCCTACTCTCAAATAAGGTATCATGAAAAGATCTGCACCTGTTCTGTTTTGGACCTGTAACTGACCAAATAAGTGAAGTGTGAGCTGAGCCTAATAGTGACACACTCACACACAATAAGCACATCCATATTCTGTATGTGATCTTCCTGTCATAGTCATGCACAGTAAGGGCTTTTTCTCATGAGCGGATGCCGTGCGGGTAATTCGCTGTGTGAAAGAGTGTAAAGCCCCATTCCGGACAGCAGAGACATGGAGCATTAACATGATTGATAATGCTCTGTGACCTTTTTAACACCAAAATCACAGTGAGATAAAGTTGTCACTGTGATTTTGTAGTAAAAAGGTCACAGAGAGGCACTGAGCATCATTAATCAGTCTCTGCTCTCCGGAACGGGGCTTGACACTCTTTCATGCAGCAGATTACCCGCATGGCATCCGCTCGTGTGAAAGATTCCTAGGTGTTTCACTACCAGAACAGACTAGATATTCATGTTGTTGCTATGCACAGTGATGTACACCGACATACACTCTCCCTGCAGGCCGGGATATAGCTGATTTAACACGCTTCGTGATGAATTAGTTTGGAACTAAACTAATTTTTTTTTCAGACATTTTGGCAAAGTGTCTGAATCAAATTTTTGAGAAATTTGCTCATCTCTAGTATTGCATGTATAACGTGGATACAACTATATATCTTAAAGGATCAATACCAGATTGGCGAGATCCGACTCCTGGCACCCCCACCGATCAGCTGTCTGAAGAGAATGCAGTACTCGTACAAGCGCTGCCTTCTCTTTATTGTCTCCCTGCTCACTGTCGCAACTGCAGCGGTGAGCAGGTGTAATTACAACTTAGCTGTCCCCATGGGATGGCTCCTTTCTATTCCCTTGAACAGATTCAATATTGAACAGATCTTATTACTTAGATCCGATATTGATGACCTATATTGAGGATAGGTCATCAATATAAAAAAAAGCAGACAACCCCTTTAAATGCCACTGTATGGTATCTGAAGAGACATCTGTTCTGTGGATACATCCTGAGCTTATATGTTAAAGACCATAAATATGATATGAACAGAGCATTATATGTACAGTACATGCCGATATTATTTATACGTATGTGGTATATGTGCAGTAATATATTTATTACATGTGTGAGATAGATAGAAGGAGGGCTTTCAGTATGAGTTTCTCTGGTGGGCCCAGTGTATCCCAGTCTGACACTGGTTATATTTGTTCCAAAGCCATGACTTCTTTGTATATGACCACACTGCTCCTCTCCTCTGGTGTGTTCTGTAGCCTCAGTGCATGTAGCCATCAGTGTGTTAGAGATGGACACCACCTAGTAGCCCTGACTCACAGATTCCTTCATGATTCCTCACTGAGCATTTCACTAGAAAAGAGAGGTGATAAACACACTGAAATGTGAACCTATGAAGATGCTTCAGCACAAGAGTGGAAAATATAAGTGAACATGCAGCGTACCAGGCCGCAGCGGCATATATGTGAGTGTTGTAGTGTTGTCACAGTGATGATGGTGCCGGTGGATATATTACTCACAGTTTGGTGACTATGGCTCCCTGGGCTGGCGTGCAGGTGTGTGGAAGGGGGACACCAATTCCTTTGGGGCACTCTCTGGTTTTCAGGAGCTCTGCCGGATGGTAAGGTGAGGTGCCCTTGGTGGTATTGTATTAGGGTGTCAGTCGGCAGGGTTCCTGGTGATTTACATGATGCCAGCACCTTGCGGTGCAAAATAAAGATGATGGAATAAAGAGGAGGCAGCTTTTATCCAAAACAGTTGAACTTTACTTTTGCCTTGGAGTAAATCCTTCTTAAAGTGCAGTTTACAGTTGCTTCACTTGGCAATCAATATCAGTAAAGATGCTGCAAGAATTCCCTCTTTAGGCTGGTTGTTCAGTGGTGATCTCAATATAGGTATTTCTCTTCTTGTAATCAAATAAAGCAATTCCCTTAGTTTCTGGTTCCTTCAATCCCACCTAAACTAGTCCTGGCTCTGGATATTATTCAGTAAATAATTCTATTTCAATTCAGCAACCCACAGGGCGATATCCCTGGATGGCAGGCATCACATCATCTGCTCCATTTTTTCTGGGTGCATTAAGTTAAATAATTCCACAATTCCCGGAGGGACAAATGTGGGCAAAAATACAACTTGACGTCAGAAGTTGTAAGGATTGTGTTTAGGCGCCGGAGGCTACTCCTATGACACATGGGCTGGCAAAGTCCACTAAACCTAGAATAGGCATTTACCTTCACCAGGCTTGCATTATCCAGTTTGGCTCAGGTACTAGGTGCTTAGACTTGGTAAGGGCCAAAAGATATCTGACTTGGCCAGAGCCAGGCTGACATGGCAGCTTCAGGGTAGTGAGGCATCTTGTTCTCTCCTCTCTCTCCTGCACTAGCTTGAACTCACTCTGATTGAACTGGACTGACCTGGTTCTAAACAGCTACATGGTTATTTATATATAAGGTAATAGCACCACCTAGTGGTGTGATAGTAAAATGACAGCTACCCAGCCCAAGGGCCCATTCACACGACTGTATTTCGTTTCCGTGTCTTTTCCGTTTTTTTTTGCGGACCATATGCAGAACCATTCATTTCAATGGGTCCGCAAAAAAAACGGAAGGTATTCCGTGTGCATTCTGTTTCCGTATGTCCGTTTTTCCGTTCCACAAAAAAATAGAACGTCCTATTATTGTTCGCATCACGGACAAGGATAGGACTGTTCTATTAGGGGCCACCTGTTCCGTTCCACAAAATACAGAATGCAAACAGATGTCATCCGTATTTTTTGCTGATCTGTTTTTGCGGATCCATTTTTTTCATACGGTCGTATGCATGAGGCCTAAAAAGGTTCTTGCAGCATAGATGGATAGATACAATTTCAATGTGACATGGCTAGCATACATAAACAGTTTGCGGTGTCCCTTTCACACAATATATGGGACACTGCAAACAGCCTGGTGACCTAACATCATCATCTACTGGTCCAGGCTCCTGGTCTTCTGTTAGATTGTGATCTGTTCTTCCACCATGATCAGTAAATAATTGAATTTAACTCCACACCTTGAAACTTGTATAAAAATGTTATAAAATATCACTATAAGGTTAAAAAGGGCTTTTGCAAGAATGGGGGGTTTGTCAAACCCCTTCAATTTGCCGCACCTGCAAAGGGAAGATCACTTACCTGCGTCCCGTCACAGGCTCCATGCTCCTCCGCTGGGCTCCAGCGATATCAACATTTATTTTGGCATTGGCATAGCAAATCACAGGCAGCGGGGGCTTCAGGCTCCCCTTGTGACCATTTCTTTGGCTGCTGCAGTGTCAGGCTTCCCTTGCATCATGACAAATGGTCACCTGACACCACCGCCTGTGATTGGCTGTGGCAATGTCAAACTGGATGTTGACATTGCTGGAGCCCAGCGGAGCTGTACAGGCTGGAAGAAGGAGCAGGGGAGCTGGCGCCAGGAAGAAAGCAAAATTAATGGGGGGTTGCCAAAATGCTCCCATTTTTGCACAACTCCTTTAAAGAGGCTCTGTCACTAGTGACAACTTTTAAAATCATACCTTTCATGCAGAGTTCTGCGCACGTCCCCTGTCACGTCCCCTGTCTGTAATCACGCCCCTTTCTGTATTTGATAGACAGCACTAGACTGGTAAGTCTAGCGCTGAACTCTCGCGCATGCGCCCTAAAATTTTCCCGGCGCATGCGCAGTAGCGCTTGCAGTGTCTACACTGCAAGCGCTGTCTTCTCTTCTGCGCACGCGCCGTCACTTCGCTAGTCCTGGGAGTGACGGAGCGTGCGCAGAAGAGAAGACAGCGCTTGCAGTGTAGACACTGCAAGCGCTACTGCGCATGCGCCGGGAAAATTTTAGGGCGCATGCGCGAGAGTTCAGCGCTAGACTTACCAGTCTAGTGCTGTCTATCAAATACAGAAAGGGGCGTGATTACAGACAGGGGACGTGCCTCGGCCCCGGGGGGGGGCGGTGAAGGAGCGGTGCTCCAGAGGAAAGAGGCCGCCCCCCGGTGCTCCGATGGCTCATTTGCATACTTTTTAAAGTTTAAATTTCTACGCGACCGCTGCGCAGAACTCTGCATGAAAGGTATGATTTTAAAAGTTGTCACTAGGCCTTGTAACCTATGTATTTAAATACATAGGTTACAACCTAGTGACAGAGCCTCTTTAAGGTTATATTAAAACTTACTTAAAACTAATATTAGATTTATTTTGGCAGATTATTGTACCGGGAGCTCAGAGGAACATCTGATATATTTAGATATTAAAGAAGAAGATTGTGGTGTCCAAGAAGATACACATGACGAGTATGCCTTTATCTCAGATGTATCCTTAGCCTTTCACAGCAAAGATCTATCAGCTGATGATTTTAAACCGATCCGATCTTCTGATTTATCACTGACTGTTCAGCAAAATAAAAATCACATAAGAAGTGTTCAACATCAAAGAACTCACACAGGAAAGAAGACATTTTCATGCTCAGAATGTGGGAAATGTTTTAACTGGAAATCACATCTTCTTAACCATGAGAGAATTCACACAGGGGAGAAGCCATTTTCTTGTTCAGAATGTGAAAAACGTTTTAACCGCAAATCACATCTTGTTAAACATAAGAAAATTCACACAGGGGAGAAGCCATTTTTATGCTCAGAGTGTGGGAAATGTTTTATAGATCAATCACATCTTGTTATACATAAGAGAATTCACACAGGGGATAAGCTATTTGTATGTTCTGAATGTGGGAAATGTTTTATGGATAAATCACATCTTGTTGTACATCAAAGAATTCACACAGGGGAGAAGCCATTTTCATGCTTAGAATGCAGGAAATGTTTTACAGATAAATCAAATCTTGTTAAACATCAGAGAATTCACACCGGGGAGAAACCATTTTCATGTTCAGAATGTGAAAAACGTTTTAACCGTAAATCACATCTTGTTAAACATAAGAAAATTCACACAGGGGATAGGCTATTTTCATGTTCTGAATGTGGGAAATGTTTTATGGATAAATCACATCTTGTTGTACATGAAAGAACTCACACAGGGGAGAAACCATTTTCATGTTTAGAATGTGGGAAATGTTTTGCAGATAAATCAAATCTTGTTAAGCATCAGAGAATTCACGCAGGGGAGAAGCCATATTAATGTTCAGAATGTGGTAAATGTGTTAACCATAAAACAGATCTTGTTAGACATTGGTGAATTCACACAGGGGAGAAGCCATTTTTAGGTGCAAAATGTGTGGCTTTTTAGGTGTAAAATGTGTAAATGTGTGACTTATTTCTATAACATTAGAAAAGATGTCAGCTCAAATTGCACGTCAGAACTTATACAGGAAAAATATTTTCATGTCCACTATGTGGGAAATGTTTTATCCACAAATCACTTCTTCTTAACTCGTTCGCTACCAGCGTCATACATGTATGGTACTGGAATGATGGGCAAATATGGCGCCCGCTCGCATGTGCAGCAGGCATCATGGCTGGCGGGTCCCCACTGTTTCATCAAAGCCTTCAGATGTTGTGATCAAGTGAGATCATGGCGGTCAAACCGGCTTCTTACTGGCATCCTCTGTGGCCAATGAGGATGCTGGTAATTGATCTCAATGTGCTGGGTCTCACTCAAGAGACCCAGGGAATTGACGCTGCAATTCTTATTTTGGCTAGCTGGTGGCAGACCAACATAAGAAATGAGCAATTCTGAACAATTAATGGATAAAAAAAGTCCATGATTGTTCACAATTAAAAAATAATAGGATTTTGTAGGCTCTAATACAAATATTGCTCAAAATCACAATAAAAAATAAAAAAACCTTTTTAAAAGTTTAAATTACCCTCCTTTCTGTAGAATAAAAAAAAACCCATAAATAAAAAATATTTAATGGGTATCACCGCAACCGAAAACGCCCATACTATTAAAATATAAAAATATTTTTCCAATACGGCAAATGAAATAACGGAAAAAAGGGTCAAAATGGCCATTTTTTGATCGCTTCTCTTACCAAAATATTTTTATAAAACGTGATTAAAAGTCACACACACTCCAAAATGGCATCAATAAAAACTACAGACTGAAATGCAAAAAATGAGCCCTGACACAGCTCAGTTGATATAACTATAAAAATGTTATGGGTGTCAGAATATGGTGATATAAAAAAAAATTTCTCTCAAAGTTTAAATTTATTTTTACACTATTTAGACATAAAAACCTATGCATATACAGGTTAGTTTTGATGCAAACAGAACGCCGCGGGAACCAAACCCATAAAACAGTGAAGGAATTGCGTTTGTTTTTTTTCCAATTCCATCCCAATTTTTTTTCCGGCTTCCCACTACATTGTATCGAATATTAAAAAGGTGGCATTAGAAAGCACATCTTGTCCTGCAATAAATAAGCCCTCGTAGAACTATGTGAATAGAAAAGTTATGGGAAGGGAAGGAAAATTAAAACGAAAAAACAAAAAAAACTCTGGTATCCTAAGGGTTAAACATTAAAGGGAGCCTGTCACCAGGTAACTCATTATTGCACCAGGCACAATGCTTTGTACAGCTAGATCAGTTAAAGGGATTGTCTCACTGTAGCAAGTGGCATTTATCATGTAGAGAAGGTGAATACAAGGCACTTACTAATGTATTGTGATTGTCCATGTTGCCTCCTTTGCTGGCTGGATTCATTTTTCCATCACATTATACACTGCTCGTTTCCATGATTACTACTAGTGTTGAGCGAATCAAAGTTAACAAAAATAGATAACCTATTCTGTTCGCCACTGATTCTAATATAGTGGGAAACAACTGTCTTATTTCACAGTCTGTGGGGAGTCCACACTGACCTTTATTCATTTATTTTACATATACAGTTACTGTACAGTATGTCCAAGAGATGCCTGGGCCCTCCAAATGAACGGGCAGTGGTAAAAATGCTACTGTAGCTGGCACAAGTAGCAGCATAAGGGGGGTAGTAGCAGCCGCTGCAGCAACAGGCCAGAGTTGCCAGTGTCATCCAGCGGTCGTGTAATGACCACCAATACGGCTGTACTGGAATGGTTGACTTGCTCTTCAACACCATCTCAAGTGACATGAGACACACGCAACCAGGAATCCGTGGGTTTCTCTGACACCACACTTATGCCCCAGGAATAACCTCTGTGCCCTCACCTGTCCTGAAACTGCCTCTTTCTTTTGTTGCTCCTTCTGCTCAGGAAGTAATGTATGCTGCCAGCTGTGCTCCACTTTTCAGTGATGACGAGCATATTGAGGACAGTCAGCAGCTTCAGGCCAGCCCAGATTTGGATGAGAGGTCCACTGTGTCTTCCTTTAGGCATTCTCGCGATGATTACAGTTGAATGGGAACATGTGTCACGAGCGGTCAGGGATGACTGGTGAGGGTGACATAAGTGATGACCAGACAGTAGTGGATGATGTAGCTGATCACACGTGGGAGCCAGGTGAAGAGGGGGCATAATCATCATCAGGGGTGAGAGTGGCAGCATACCCGTGAGATAGCAACAGGGTGGAAGCAGTGGGAGATCTGGAGCCAAACACACCTGGGGTAGACATCTGCTATGCAGGAGCCTACCTGTGAGGAAACAACTCATGGGTTCATAGAGGCATCAGCAGGCAATCATCACGGAGTGGTGGGGGTAAAATGCCATACTTGGCAGTGTGGGAATTTTTTATGAAGTTGCTGGAGGATGTTAGCATAGCCGTATGCAGGATTTGTGGGCAGATGGTGAAGTGTGGTCAGGGAGCTAATGTTGGCACCATGGCCCTGTGTCAACACATGGAGCATCTCAATAAAGTGTCCTGGGAAAACCTTAGCACAAATGTAGTGGTTAAAGCCTAACACAGCAACCTCGGTATCTCCTACCTTTTCTCCAGCAGTCAGGGCTCCTCAGCAGAAGGAAGATGTTGTTCCCTCCCTTCATCTATTGCTCCTGATGCTCCTCCTCATCATGTGTTTCCAGCAATCAATTACTGAGGCAATTGCAAAGAGACAACAGTATGCGTCCACCTGGCCAAGTTGCTTGTACTACATTCCCTCCCTTTCCATATTGGGAGCATTGTGAACATTTCAGAGAACTGATGGCTTGTGCCCAGCCAAGGTGGAGAATCCCAAGCCATCATTACTTCTCTAAAAAAAGCTGTACTAGTCCTGTACACATATGTTGAGCAGAAGGTGGGCCAGTCCTCGAGTCTATCATGTCAGTGCTGATGTGTGGAGCTATAACTATGGTCAAGGACAATATATAAGTACTTTACAGCCCATTGGGTCAATGTGGTTCGGGACCAGGCACACCAGCAACTTGCCCAGGTGATGGCAATGCCACCTCCTCGTTGTAATTCTGTGATTCCCACAGCAATGTCCTCCTCATTCTCCACCTTGCCCTCAACCTCCACTGTAGGCACAGTTCAGAGTCATCCTCCAGCATGTCTGCACCTGGTGAGCCTGGATGAACAGAGTCACACCGGAGAGGAACTGCTCTACTTCATCAACCAAGAAATTGAATCTTGGCTGTCTTCTTGGCGACAGAAACCATGGTCACCAATAACATAACATTTTGTCTGTGCTGAGTCAGGGAGGGCTGACCCATGTGCCTTGCCTGAAGTCTTCCACCCAACTGCAAGATGTCTTGAAATGTCAGGGAAACTGTGCATGCATTTCAGCCACTCTTACTGTGCAAAACACGCCCTCTTTGACCTGCAAAGGCAGAACGTGTTCCCCTACATCACCTCATTTGCGACATTTCCACACGTTGGAACTGCATGCTCCACATGTTGGACCGACTGTATTAGCAGAGGAAACATGTGACTGATTTTTTGATGATGCAGACGGACAGGACTACTCCCCAGTGTAACTTTGACAACTGCAGCTCATTCGTGACACCTGTTGCTCTGGCACTTTGAGGATGCCACTTTATTTGTCAGTCGCCAGGACTAGGGGATGAATTATGTCATTCCACTTCTTCACGTACTGGAGGGGATGCTGATAATCCTGATTGGTGAGGGGACAGAAGATGGGGTGCCGATATCTAATGGCCAGCTTAGCCCTGTGAGTCCAAGTGACAGGAAATGAGCTGGGGCAGCATGGGGAGCTGGAGGGTGATGTCGAAAACCAGGCAGGTGACCCTGATAGATTTTGGCAGTATGCAGTTGAAATAAAGGCAGGGAGTCACTACATGTCCCTTGTGCAAATGGCCAGATGCATGCAGAGGGATGACAACTGGCTCTCCACAATGTTAGATCCTTACTACCATCACCTATCCTCACGAAAGTCTGACTGGGGTAAGCCTCTGAGCTTACACTCCACTGCCATTACTGCTGGAGGGGGTAAAGGGCAGGAGCAGCACAAACTCCATCAGCAGCAACTTAAGTCTTGTGTCTCCACTTTTCTTCAGCTGCCTACTGAAGAAACCACCCAGCAGCAGCAGGACATGGACCAAAACCTGAACCAGAAGGTCATAGAATACTTGAACTGCACCCTGTCACCCCAGATCCAAGATCCCCTGGACTACTGGGCAGCCAAACTTGAATTGTGGCTCTAACTGGCTGAGTTTGCCCTGGGCAAGCTTGTTGTTGCCACCTTCGCCACTGTGTTACGGGGCCAGTAGTGTCTTTGTTTGGCCATGTTGACATCACTATTATTTTTTCTTATGATCTCTCAAAATTAAAAAAATAATGGATCCTGCCGTTTGAGCATCCCCAAGGCCTCTATCACAGTCAACATGTTGCTTCAGAATTTGATTATGATTTGAAAGCAGGAGTGGGTCCATCACATTGTATCTCTGTTTTGGACCCAATCCTGTTTTGGCCTTATAAATACTGATTCAAAATACTGACCAAATAGACAATACATTATAAGAATAATTGACCAAATAACTGAAGTGTGAACTGAGCCTAATGCATTCACACGTCCTGTTTTTCTTTCCTGATTCGATCCTGATCCTGATCTGGATCCATTCATTTCAATGGGTCCTGAAAAAATCAGGATCGAATCAGGAAAGAAAAACAGGACGTGTGAATGGAGCCTAATACTGATGCACATTCTATAGCTATCAGAAGTGATTCACAATCATGTGTTTGCACTGCCACAAGATGGATTAAAATAACCTTTTTTTCACCACTACTTTATTGGCACTGCCTCCATATATTTACTTTCTTCCACTATAAAGTCATTTGGACACGGCTCATTCAGGGGCATGCAGCATTTTTTTTTTTTTTGCTTTACTGAAGGCTGCTATATGCTGTTCTTTTGGTTGAAAAGAAGGGATTAGCTAGGAATGTTGGTGGCCTGCACAATGATGCGCACATCTATATATATGACTCGCCTGTTATTCTGACGCACCACAACTGTGCACAATTATGCACACAGAGATACACGCTCCCTGCAGTTTAACTGCAGGCCAGGAAAGACCTGATTTGATGCACTTCGTGCACAGAAGCAGGCTTTGTCCGGCACTGCCAAGTGCAAGATTTAGACACGATACAGCAAAGAAAAGGGAGTTGGAGTGACTGATCAGCACCTCAAGGACAATGGGGGTACAGAATTAGCGCTCAAAGGGGTGAGAGCACTGCTCATGACAGTCACCACAGCTCCACATAAAGAAGACCCAGAAGGTATACCCCAGGAGTAGCTGGTGCTGGAATCTTCACACCTCATGATGGTTGGGTACTTTGATGTAACATGTATGAATCCTGGGACAGGAGGTGTCTTTAAGCACCTAACTGTTCTGCCCGAGTCCAGCTTAGGTAGTGTGAAAAGTAGCTAACTGGAGAGGGAGGGCTGCTTTAGATGGTGATATCTTCTCAATGGTGCAGCCAGAAACATGCAACTGGTCTTGTATGAAAGCTGACAGTCCAGGCTTTAATACAAGACCACAAATGACAGCTAAAGTCCAAAAATAGAGGAGAAATCACTGTTAGAAATCAAGTTGGGAATAATCGCGAGTGAAACCTGTTTTTACTTTAATTTTCAGCTGCATTCACCGCATCCCGATTTCTATCAATGATATCTTTCTCTGTCCTGAACATGTTGCTGTCATTTTGGTATTGTCTGAAATCTTGGAATGTCTGCTTTCAAACAAGATTAATTGCAATAGTTGAAGCAGTCTTTTTTATTCTAAACTTTGGTGACTGACTTGTATCGTAGCTTCCAGATGTGGACTGTAATACTTGACTTTAAGCAATATCTTGCACCCAGTAAGGATGTTCCCTCTGTGGCAGGCATACACTTCTGCTAAATTATTTTTACAGGTTGCTTAATACACCCTTCAACAGTGGGATATGAGAAACTACACAAGTGGTCCAAAGAGTGTGGAGTGTGTGTAGCCACCGAAGGCTTCCCTTGTATACTGTTGCCATAGAGCAGGTATGGCCAATATGCGGCTCTCGAGATTTCGCAAAACTACAATTCCCATGCCCAGACTGCTTACAGCTATCAGCTTACAGCAGGGCATGATGGGAGTTGTACAAGTTTTACAACAGCTGGAGAGCCACAGATTGGCCATCCCTGCCATAGAGTCCATGAAGTCCTTTGTAAGAATAGTCATCTCTACAGGTCTTTCTCTACACCTCTCTTGCATCTAGTCCACTCTAGTCCAGGATGAGCTGGCTCACTGACTTCCCATTTTTGTTCTTCCCTCTCCTAGCCCTTGGCTAGGCTCCAACTTCTAGACTAGCTGAGAATGGCAATAGAATGTTCTACCCTCTGTTATATAGAGAATGACATCAGCACCATCTAGTGGTGGCTAAAAATATGGCTTGTGATTACCATTTGCATACAAAAAGTACAATACCAGTTTACATTACATAAAAATATATTATTTAAACTTCGGACTGGAATGCTGCAATTAGATGCATAAATCAGTGCCACCTTGGCTCCACTTTGCTTTCTATAATATGGAGCAGGAGTCACTGTGACGAGCAGGGATTTCTTCTCTGGCCTCTCAGCCCCATATGTTGGGTGATCCAGAAAGCTAGACACAATGCAGTCTTTTCCCAATATCTGCCTATAGGCAAATGGCAACAATGATGATAATAGGAGTAGTAGTCCCTGAGGTATTTCTGAACACCTTGCATCCTTCCCAGGTGTGCACATTTTTCCAAAATGTAATAGGTGTCCCTGGCTACAAATCATCCACACACATAGCAAGAAATTGTGGAAGGTGTCAGAGTCTACAAACCATCCACATCTCATAATCAGCTCTGTAATTTCCTACCAACGGATACAGATTGTTACATGGTCGGCCAAACTTAAGTGTGAACGGTGCCTTTGACCGTTAATCCTTCCACAATCAGAAAAGTTTCCATATTGGCCATATACAGTGAATACCTTGCTAGCACGCATGGTCTTCTAGGATTCTAGACAGTCTTTGGATATCGGTTCCTCCTTCCCTCAGAAATTCTCTCCTTGTGCATTTGAAGTTCTCTTTCTTTGCTTTCAGCTTTACTAAATCTGAGTTTTTCAATAGCAACATCCAAACAGGTGTCCAACCAGGATCCGAGGCTGCTGCTTCTCACTAGTAGACCCAGAACTGAATGGCTGCTGCCTATCTCCCAGGTTAAGCTACAGCTAACACTTGGCTGATACAATACTAACTAGACAGCTTGTTCCTCAGACAGAAATGCTAGATCCCTCTGCTGAGTCAGAGCATAATTAACTAAACAGTGCCACCTACAGACAGCTTTTCAGAATAAGTATAAGGCATAATACAAAGCATAAACAGATTAAAGGGCATCTATCAGCAGTTTCATACTTATGACACTGGCTGACCTGTTACATATGCACTTAGCAGCTCAAGACATCTGTGTTGGTCCCAAGTTCACATGTGTCTGCATTGCTGAGAAAAATGATGTTCTGATATATGCAAATGAGCCTCTAGGAGCAACGGGGGCATTGCCATTACACCTAAAGGCTCTGTTTTCTCTGCAACTGCTGCGCCCTCTGCACTTTGATTGACAGGACCAGGCAGTGAAAATGTCATCACGTCAGGTCCTGTCAAAGTGGAGAGGGTGTTACAGTAGCAGATAAAGCAGAGCCTCTAGCTGTTACAGCAACACCCCTGTTCCTCCTAGAGCAGGGGTGCACAACCTTTTTGGGTCTGGGGGCCGCACAGTCACATCGCTCAATTTCAAGGGGCCGCAAATAAAAAGTCGATCTGCGCTCATCGGCCTATTACACAGGCCAGTACAAAGTGACTGGGGAGGAATGATCGCTACCACAATCATTCTGCCTTCATTTAGTTATATTAATTATTGGTAGCCCATCCCTGATTACACAGGGAGATGTGCTGCAGACAATCGTACATCTTTCATCCTGATAAAATATACAAATCAACCGCCAAACGAGCAATTCCTTGTTTATCGACTGATCAGCTGCTGATTATACTGGCCAGATATAAGATATGAGCCTTTCCAATAATTGTCCTGGACATCGTGCTGCAGCATAGACCCTGAAACCGAAGAGTTGTACTTACCTGGTCCCCACCGCTCCAGTTCTTCGCACTGCCCCTGCTGTTTACACCTGGCAGTCCATGGACATGGTCATGTCATACACCACTCCAGCCAATGTATGGCTTCAGCGGTGATGTGGCCACAAGCAGCATGTCACTTCTGAAGCCAGTCATTGACTGGAGCCATGCAAGTAACCATGGCCATGCACTGCCAGGTGTAAACAGTGCATGGACCAGAAGATGGAGGCCTCGAAGAGGACCAAAGCGGTGGGGATCAGGTAATTATGAATCTTCTATTTCGGGGCTATGCTGCAGAAACTTGTTAAAAATCATTTTTACCAGAAAAGTGGCGACATTTTCTTCCTGCCTCCTATTCATAAATCAGTGATTTCCTTCACTGTAGAAGACGGCGCTCCCTGATTATTACCGTCTCCTGCCAGTCCAGTTATAGGCGCCCTGCAGTAACCAGTAAGCACTTTACCTTGCTAGTGGGGAGAGCTCTTACTGGTTAACGCTGGAATCACCAGACCTAAAAAGGCCTTAATGACCGTACACCTTTTTGTGATTTAGCCCAAGGGGTGGTTCAAACGGTTGTAACTATCTTATTTGTTTAACTACCAAAATATTTTTGCAACAAATTTTTACGTGACACATAGGGCCTTATCATTTATTTTTTAGTAGTTTTATTTGGGGAAAACTGTACAAAACGTTATTAAAAAGTTACTATAGCTATAGCTGGTCCGTTTTTTTAAAATATAATATGTATAGTTTCACGTGAATGGGCCGGTAATGGTAACGGTTTTGGTTGGTGTGGGTGTTTTTTCTTTTATGTATTTTCTTTTTTCCTTTTTTAACTTAATTTTTTTATATTTCTGCTACATAATATGTCCCCCAAGAGGTCATAAAAAGACCTTGGAGGACAATGTCACTTTTTTAAATTTTGCACTTTTTCCTTTTTATTTTTTTGCTGTTATTTCTATTTTATAAATATTTTATTGTATTTTTTATAATTAGTTTATTACTTATTTTTTAAATATATTTTGCCACATAATATGTCCCACAAGAGGTCATAAAAATACTATTGGAGGACACTTTTCATTTTTATTTTTTCTTTTATTTGTATTTTATTTTTTATTTTTTAATGTTCTTTTTATTTTATTTGTATTTTAATTTTTGGTATTTTTTTTTCTAATTTTCTAATTTTTTTTAAATATATTTTTGCCACTTCTGCCTTCTCCTTGGCTTCCCCGCTCACACTAATAGCTGGGCCCCTCCTGCTACAGTGCAAGAGCAGGAGCTGTCCTCCATCCCTGTGCGGCGCTTGGGGCAGAAACACAGCTGATCACAGGATCATCTGTGTTTCTGCCCAGCAGAACGGGGGCCGCAAACCATGGCTCTGGGGGCCACATGCGGCCCATGGGCCGCAGGTTGTGCACCCCTGTCCTAGAGGCTCATTTGCATATCTTAAAACATAATTTGGTCCTGGTGTTGTGTTTATGTAGTGATCTTGGTTTTGGTGCTGCTTTTGATTTATGGGCTTGGTTCTGGTGTTGTATTTATGTAGTGATCTTGGTTTTGGTGCTGTATTTATATACTATGCTTAGTTCCAGGGTTGTATTTATGTAGTGATCTCGGTTCTGGTGTTGTATTTATGTAGTGATCTTGGTGCTGTATTTATATACTATGCTTAGTTCCAGGGTTGTATTTATGTAGTGATCTTGGTGCTGTATTTATGTAGTGATCTTGGTGCTGTATTTATGTAGTGATCTTGGTGCTGTATTTATGTAGTGATCTTGGTTTTGGTGCTGTATTTATGTAGTGATCTTGGTTCTGGTGCTGTATTTATGTAGTGATCTTGGTTCTGGTGTTGTATTTATGTAGTGATCTTGGTTTTGGTGCTGTATTTATATACTATGCTTAGTTCCAGGGTTGTATTTATGTAGTGATCTTGGTGCTGTATTTATGTAGTGATCTTGGTTCTGGTGCTGTATTTATGTAGTGATCTTGGTTTTGGTGCTGTATTTATGTAGTGATCTTGGTTCTGGTGCTGTATTTATGTAGTGATGTTGGTTCTGTATTTATGTAGTGATGTTGGTTCTGTATTTATGTAGTGATGCTTCGTACACCTGGAAACCTTAATGTGGCCCTGGATACAGACACAGCTCTGCTACATATACACAATAATTACATCAGGTGTAGCATTTAGGATGTTGTAAAACTACAGCTCCCAGCATGCACACTTGCTCTACTCTTCTCAGAACTCCCACAGAACTGAATTAAGCATGCTGAGAATTTTAATTTCACAACAGCTGAAGTGCCGACCCCTGTATTACATCCAGACGTGACATATAAACTCCAGGTCATGCAGCACAGGTCATGTGATCATTGACTCCTCCCACATGTGATCACATGGTCATGATGTCATCACAGGTCCTTTACCTCCTCCAGCAATACAGCCTGGCTCCTCCCACACAGGATCACATGGTCATGACATCATCTCAGGTCCTTTACCCCCCTTTACCACCTACACGTGATCACATGGTCATGACATCATGAAAGGTCCTATAGCCCACTAGTTCCTATAGGTTTTGCTTAGAATGTATGGGCTCCAGAGAGCTTTTGATGAGGTAACAAGGCGAGTCTGAGGTCATTGTGAAAAGTAACATTTAGGTAAGTGTCCTGTGTGTCGGGGCTGTGGGACGTTCTCTCCATGTTCTGTGCGGTCTCCTGTGTGGGTTAGGATTAGGGACAGGTTTACAGTCAGGGAGGTTTTGGTGGAGAACATTAGTTTTAAGAACAATTTGGGGGCGGGGCTACATTCTCTCAGAAGCCCATACATTGTAGGTGCGTACATGTTGTGTACAGCAGGGCAGGTAGGTGTGTAGTCACCAATAGGGATGAGTGGATCAACTTTGGATGGTACATCTGAAGTCCATTTGCTAAAAACGTAATACTGTATGGAGATCCCGTTCCGTACAGTATTAGAATGTATTGGCTCAGATGAGCCAAAGTTATTACTTCACAAAGACGTGTGAGACTTCGTGTAATAACTTTGGGAATTAATTATTACTGTAAAAAACTTTGCTACTGAACTCTGGTTCAGTTCCTAGTGGTACAGTAATAATTAATCCCCGAAGTTATGACACGAAGTATCGCGCGTCTTCGTGAAGTAATAACTACGGCTCATCAGAGCCAATACATTCTAATACTGTACGGAACGGGTTCTCTGTACAGTATTAGAACTATATATAAGTTTTTTATTATAGTTTTTAGCAAATTGACTTTAGATGTACCACCTGAAGTCGATTCGTTCATCCCTAGTCACCGCCATTGTCTGTCAGGATTACTGGGGCAGAGGTGTCATTAACCCCTTCACTACCAGCTCTCTGCTCTAGAGTTACCGTCTGGTCACTATTCACATCAGGAGGCGGTTAAAGGGGGTTCTCTGAGCACAAACCTCCTGGGAGTATTATCTCTATGGTGTACGGCGGGATGACTTTTATTCTGTAGCTGTTATCTATGTGCTATATGACGGAATTATTTCTATACTGTGTGACTGACGCAGCAGAAGTGGAATATGTGTTCTTTCAGTGAATAAACCACATATATCCTGTTCATTCCCGATCTAGGAAGCACAGGGAACTCAGTGTACACCTGTATACGTGGATTATGTGTTCATTCCATGTCAAAGGAAACCTCTTACACGTGAGCGTGTCCCTTGTGGAAATCCCACTCCATGTGAGAGAGTGTGTGTGCAATTTGGACTACAGAAGTTCATAGCATTATCATGACTGATAATACTCTGTGCCTCTGCCTGACAGCTTTATGTGACGGAATCATACTGACAGCTTTATGTGACGGAATCATACTGACAGTTTTATGTGACAGAATCATACTGACAGCTTTATTTAAAGGAATCGTACTGAAGTCTTTATGTAACAGAACCGTACTGAGTTCAGTATAAACCTATACAGTGCTCCAGACTAAAAAAAATATCAAGGAATTAAAACATACATATATAAAAAAAAATATATATTAAGTGTCTGCTTACAATCACAGTCCCCCTGTTTGATTCAATAGCGGAGCTCTCGCATTGAATCTAGAATATTTTGCGGTATTATATTTATGGAATGTCCTTTTTGTAGTTCCTAAAGATGTTTGCAATATAACCACTTATTATTTTTATCGTGGAATGATCATATGACAGTCTCAACTGGATCGCTTTTGTAGTTCAGTGTAATTGGCTAGCGCCGCTTACCACTAGCACTGTATACTAGTTCAGCGCTTTGCGCTTCTTACCCTGCCACATCTCCGGTTGTAGATAAAATCTATCCGCAAGTGTGGCGGTAGAGATCCTGTATATCTTGTTCGGTGGGTTCCGGTGTCCGGGGATGCTGATGTACTAGTTGCGCACTGATCACCCAGCACATGCACCCTGCATGCTCACAGACGCTGACTCCCGCTGTGCCCGAACTCCACGTGGGCTCACCGCTTATCCTTTCGTTCACACAGAATAGTACAGTGCTCTTTGTGGTGGGTAAGTTAGAAAATAGGGAAGAAAAAAGAAAACGCAAAACCGAAAAAACCTCCGGTATCCAAAGGGTTAAAAGGGTTATCCTAGTTATATATGTTGATGACCTATCCTCAGGATAGGTCATCAATATCAGATCGGCAGGGGTCCGACACCCAGGACCACCGCCAATCAGCTGTTTGAAGAGGAGGAGCGCGCTGTATCAGCGCTGCCTCCTCGTCACTGTTTACATGCTGGCCATAACAGGGGTAGTGGTGAGCAGGTGTAATTACACCTCACCGTTCCTATACAAGTCTATGGCTTGTTCCTATACAAATCTATGGGAGCAATCCTTCCCATTGAAATGAATGGGGCGGTGAGATGTAATTACACCTGCTCACCACTACCCCTGTTATGGCTAGAATATAAACAGTGAAGAGGAGGCAGCGGTGGTACGGTGTGCGCCTCCTCTTCAAACAGCTGATGTTGGTGCCAGGTGTCGTACCGCCGCCGATCTGATATTGATGACCTATCCTGAGGATAATAAATATAACTTGAAAAACCCCTTTAATTGAGAGAACTCAGAGCCCCCTTTCCCATGATCAGAATAGGCCCAAAAAAAGGGCGCACTTCCATAAATAGGTTGTAGAAAAGTTGCAAAAATTAGAAAACTTCTGAATTAGTCTAAAAAGAAAAAAAAAGATCAAAATGGCCAGATGAGGCGCAAAAGCTTCAAAAACAAGCGCATAGATCTGATTGTCTGGAAGCGTGGAGACAAGCTTCATTACATCACCTGACATTTCAAGTTCAGATCTGTCTTGTCTTCCATCAATGCTGCCTTGGAACACATCAAAGTCACAGAGGACGCCAGAGGTGGGGATTTTCTCGCATATATACTGAGTTTTTTTACCACCAGAAAGCATTTCTCTCTAAAGGAAGCTAGCCATGGTCTGAGTTTCTAGAGTTTGTCTTTCTTTTGTGCCTCTGACACTGCGTTCGTCCCCTGGACCTGCATCTTCATTCGCCTTCTCGTCACTTGATTCGCTGGTGTCTGATTCCATTTCAAAGTCACTCTCTCCGGTTTGGACAGCTTTAATCACGTCTTTCACAGTGTAAGCACGGTTCCTTGCTCGTAGCATTCTGGAATGAAAATAATAGGGGGAATAGTTAGAGAATGCTGAAGTCTGGCCGGCGGCGTACGCCCGTGTTTGGGTAGCCAGCAAGTTTCCTGGAGCGTTGGTGTGACATCACACTCTACTGTACGGAAGGCTTCAAGGACCAAAAAATTTGATGTGTTTCGTCAGGGATGATCATCTCTGCCATATCTGACTACTATCCTTACCCAACGTTGTAAAACTACAACAAAGACAGAACAAGCTGAAGATCTAAGTTGGTTCATGCGTTCAACAATAATTTAGTAATTACATGTTCTAGACATTCTAATAATCACAAAAACAAAATAATTCAGGGATTTTACTTACCTCAGTGTAGAGATATCCACTTCAGTGAAGGAGGGAGATGTGCATCCAGGAAAGTTATGACTTCATGGCCTGATGGTGAGACCTATTTACACATTTACCATCCAATGGCATTGCAAGGCTAAACAGTAAGACCTAATGACTATGTAACCATGGTCTTACAAGAAAAAAAATAATTTGCGGGTTTGTTTTTGGTACAGCTAAAAGTGATGTTGCAACAGTGGGCCTTACAGGGTTAAACCTTCAGTTTCCAACTGATAGGACTAGGGCAGTCTGAGCTCTAGATCTATGAAGTGATCTACCAGATTCCAGCTTTATACAGGGATTACCACTGTGACCTATAACTGTCTATAGTGGTAATATGAAGGTGTGACATGCTTTTGACCTGAAACATGGAGGATCTGCCTTGATACACTTTATTATCTCCTCCAGTGTTTCCTCTTCTTATCTCCAGTAATTGTATTTTACATGGAATTTTCTATGATTATACATCGTCTCATCTTCTTTCCATTCAGGTTCCTACAATATATAGGATCCGCTCAGTGGATATCTCCTATATAAGATCCTTCTCCTGACTGACCCATCAAGGATGGATAGGGATGGGGACAAGATGGCAGAGAGTATAATAAATCTCACCCTAGAGATCCTCCTCCGGCTTACTGGAGAGGTGAGAGATTCTGATGATGTCACATTACATCATCTTCTCTATGTTACTAACAGATGGACATGACTGGAGATGTATGGAGTGATATTTATTACTGTGTCTCTCCATAATCAGGAATACACAGTAGTGAAGAAGACCTCTAGTGAGCGCTGTCAGGCCCCGGTATCTGAAGAAAGGGTAGGAATCCTGAGCCCAATATCCAGGACGACACCTCACATCCCGATACATGATAAAGTCATTCAAGAGAAGATTCTAGAGCTCACCAACAAGATCATTGAGCTGCTGACTGGAGAGGTGACATCACTGGGAATGCTGGGACATTATACAGTAACACTATGAAGGGATCTGGGTGATGACTGTATCATTGTTGTCAGGTTCCTATAAGGTGTCAGGATGTCGCCGTCTATTTCTCCACCGAGGAGAGGGAGTATTTAGAAGGACACAAAGATCTGTACAATGATGACATTTTCATGGAGGATCACCAGCCCCTCACATCATCAGGTAATAAACATGACTAAATACACATGTCGTCCCATTATTTATACGTAAGGAATGAATTCAGTCACTGTATGTTTTTCCTACAGTTAAAGAAGAGAGAAGAACACCAGAGAGATGTCCCAGTCCTCTTCTTCTACAGGATGAGAGATGCCCCAGTCCTCTTCTACAGGATGAGAGATGTCCCAGTCCTCTTCTTCTACAGGATGAGAGATGTCCCAGTCCTCTTCTTCTACAGGATGGTTCAGAAGAACTTCATAATGTCCCACAGGATGATCAGGTAGATGGAGATAAGGTCTCATGAAAGGTTCCTTATGATCTGTAGAAGGGATGTAAAGATCTTGAATTTAGTCTTGTTTTATTCTTGTTATTAATACTAATAATTATTAATAGTATTAATGAGCCCCACTTGTAGCTCAGGGTCACTAGGACTTGTTTCCCTAGTATTCCCTACCTTTCCCTGTATAAACACACTTTCTGTTTCCTATCACTTTGCACAGTGATTCAGTGTAAAATAATAAATGTATTGTCTAACAAAATAACCCCACACAATTACCTACAGTAATTACCTACACTTATTGTACACAATATACTTTACAATAAATGGTAGATTTACCTAGTAAATTACTATTCGATCTATCTATACATTCTATCTAGCTACAAATTTAATCTATCTACAGTATTTCATATCTATATACATATACACAAAGACAATTAGGTTGTAAATGTCTTGTAACACTTTCCTGTACAGGCATGATTACAGCTGACCACAGACATTACACGGTCATGGTTAGAATAAGGAACCAACAGATGGAATCTATGGTTGTCGTTATAACTAATGATCTTTTCTGGTCATCTAAAATGTTCCACAAGACTTCTCCATCAGTCTGCTGACCTTTACTATATTTGTTTCACAGCTTTTGAACATTATTAAGACTGAAGATACATATGTGAGGGGTGATGAGCAGATCATAGAGGACATTCCCACAGATAACCACCCAGGTGAGTAGTAACCACTACATAAAGCAGAGAAGACTCACAGATTCTACTCCCTCACTGGTTACTGATTACTCATTGTATAGTCAGTAGTGGGGGCAGTTTGGGGGTCACATATTGTACTTTCTGACAGGTTTTCCTTTACTAGCACACAATTGTTACTGATACCAGGTGTCCACAGTATTGATCAGAAGGTTTGAACGTCTATGAACTCTTACATTAGTACTTAGAGGAGTTACTTACACTTCTGAATTTTATGGATTTGGACAGCCTTATGGCAGAGCCACCGCGAGGGCAGACTGAGCAGCTGAAATAAAGAGGGCCCCCACTAAGTATTACAGCTGCCTGTCCATCAATAAAGATATCACAATGTCTGGGAGTAAGGGTAATTATAGGAAGAAATATCTCCAGTGTTCTGCTCACCCCCTTCTACTAAAGACTTCGGTGTTATCCCCCACCCTTCTCCAGGGCTCTGACCAATCTACTTATATGATGGAGGCTGTCTAATGGTCCGCTTGTAGATGCTTCAGGGAGCACATCAGTGAGGATAGTCATGGTTTGACATGGCAACTAATAGGATTATTGTATGTGCAGAGTGGTTTCTATAGGCGAGCTCTTCTATATTTGCCTTACGTTATCGAGATCCTGGACATGAGTTCTAAACTCACTGTGCCCTAGGTTCTTCATCCAAACAGGAAGGAGTATGGATTACATAGAATAGTCCAAAAACCTTCCATAAAAACTTAACTGTTATTATTTTGATAAAAAAATATTTTATAACGGTTTTTATGTATTACAAATAAAGCGCAGCCATTTGTACAATACAGTATGGCTGACACCGATCTCACCACACGGCTGCTGCCAATCACAAATGACAAAAGAAAGACACATAACTTATAAGATGTATTGGTAACTATGATTTAAAAAAAAGCGGAGACTATGCATCAGGTTTTACCAAAACAGTGGCTATATTATCAGCAGATAACACCGAGTCCAACAATTACAGCCGTGTGCAAATTAACCCCTTAATGACCAATGACGTACTGTGTACGTCATGATGTGGTGTTAATAAACGCATCATGACGTGCACAGTATGTCATGAGATCCAAGTGTCACCGCAAGTACACTTGCAGTGACACTTGCATGCAAACGGGTGTCACGGACAGCAGAGCTGTCCGGGCACCCAGCAGGGGACCAATCACAGTGGTCCCTGCCTTAGAATCCCTGCGATTGGTCAGTCAGATTTGACTGACCAGTTGCAGTATTCAGCAGCGCAGCTCCGATCTCTCCGATGTTTTTTTATTTCAGGATGGCCAAGTGGAGCGGGACCTCCCCCTTCCCTCCATGCCCCCACAATTTTTCAGGATGGCGAGCGGGTAGTAGATTGTCAGCTGTAACATACAGCTGACAATCTACTGTAACGGCCGTCATCGGTGCTGGCAGTGATGTCGGCCGCTTAACCCCTTCCATGCCGCGGTCTGTAGGGACCACGGCATGGAAGGGGTTAACAGGGAGGAAGCTCCCTCCCCCATCGGGCGATGCGTTGCTCTGGCAGCGTCCGATGGTGTGGCCAGAACAGAGGGAGGGAGCTCCCTCCCATTGGGACGCTGATCTGCTGTGGCAGCGTCCCGATAGTTACCATGGCAACTGGATGCCTTCACAGGCATTAGGCTTGCCATGGTATATCAAGCCTGACCAGGCTCCTGCTAAAGGTAGGAGCCTGATCAGGCTTAGTGTAAAGGAAAAATACACTGCAGTACACTATATAGTGTACTGCAGTGTATTATAGAGATATCAGATCCACTGGATCTTCAAGAACCAAGTGGGTCTGAGTCAAAAAAGTGTAAAAAAAAAATGAAAAAAGTAAAAAAAAAAAAAAATCTTTTTTTTCCATATACGAACATTTATAATTGGATAAAAATAAAATAAAATACCCTAAACATATTTGGTATTGCAGCGTCCATAACAACCAGCTCTACAAAAATCTCACATGGCCTAACCCCTCAGGTAAAAAAAACAGTGTCAAAAAAGCCATTTTTTGTCCTTACATCACAAAAAGTGTAATACCAAGCGATCAAAAAGGTGTATGCCCCCCAAAATAGTACCAATCAAACCGTCATCTCATCCCGCAAAAAATTAGCCCGTACCTGAGACAATCGCCCCCAAAAAATAAAATAAAATACAGCTCTCAGACTATGGAGATACTAAAACATGATTTTTTTGTTTCAAAAATAATAATATTGTGTAAAACGTAAATAAATAAAAAGTATACATATTAGGTATTGCCACGTCCATAACAACCTGTTCTACAATAATCTCACATGACCTAACCCCTCAGGTGAATGCAGTAAAAATAAAAAAATAAAAACGGTGTCAAAATTACCAATTTTTGGGTCACCTTGCCCCAAAAAGTGTAATAATGAATGATCAAAAAATCATATACATAGTAACATAGTTTATAAGGCCGAAAAAAGACACCTGTCTATCCAGTTCGGCCTGTTTTCCTCCAAGTTGATCCAGAGGAAGGCAAAAAACCCCTGTGAGGTAGAAGCCAATTTTCCCCACTTTAGGGAAAAAAAATTCCTTCCCGACTCCAATCAGGCATCAGAATAACTCCCTGAATCAATGACCCCTCTCTAGTAACTATAACCTGTAATATTATTACATTCCAGAAATACTTCCAGGCCCCTCTTGAACTCTTTTAGTGAACTTACCATCACCACCTCCTCAGGCAGAGAGTTCCATAGTCTCACTGCTCTTACCGTAAAGAATCCTCTTCTATGTTTGTGTAGCTGTACCCAAAAATGGTACCAATAAAAATGTCAACTCTTCCTGCAAAAAATGAGCCCCTGCACAAGACGATTGGAAGAAAAATAAAAAAGATATGGCGTTCAGAAAATGGAGACACAAAAACATTTTTTTTCTCAAAAATGCTTTATTATGTAAAACTGAAACAAACAAACTAGACATATTTGATATCATCGTGTCCATCACAACCTGCTCTATAAAAATACCACATGATCTAACCTGTCAGATGAACATTATAAAAAACAAAAAATAAATACAGTGCGAAAACATCCATTCTTCGGTTACCTTGCCTCCCAAAAAAAATAATATAGAGCGATTAAAATTTCTCAAAATAGTACCAATAAAACTATCATCTTATCCCGTAGTTTCCAAAATTTGGTCACTTTTTGATTGTTTGTACTATAGGGTGCATCTGGGGGGCTTCAAATGGGACATGGTGTCTAAAAACCAGTCCAGCAAAATCTGCCTTCCAAAAACCATACGGCGCTCCTTTCCTTCTGTGCCCTGCCATGCGCCCATACAGCAGTTTACCACCACATGTGGGGTGTTTCTGTAAACCGCAGAATCAGCGTAATAAATATTGAGTTAGATGTGTTAAAGAAAAAAATGGACTAAAATGGAAAATCTGCCAAAAAAGTGTGAGATTTAGAAATTTCATCTCCATTTTACTTTAATTCTTGTGGAATAACTAAAGGGTTAACAAAGTTTATAAAATCAGTGTTAAGTAACTTGAGGGGTGTAGTTTCCAAAATGGGATAATTTGGGGGGGGGGGGTTCTACTATGTAAACCCCACACAGTGACTTCAGACCTGAACTGGTCCTCAAAAAGTGTGTTTTGGAAGTTTTCTTAAAAATTTTAAGAATTGCCTCTAAACTTCTAAGCCTTCTAATTTCCCAAAAAAATAAAATGACATTTACAAAATGATGCCAACATAAAGTAGACATATGAGGAATGTTAAATAATAAATATTTTATGAGGTATCACTTTCAGTTTTAAAAGCAAAGAAATTGAAATTTAGAAAATTGTGAATTTTTCAAAATTTTTGGTAAATTTGGGATTTTTTTCATAAATAAAGGTGACATATATTGACTGAAATTTATGACTTTCATGAAGTACAATGTGTCACAAGAAAATCTCATAATGGCTTGGATAAGTAAAAGTGTTCCAAAGTTATTACCACATAGAGTGATACATGTGAGATTTTCAAAAATAAGCCTGGTCACGAAGGTGCAAAATGGCCCGGTCATTAAGGGTTTAATTGGGACATGAAAGTGAATGTTGTTGACTCTCATTGAGATGGGCATTGTATTTTCCAAGCTTTTTACCTTTTTGTGTAGAGATGGATATCACTCCCTGAAAGTGCTAAAAATGATCAGTTTGAAAGAAAATATTGAGATGATAATCTCTGGAACTCACAAAAGTATTTGGTGTCGGGAAATAGTGTTTTCAAGAATTGTGAAACTGAATCCAACTGAAATTTTCTAGAAAGAATGCTATAGAAGAAACCAGAAAACTACTCCATGAGATGTTGCTCTAATATAGAGCATAAGCATCATCGGCCCTCAAAAGGCAAGCAGGTATATCAGGCATCACATGTGGTCGATGTCCATGCCTCATGCAACGTGGCTACAGTGTTAGACAACCTGCCAGGAAGCAACTTTTAGTTTCTTCTTTAAGAAAAATCACTTGTCATGGGCAAAGAAACGTCAAGAATGATCTGTGAAAGAGTCGAAAGGTGATTTTTTTTTTTCACGTTTTTTTTCTGACAAAACTCGCTTTGAAGTTAAAGGGCTACTGGCATTACACTGATTGGATGGCCGGGAGTGCGTCATCAGGTGCTATATAGCACCCGGTGACGTGACCGGCTCATACCGAGCCAGGGAGAGCTGCTGCAAGGAGGGACAGATAGTGTAGGGATAGAAAATCGTTAGGCAGGGCTAGTTTTTCTGTTCAAAAGACCCAAAAGCCCTTTTAAGGGCTATTCTATCTTGCTGCAATACATATTTTTTAAGGGGTTTGAAATTGCGCTAGGTGTCCTGACATTAACGCCACCTGTGCAGCTGGTGCATGGCGTATTACTCTCTGTATACTATATACCTGACATCCATTGCTATTATTTCTGCTGATAATTAAGGTCGCAGTACCTTTTTTTTTTTTAAACTGTGTATTTTATTGGTACAACATAAGTACACTTTTTCCAATATAATGGAATAATACAATGAAAAAGGAGGTCATAGAGTGTATATATGAAAAACACATCATTCAGCATTGCAGAAGCATGTGAAAGAAGCGAGATAATCTAAATAGGAAAAGAGGTGGTAACGCCCATGTGAAATCAGAGGATCTAAGAGTATGAGGGATGTGCATCCCATGGCAGCCAAATCGTGTTAAATTTATCTAATGTATTATTAAGAGACGCTGTGAGGTAATATAAACACCTAATGTCTCGAATTCTAGACATTAGGTTTAGAGCAGGGGTGCACAACCTGCGGCCCGGGGGCCAAATGCAGCCCTCGATACCATTCTATGCGGCCCCCAACCATATGGTGACAAACATGTATGTCTATGTATTGTGGCTGCTCACGTGTATCTTTCATGTATTCTCCCATTAGATGATAATCCTGGAGGTGTAACTAGTCATTTATGATATATACAGTAAGTTCAATATGTCATAAATACAATATTTCAGTTGGTAATACCCCTTTAAGTTTTATTTTCGGCCCTTGGGATTGGTTCAGTGTGACAATGTGGCACCCAACCAGAAAAGGTTGTGCACCTCTGGTTTAGAGGGAGGATTTGTTTGCTTCCAAGATTTGGCAATCAACGACTTGGCCACCGTGCAGAGGAGCAGGAACAGCCTGGAGGAGTGCCTATTCATTCTCGGGGGTGGGAGGTTGAGCAGGTAAGTCTTTGGATCTAGGGCCACCGACGTCAAAAGGAGAGATTGGACCACTTCTCTAACCTCCTCCCAAAATGGGATGATCCAGGGGCATGTCCAGAATATATCATATAGGGTGCCAACTTCTCTTTGACAACGCCAGCAGGCAGATGGAATGGCTGGGTTCAGGGAGTGTAGGAGGGCCGGGGTATGATACCAGCGCATGAGCAGTTTAAATTGTGTTTCTTTGTAAGTAGTACAAATAGAGGATTGTGATGCTCTGTTCCAAATGATCTGCCAGGCTGAGTGAGAGAGAGGGGAACCAATATCAGCTGACCATTTGTCCATATATTTGTGATGAGGGGGATCTCCCTCTGCTGAGGTGGACAGGAGGTGATAAATTGTGGAGATTAATCCTCTCGTGTCAGTACCCAAGCGGCAAAGGCGCTTAAACTTAGTCGAGACTTGGAGTGTCCCAAAGATAGAGCATACATAGTGGCGGATCTGAAGGTAGTGGAAGCACTCCGCCTGCAGCAATTTGTTATGTTCCTGTAGTTGGGATTTGAATGTCAAGGTAGAAGCGTCCACAGCGTCTGCTATGCGAAAGAGACCCAACGACGACCAGACGCGAACCATGGGAGCAGTTAGACTAGCGGAGATAGCAGGGTTATAAAGAAAAGAGATCATCAAGGAATGCTGGGAAGCTAGATTGAAGCGCTTGTGACATGTGTCCCATATATGTTTAGTAAAGGCCATTGGGCCTAGTAGCGGGGGGTGGGATGACACCAGGGTTTGTTGCCACAACAGGGTATTAGGATGCATAGGGGCAAGTCATAGCTTTTCAATCTCCACCCATTTGGTGAACATCAGTTGAGAAGCCCAGAATGGTAGAACCCGTAAATGAGTGGCCCAATAGTAATGTAACACATTGGGGACTGAAAGGCCCCCTCTGTCAGCAGTAGTGAGCATGACTTTACGAGGTATGCGGTGTCGTTTACCTTGCCATATAAAATCAAGAATAGCCTGTTGCATGTGTTTAAGTTCTGCCAGAGGAACACAAACGGGAAGCGTTTTGAAGTAGTAAAGCAGTTTTGGAAGCAATGACATTTTTACCGCCGCTATTCAACCCAGGAGGGACAAAAACAGGGGTTTCCACTTATGGAGAAGGGCTTAGAGGGAAGGGAAGTTCTTAGAGTAAAGGGAGGAATAAGTGGGGTGGTAAGGACTCCTAGATATTTCAAGGCATCTTCCGTCCATCGATAGGAGTAGTTACTTTTTAGTCTCTGAAGGTTGGCGCTGGGTATATGGATGGTTGAGGCCTCAGTTTTAGACGTGTTGACTTTATATCCGGAGAGGGCCCCATAATTCGTTAGAGCTACGCGTAGGTTAGGTAAGGTAATATGGGGATTTGTGAGCGTAAGGCGAACGTCATCTGCATATAAGAATGTTTTAAACAATCACGTACCTTAAGACCTTGTATGTCTGAGTTTAGTCTCATATGGCCTGCAAGGGGTTCTATACATAGGGCAAAAATTAATGGCGATAACGGGCATCCCTGGCATGTGCCATTAGAAATGTTAAACGATGTGGAGGAGCAAAGGGGGAGCTTTACTAGTGCCAAAGGGGTAGAATAAAGGCTATGAATGGCCTGAAGAAAGGGCCCTGAAGGGTCTCAAAAAGAAATGACCAATTGATGCGGTCAAAGGCCTTTTCTGCATCAAGGCTTAAGATTACAGCCAGGGTAGCAGTATGGGTGGCAAAGTTGATTAAATTAAGAACCCCGCGGGTGTTGTCACCCCCCTGACGGCACAGAATAGAGCCCACCTGGTCTTTATGAATTAGGGTAGGAAGCCAGGCATTTAGGCGGGCCGCTAAAATACGGGTGAAGATCTTTAGGTCGGCATTCAGCAAAGAGATTGGTCTATAACTGGTACAGTCCTGGGGGTCTTTACCTGGCTTCGAGATTACCACAATGTGAGAAGACAGCATTGTAGTCGGGATTGGGGAGCCCTGTAAAAACGAGTTATAGAGGGCCAGGAGGTGCGGTGAAAGCTCGGCAACAAAGGTCTTGTAATATAAGTCGGTAAACCTGTCCGGGCCTGGAGACCTCCTCGCCGGAAGGCCCTTAATCACCTCATTTAACTCTTCTGCGGAAATGGGCGCATTTAGTAGGTCCACAGCTTCTGATGGAAGCTTACGAAGACAACATGAGCTCAAATATTCCCATATCTGGGATAAGGAAGGGGAATGTTTATTGGCGCGATTCAAGTTGTATAGCTGGGCGTAGTATTCCCTAAAACAGCGAGCAATAGCAGCGGGGTGATATTGGGGACAGCCTGTTGTATCATTCACAGCTTCGGGAGTGCGTTTGGCAGCGGTATCCCTGGGTTGTCTAGCCAGAATGGTATGGGCCTTATTGCCTTTTTCGTAGAAACGCTGTCTAGAATACAGAAGTTATCTAAGGAACCATACCAATAAAAAAAAAGGATTCTGGAATGGGATCAATTCCGCTGAGAGCGGGTCAGCAGAATGGACTCACAGATCTCCCTAGAAAAAAGGAGGACCGAGGTAGTCATGTCCCAAGGATGGGGTCCCAAAAGGAAAACCTAGCAAGAACCAACAGATTAAGAACTTTAAGCAATACCAGCAGAGAACCAACAAGTCGTGACTGTGCTAGAGTTGGTACATCTAGTTGTCATTGTTACTACAGTTGTGACAAGGTTGGTTACCTTTTCCCGACACCGATTGTGGACTTCGTACAGAAGGAGGCGGCGAGCCGTCCGGAGCATTTGGTGTCTTCCTAGGGGTGGGCAAGCGTCGACGTTTAGGATTCTCTGGAATTTGCCAAGCCAGAGAGGGCGGTACTGAGAGTGTAGGGGATTCCCAGTCCGCCAGGTTCGGGATTGGTATGTCTATGGTAGTGCAGAAGAAGTCGAGATCCTCATAGGTGCGAAGGTAAATAGGGCGTCCGTTTTTCCGGACAATCAATGCAAAAGGGAATCCCCACCTATACGGTATTCGGCGGCTTCGGAGGTTGTCCAGCAAGGGGCGAAGATGTCTGCTCTTCTGTAGCGTGATCCAAGATAAGTCCTGGTACAACTGCACGTGAACCCCGCGGAACTCCAGGGTGCCATAATGGCCTCTTTCCGAAGGAAGTTGTGCACACAGCAAATGACATCCCTGGGCTGTGGCGATGATCCTTTAGGCCTTAGAGCTCTGTGGGCCCTATCTAGTATGGTGGAGAAGGTCGGTGGATCCCTCATGATTTGATTAAAGAGAGCGTCCAGAGTTTCCTGCAAGTTTTCTTCATTTTGGGGTTCCGGGAGTCCCTGTATTCTGATGTGGTTTCTCCTCCTGCGGATATCTAAATCCTCTAGGTGTCTTTGAATTTCACGGAATTCCGCCACATGAGCAGTCACCGAAGCATGGAGTTGAGAGACGGATGCCCGAGTAAGGTTATTGGCTTTTTCTACAGTGTCCATTCAGTTAGTTATAGTGAGCAGATTATGCCGTATGGCAGCAATTTCTGAGCGACACGTGCCAGTGACCAGAGCATGGAAATCCCTTTTTGTAGGGAGTTGAGAGAAGCCCAATTTGGGGGTGAGGTTGGTCTGATGGGGGAACCTGGGTCAGAGCCGGGATCCAGGCTGGGAGAGGAGACTGGTGTAGGAGCAGTATATCGCAGCATGGAGGGGGTAGCCCCTATATCATAATCTGGGTCCCCAGAGCTGGGATTGACAAGGGTGGCTGATTCCCTGGGAGAAGAAGGTGGGGGCATAGAGGTGCCATTTGAGAGATATGGAGAGAGGGCGGTAGTGGAGATCTGAGGTGGCATCCACCCACACTGACCTGTGAGTCCTCAGGGCAGCCGGGCGCCATGTTTGCCGAATGGCTGGCCGATCAGATCCGGGCAAGGCTGAGGAGGCTGCAGCACAGCAGGCTCCAGTGCACAGCAAACAGCGGGGGCAATATATTCCCGATCATGGGTTGGGTCTTGGTCAGTCTGTGCTGCTCTTTGGAGCTGTAGAGGCACGCTCTCTGGCAGTAGCGCCTGGGGGGGAGATGGCGGCGACGGAGACACGGCGCGGGAAGGCCGCAGCATATAATCTTTGAGGGTCCCGTGCTGTTGTGTCTCAGTGGTGAGCGGGGTGCCCTGGGGGGGGCTTCTTTGGTAGCTTTTTCCCCATGGTGAGGGGGCAAATGAGTCTCGGGGTCTCTGTTAAGTGCGGCACGGTCACGGAGCTCATCCTTCACACGACTTCCTCCATCGGGTGGTAGGCCACGCCCCCAAGGGCGCAGTACCTTTTTTGCGTCTGCAGTATAACATTTGCGCAAAGAGTGACTTATACTGTAGGGATAGAATTTGGCTAGTAGGGCTAGTAGTTCTGTTCAAAAGACACCGAAGTCCATTGTTATATCTGACTGATTTATTTATTTTTTAAATTTGGGGCAAAAAAAAATGCAAGTGTGCCTGATGCTAACACCACGTGCACAGCGTGTGCATTAGAACCTTTCAAAAGTCGATATACCTGACATCCGTTGCTACTTTTTCTACCGTTAATTAAGGCCGCAGTTCCTCATTTGCGTCTGCAGTATAACATTTGCTCAAGGAGGGACATACTGTAGGGATAGGTTTGGCTAGGTAGGGCTAGTAATTCTGTTCAAAAGACACAAAAGTCCATTGTTATATCTGGCTGCATTTTTTTTTCTTTTGGGGCAAAAAGAACTCAAGTGTGCCTGACGCTAATACCATCTGCACAGCGTGTGCATTATAGCCTTTTTGTTGTCTATATAGCTGACAACCGTTGCTATTTTTTCTACCGTTAATTAAGGCCGCAGTTCCTCATTTACGGCTGCTGTATAACGTTTGTGCATTCTAAATATTTGACATTCGGTGAAATTTTTCTGATCATACACTTAATAAAAATCTGCACTACTGTAGTTGTGACCAAGTTGCATATATACTATACAATATGCGCAAGGCAAGCAGAAAGAGACGGGGAAGTGGGCGTGCTGCTGATGGTGAACACAGAGGCCATGGCTCTGGGCACGGTGATACTGTGCCTGCTGGCAGAGCCCAAGAAACAGTCATCCAAAACTCCTAGCTTCATGTCACAGTTTGCAGGGCGGCGCAAGACACAACTCTTGTCGCCGCACCAGTGCGAGCAGGTAGTCGGTTGGATTTCAGCTGATAATGCTTCCAGTTGGTTAAGCACCACCCTCTCTTCCACAAAGTCCAGTCTCAGTAGCCAAGAGTCTGGGAAACCGCATCCTCACCCTGATCCTCCCACCATGCAGAGTCTGGGCAAAGAAGTAATCCCACATTCGGATATTCCAAGGAGCTTTTTTCATCACCGTTCCTTGGCTTGGGCCTCTCACCAAGGCCGCTGGAGGTGGGACATGAGGAGATATTGTGCCTGGATTCCCAAATTATTGAGCATCCACAGTCTGAAGAAGATGACGGTGGGGAACGGCAAGTAGCAAGGCGCATGATGATGATGAGATACAGTTGCCAATAAGTCAAGGGCAACTAGTGCTTCAAGAGGTTGGTGATGAGGATGAGACGCAGTTAACCCTTTCACTCCCGGAGGTTTTTTCGGTCATGCATTTTCGTTTTGCGCTCCCTGCCTTCAAACAGCCATAACTCTTTTATTTTTCTGTTCACATAGCTGTATGAGGGCTTGTTTTTTGCGGACAAGTTGTACTT